>JAJKKK010000055.1:0-406038 GCA_022432375.1 Nemania sp. FL0031
ATAATAAATTATATAATAATAATAATTAAACTTTAAGTTTATTATTATTTAAAATAATATATAAAAAAAAACTATATTATAAAAAGCTTTATAGTTAAATTTATAAGCTATATATAATAAAAACCACTTAAATTTAAGCTTTTTTTAAGTTTTTTTAAAAAAATAATAAAGTTTAATTATTTTATTATAGTAATTATATAGTTTTTTAAATAATTAAAAGGTTTTTTTTTACATTTTATATATTAAATAATATATTAATTTATATTAGCTATTAATAGTTTATATTTTTATATTAATAGTTTATTTATAATAGTATTATATTTAATAAAGCAATTAATAAAACAATAAAATAACTAAATATAATAAATTTTAATTATTAATAATTATATATATTATTAAAAGTTATACTAATAGTTATTAATAATTATATATAACTATTAATATATAATTATTAATAATTAATTATATAAAAAAAGCTAAACTATATATAGCTTATATATAGTTTACTTTTTTTTTATATAAAAAAGTTATTGTTTATTTTTTTGCTTTATATATTAAGCTTTAATTTAACTATTTAGTTATAGTTTATTTATTTATTTAAATAGCTTATAATAAATTATATTAATTTAATTATATTTTATTTTATTTTTTTATTTTATTTTTTATTTTTTTTTAGCTTTTTTTTAATTATAAAATATTTTTTTTTATTTAAATAAATTTTATATAATATAATATTTTTTTAATTAAACAATTTAAAAGTTTAAAATAAACAAAAAGTTTTATATTATATTAATTTAAATAATTATAGTTTTATATATATAATATATAAAACAAATATTAATAACTAATTTAAAGTTAAAAACTAAGTATAAACTATAAAATAATAATATTAAACTATTAATTAAACTATAAAATTAAAATTTATATTTTTTTTTAGCTTTTTTTTTTTTTAGCTTTTTTTTTTTAAATTGCATTTTTTAATATTGTTTTTATTAAGTTTTTTTATTTATATTAATTAAAAGCTTTATAACTATTTTATTATTTTTAATATTTTAATATATTAATATAACTTTAAATATATTTATTAATATAATAGTTTTTAAAACAATTAATATTATTTTTTATTTAAGCAAATAAATAAACTATAACTAAATAATTAAGCTAAAGTTTAACAAGCAAACAAAAAAATAAATAATAACCTTTTTATATAAAAGTAAAAAAACAAGCTATATATAAGCTATATATAACTAAACCTTTTGCTTACATAACTAATTATTTATTATTATATATTAGCAGCTATATATAGCTGCTAACAACTATTAGTATAGCTTTTAGCAATATATATAATTGTTAACAACTAAATTATTATATATTAGCTATTTTACTATTTTACTAATTGCTTTACTAAGCGTAATATAGCTATAAACAGGCTGCTAATATAAAAATACAAGCTACTAACAGCTAGCAAAATATTAGTACGTTAGTTAACTTACAAAACGTAAAAAAACACCTTTAACTATTTATATACTATATATATATAGCGTTATAACAAAACAATTAGCATTTACTACTTTTTTAAAAACCTAAAAAAGGTTTAAGTTTAAATAGTTTTTACTATATATAGCCTATAAATATATTATAAAGCTTTTTATAATATAGTTTTTTTTTTATGTACTATTTTAAACAGCAATAAACTTAAAGTTTAACTATTAAACAATTAATATTATTTATATTATTAATTAAATAAATATTATTTATATATTAATTTTTATTATATAATAGTATTTTTTTTTATATTTATATTTTTAAACTTGTTTTTTTTTATTTATTTTTATTAATAAACTAAATTATATTATTTATTTTATTTATTTTTTTATTTTAATATTTTTATAAACTAGTTTAAATAATTAACTAATTTTTATAATAAACTTAAAAAAAGTTTTTTTTATAAAACAATTTTTTTAAATAAATAAAATATATAATTTAGTTTTTTAAAATTTATAGCAATTAAAACTTAATATATTTAATAGTTTATATTTTTAAAAATTTAATTAAAAAAAAGTTTATTTTTTTATTTAAGCAAATAAATAAACTATAACTAAATAGTTAAGCTAAAGCTTAACAAGCAAACAAAAAAATAAACAACAATTTTTTTATATAAAAATAAAAAGCAAACTATATATAAGCTATATATAATTAAGCTTTTTGTTTATATAACTAATTATTAATTATTATATATTAACAATTATAAATAGCTATTAAGCAGCTATTAATATAGCTTTTTAATAATATATATAACTACTAATAACTAATTTATTATATATTAGTTATTTTACTGCTTTATTAATTGTTTTATTAAGCGTAATACTACTATAAACAAGCTATTAATATAAAAATATAAGCTATTAACAACTAGTATAAATTAATATATTATTTAATATATAAAACGCAATAAAGCACTTTTAACTATTTATTTTTTATATATAAAATACTATAATAAAACAATTTAATATTTATTACTTTTTTTAAAAACTTAAAAAAAGCCTAAATTTAAGTAGTTTTTACTATATATAGCTTATAAATATGCTATTAAAGCTTTTTATAATATAGTTTTTTTTTTACATACCGCTTTAAGTAGCAATAAACCTAAAGTTTAACTATTATTAAAAAAAAGTTTATTTTAAATAAATTAAATAATAATATTAATTTAAATTTAATAATATTTTATATATTTATAAATATTTTAATTTTATTTATAAATATAAAATTTTTTATTTTATTTATATATTTAACTATTAAAATTATTTTTAGCTTTTTTAAATAAAATAATATAACATTAATTATTAATAAATAAATTATAAAAATATAAATGAAAATAAAAATAAAAATTAAAATGTTATAAAAAAAGCTTTAATATAAAGCTAGCATATATATATTATATTAATTAATATAATAATAAAAAATTTATATAACATATATATAAAATATGTTAGTTTGCTTTTATAATTTTGTAAAGTATAATAGTAAGTATTAAATAAAAGCAAAACAAGGCAAGGCTTTTAAAACTGGCTCCTAAAACAGGTCTCTAGAGCTGAAATTCTCCCAAAATAGGAAATTATTGCCTCCAGCAGTAGCGCTCCAGCGACTACGAGAGCAACCAGATCTCACGAAGGCCGATCTCATCGCTGCGGTCAAACCTGATATTCCTGATGATGTTCTAGGCCGAACCTTTGAGATTGCCGCTAGCTTCCTGCTTGGAGTCCGAATAGACAGTGATAATAGTAAGTACAAGTAGGACAGCGCTGAGACCCTCCGAGAAGTTCTACAAGCTAGGTTCAGTCTTACTGCTATCCCTAGCAACATTGACGGTATGGACAACGACATAATGCCATCCACGCTAACACTACAACATCTATGCAGTAAGTATGGTTACATTATACGCTGGACCAGTGATCTCTCAGAACATCTAGTTGTCGACAAAGTCTACCGCGAAATCAAAGTTTACGAGCACCTTGTCTGCCTACGGAACCATAAAAAATACTCCTCATTGCCTCTACCGGCCTCGATTGTCGAAGAGGCTATAGACACATTGGTTGTGCTCTTTCCTCCCAACCAAGTGAAGACAAAGCGGTTTCTTGAGAGCGAAGGGAAGGACTTTTCCGGACTCGGATTCTGCAATCTTGAGAAGCGGCGGAATCTCTCCGAATACCGATTCTTCCGCAACAGAATGTCAGAACTAGAAGACATTATAAATTGTCCGCCGATGGCCTTTCACCAGCGCGTTTTGGAGAATGTCTGGATGACTGCCGCTATTGCCAGCCAGTGTAACTGCTGTGATAGTCAGGACGGCATTAAACCTAGGTAAGCCTCCCTATGAAGTTACGTAACTTTTATGTACACATAAAAAACCACTAGCAAAAAATACTAGACTGGATTTCTTTGTACATTATTTTACGAATATGAACTGTGGCTTTTGTTTTCTGAAATAAAAAGTGGCTTTTATACTCAATAATGATTAATTCGAGTAGTAAAATATGTTAAATACCTGTAGAAATAGTGGCTTAGCTATAAAAATCTATCGGTTAATGTTGTAGTAAAGATTGTATTAAAGAACCCGTATATGAGGTTAACATGAGTGCTATAATACTTAAGAAAAACGTGAGGACACTTTAGTTTTATATGTTATAAAGAACATACAGGCAGGTACCGAAGAAAAAAGTGGCTTAAATAAGTAGTTCTATAGGGTGCAGGGACCTACCATACAACCTTTCTACTTATAACACTAAATATTTAAGCATATTAGGCTTAAATATTATTTAAATTTAACATATATTTGCTTTTATTATTACTTTAGTTTTATATAACACTAGGATTATTAATAAATTATTATATTTAAACTAAATAAAGCAAGCTTTTATTTAATAAAATAGCACTATATAAAAATAACTTTAAAAGCATGTTAAAAATGTTAGCTTTTAAACTTATGCTTAGCTAAACATTAATAAAAACTTTGTTTAATTTTTTTTTTTAGCTAACAAAAAATAGCATAAGTATTATTTTAAGTTTGATTTTATTTTATATTTAAAACAAAAGCTTAAATAAAAAAACCTGTTTTAATATAGCTAGCATATTGCTTTTTACTAAAAAAAAAATTTGCTAGCGTAAGCTATATATATATTTTTAGCGCTTAAAATATAAAAAAAAAAAAAAGCTATATTATATTTAGCTTAAAGCAATATTTATATTAAATATAATTTAGCTTTAAAACAATAATAAAAATTATAAATTTGCTAAAATATATAAATTATTTTTTATTATTTAAATAGTTATAGTTTAATTTTTAAACATTAATTAAAAATAAATTATAGCTATTTATTAAAGCAAGTTTAAATTAATAAACTTAATTAAACTATATGTTAAACTTAATTTTAGCTTAAATTTATTTATATTGTTTTATATAAGCTAAATAAATAATATTATAATAAAAACTTTTTTTTTAAAACTTAAATAATATAGTATTAATATATTAGTATAAACATATTGTTTTATAACTTTTATTATAGTTTATTTATGTTTATTTAAATTTTAGTTATATATAGCTTTAATAATAAACAATTTTACTTATATAATATATAAATTAAGTATAATTTATAAACTAAAAATAGTTATTTTATTTATAGCTATTTAAATAAAGCATTATTTAATAATACTTTATATATTTAAGCTATAATTAAAACAAAATTAAAAATAAAAATATACTTATTTATTATTAACAATATTAAAGTTAACAATATAATTAAGCTATAGTTAAATTAAACTAAAAATAAGTTTATAGTAAAATTTGTTTTAAAAATATAATAAAATATACAACTATTAAAACAATTTAAATTATATAAAAAATAGCCTATTTTTTTACTATAAAAAATATATATATAAAAGCTATAATAATATTTATAAGCAGCTAAACTATATAGCTAAAAAAAAATAAAAATTTATAGCTATTATAAGCTTAAACGTTAGTTAAAGCTAGCTTTTTATTTATATTATATTTATATTAAAACTATAAATAACTATATATATTTTGCTAGTTATTAAAATTATTTAAAATATATTTTTATTTAAGCTAAAGCTTTTAATAAATATAATTTTAACGTTTTAAGTTTTTAATTTTAATATGTTTAGTTTAGTAAACTTTTTGTTTTTTTTTTAATTTAAATACTAGTAAAAAGCATTTTGCTATTATTTTAATAGCTTAAATATAATAGTTTATAGTATTTTAACGTATAGCGCTTTATTTAAATATATAAATTTTTTATTGTTTAGCTATTTAAGCAATTTATATTTAGCAAATAAAAACTATTAAATTATTAAAGTTTAAATTATTTTAAATTTAGCTTTAAATTAAATTATAAAAGTTTTAACTATAAAAAGCTTATTTTATTTATTGCTTAATTTAGTTTTTAAATTATTTAATAGTTAGCAAAAAATATACTATTTATTGTTTTTTAATTTAAGTTTAATAAATAACTAAATTTTATTAAATTATATAAAACTAAAATATTTAATAGTTTAATATATATTTATAATAATTTATATTATAAAAAAAAAAGCTTATTTAATTAAAAAAAACCTAAAAAATATTTTTTGCTTTATACTTATAGCAGTTATATACTAATAGCTATTTAAATTTAAATAAAAAAATAAGTTTTTTTATAAAAACTATTTTTTATTTAGCTTTTATATAGTATTATTTATATTTAACTTTTTTGCAAAAAAGCTATACTAAATATTAAAAGCAATTTTTTTGCTAATATTATTAGTTTATTATTTAAATAATTTTATTTTTATAGTATTTTTAAACTAAATTTATTATATTTTAGCAGTTTATAAAAAATACTAATAACTATTAAATATATTTAGGTTTATTTTTAATACTAAAAAAAATAATAAAAATATATGCTTTAAAATTTTAAAAATTAAAATTAATATAATAGTAATATAAGCTTACTTATTTAAAGCAAAACTATATAAAGCATTAAATTTAATTATTATAGTATTAAAAAAACTATAATTAATTTGTTATAAAATTAAAAAACTTTTAAGTTTTTTAAGCTTTTATTTATTTATAGTACTTTTTAAACGCTTATTTTTTTATAATATATAAAAGCTTTTAGTAAAATTTAATATATAGCTATAATATTATTTGCTTAAAAGTATAAAGCAAAATTTAGCTTAATAATATAATTTATTTTAAAAGTTTAATAAAGTTTATTTGCTAGTTAGTATTAACTGCTTATTATTTTATTTATTTATAAATATATTAAATATAAATATAAATAGCTTTTTTTATATAGCAAATTTAGCTTTAATAAACTAATAGCAAGCTTTTTTAATTAGCAAAAACTAAGCTTTTAGCTATTTTAAACTTTTATATAAAGCAAATTTAAATATTAATATATTTAAAATTATAGTAATTAAAATTATTTTTATTTATTAGTATATATTTTAAACATTTAATATAATAGTTATTTATATAAATAATATAATAACTTAAGCAAATTTAATAAATACTTTTATAAAAAATTTTTTTTTTTTAAGTTTGCTATATAACATTTTTATATTAACAGCTAGCTATAATATTTATTTTTAAGTTTGCTAGGTTATATTTATAAATAATAGCCTAACTAATGCTTTTTTTTAAGCTAATTTTATATCGATTGTTAATATATGCTTATTTTAGTAAATTTTATCGAAAACTAGCTTTTTTTGCAATTTTTAGCTTATATAGCAAAATATATACAATATAAATATAATAATAACTATATAAAGCTATTATATACTAGTTTAGCTAAATTAACTTAAAATAAGTATAAATTAACTATATATATATATAAAAATTAATACTAATTATATAATATTATATTTTAGCTAGTTTTGTTTTAAAACTTAGCTTGCTATATATATAATTAAACATATAGCTTAACTTAGCATATAGTTTAAAGCTTTATATTAAACTTATATATATTTGTTTTATATTTAGTTTATATTAATTTTTAATTTAAAATAAAAATATTTAAATTTTTTTATATTTATAAGCTAATTTAAAAAGCTATATATTTATTTTTTTATAAAAAAAGTATATTTATTAAAATATTAATTTTAATATAATTATTAAACAAACTTATATTAAATAAAACATATAAAAATAAAAACCTTTAAAATATATTAATAGCTAATATAATATTTATAATAGCTTAATATAAGTTTTTATACTTAAGCAAAATAATTTATAACAATTTTAATATAAATAATTAGCGCAAATAAAACATATTAAGCTTAACTAAATTAGTTATATAGCTATTAAAAAACTAAAAATATTTTTAAATGCTTTTTTATAATATAAAAACAAACAAAAATTATTTTAAAATATATATTATTTTAAAAACAATTAAAACTTTATTTTGTTTAGTTTATTATATAAGCTAACTATTAAATTAAAATAATAATTTTAAATACTTATAAAACTTTATACTTTTATTTTAGCTTTTATATAGCATTTTTTTAAAATAAAAAGCTAAATAGATTTTAAACAATAAGCTATTTTATTTAAAAGTTAATTATAATATATATTTAAACTATAGCTTTTAAAAAAGTATAGCTTAATATATTTATAATATAAGTATAAATAAAAATAATATTAAACTTTTTAGCTATTAGTTTTTAAATGTAATAAAACAATATTATAAAATTTTATTTAATAAAAAACTTTAAGCTAATAAAAAATTTATATTTAAAGCAATTTTAAATAAACTATAATAATAAATTAATTATTTTTTAAATTACTATAAAACATTTATTTTATATAAATTTAAGTTAAATTTATAATAAATAATAATAAATTAATTTTATTTATTTTTAATAATTTAAATAATTAAAAAACTTAGCTATATAAATTTAAAGCTTATTTATATTTATTTTTTTTTATTTTTATTTTTAACTATATTAACTTTTTTATTATTAACTAATATTATAGCTAGTACTAAAAAAATAACTATTATAGCTATACTTAAATTTTTTATATAATTAATAGTTTTTTATAATAAAGCTAAAACTAATTAACAGTAAATTTAATTTATTTTTATAATATTATTTATATTTAGCGCTTAAAAAAGCTTTATATATAGTTTTATTAATTTAATTATAATATATTATAATATATATTTAAATAAATAAAAACTATTTTTTTTAAATATTAAAATTTTTAATATTAATTTAAAAAAGTTAATAGCAAATTTAATTTTAACTTATAGTAAATTTATATTAATAAATATTTTTTTTAATAATTGTTTTTATAAACTTTAATATAATATATATACTTAAAAGTTAACTTTTTAATATTATTAATATAAAAAATATTTATATTTTAATATAAATTAGCTTTATTATAGTTTTATAGTTTGATTTTTATTAAAATGTTAAATGTATAATGCTTGCTTTTTTTTTGCACCTAGTTATTTTTATATAATAAAGTCGGTTATAAATATATAATTATTGCTATATAGTTATTTTACTACATAAATAACGCAAATATAATATAAATCTTTAATAACTTTAAACATTAAGCTTACTGCAGAAAAAATGCTATTTATAACTTTACTAAAACTATTTTATATAGCTGTTGCAATAAGCATAGCTTTAAACTTCTAGCATACGTGCCGAGCCAAACTTTTTTTTATTATATGCTTAATCGCTAAACTTTAGCTAAAAAAATAGCAAAAAAATAGCTGTTTTAAACTTGCTAACTAAACTTTATTTAATATGCTATATATATTTAAATTTAAATAAAAATGCTAACTATAAAAATAAAAAGTAAGCAAAAAGCTTTACCTATAAAGCAGTTATTTTTTTTACTTTTTATTACTGTTGTTATAATATTTTTATTATTATTATACATTTTATAACAATATTACTACTACTACTAATAATTAAAGTGCTTAAACTTAACAATTATAGCAAGCTTTTAAAGTAAAGCTTTAGCTAAAACTATTTTTAAATTGCTAAAAGCAATTAAAAATTTTAATACCTAAAATATTAACAGGTTTAACAATATTTATAAACGTTATTTTATAGTTATTTATTTTTTTATATATTTAAATAATTGCTAATATTTAAAATTTTATAAAGCTATAATAAAAACCAAAATAAACTAAAGCAAAATAAACTAACATAAAACTAAAAATATTAAAAAAAAAGTTTTTATTAAAGCATTTTAAAAAATTAACAAATATATAAATTGGTCGATTTATTATATAGTAGTAAGCTAAATAGCTTAATAGCTACGGCTTAAAATAGAAGCATAACAAAGGCATTTTTATAGCTGTTTAAAGCTTGATTAAAAAGCATTATTGCAAAAAAAAAAGCTATTTCTAGCGTTTTAGCTTTTTATATAAAAAAAAAAGCATTAAAGGCGTTATTAGTCTAACTAACAAATTGTGGCTTAACAGGAAACTAAGTTGGTTAATTAGCAATAAACATTTAATTATACCATAGTACGTAAAACATAAATCACTAGGTGACTATAAATAAACTAAAGCTTAATATAAATTAGCTTTAAATTTAATTTAAATTTATTAATAAAAATATTAAATATTTATATAAATAATTTAATAAATATAATAAATATATATAATATAATATTTTATAAAAGCTTTAAACTTTTAGTTTATATAATTAAATTAGTAAATTTAAAAATAATTTAAAATAAATTTATATATTTTTATTTTTTAATAATAATAATAATAGTTTAAATAGCTATTATTTAAAAAAACTTTTTTTAAAAGTAAAAAATATAGCGTTTTTTATTTTAATAACTAAAAATAAAACAAAAAAAAAACTAATAAAGCAAAAAAAGTTGCTATAAAAAGTTAGCATTTTAAATTTGCTTTAAATTTATACTAAAATTTTTTTTTATTTTAAATTATTAAAGCTAAAAAAAAAAAAAAAAAGTTAAAAACAAATTTAAAAGCTATTTTTTATTCTACTTAAGCAAGTGGATAAACTGCAACCAAATAGCTAAGCTAAAGCTTAGCACGCAAGCAAAAAAGTAAGCAACAACTTTTTTGTACAGAAAGGGGGCAAGCTACACAAGCTATATATAGCACAGCTTTTTTTACATAACTAATTACCGATAACTATATACTAGCAGCTATAAATAGCTGCTAGCAAGCAATTAGTATAGCTGCTTAGCAATATGCGTAGCTGCTAACAACCAATACAACTATATTTAGCTACTTTACTGCTCTGCTAATTGCTTTACCGAGCATAACACTGCTATAAACAGGCTGCTAACGCAAAAATACAGGCTGCTAACAGCTAGCATAAATTAACGCGTTATTTAATATATAGGGCACAAAAAAAACTTTTTTAACCATTTGTTTTTTATATATAAAGCGCTGCAATAAAACAATTAGCACTTACCAACCTTTTTAAAAAACCTAAAAGAGGCCTAGTTTAGGTAGTTTTTATTATATACAGCTTATAAATATGCTGCTAAAGCTTTTTGTAATATAGTTTCTTTTTTATATACTGCTTTAGGCAGCAATAAACCCAAAGTTTAACCATTAAAGCTATTTTTTATACTTTTTATTTTATTTTATTTAATTTAAAGTTTATTATAATTTATATTTTAATTAATTATAATTTACTAAAAAATTTAACTAATTATAATATTTTTAAAGCATAAGTTAAGCAATTTTAAGCTAGTTTACTAAGCTATTTATTTATATAAGTTTAAACTAGCTATAAAAACTAGCTAAATAAGCTTATACTTTTTTTAATATAACTATTTATTTATTTATTAATTAGTATGCTTAATTATATTATAAATAAATAGTTTTATAAAATATAAAAACTTATTATATAACTTTTTTATTTATAATATTAAATATTTAAATATATTAAGCTTAAATACTATTTAAATTTAATTTGCTTACTGTTTTTTATTTAAATATATTATATTATTTTTATACTTGCATTGCT
Source organism: Nemania sp. FL0031 (assembly GCA_022432375.1). Classification (NCBI taxonomy): domain Eukaryota; kingdom Fungi; phylum Ascomycota; class Sordariomycetes; order Xylariales; family Xylariaceae; genus Nemania; species Nemania sp. FL0031. The sequence continues at coordinate 11,539 of JAJKKK010000055.1, forward strand.
TTTTTTCTATATAAGTAATTAGTTATTTTTAGTTATAAGCAGTTTTAGGCTAGTTTACTAGGCTATCTACCTACGTAGGTCTAAACCAGCTACAAAAACTAGCCGAATAAGCTCACGCTTCCCCCAATACAACTACCTACCTACCTACTAATTGGTGTGCCTGATTGTGCTATAGAAAAAAGGGGGCGAAATAACAAAAATCTCAAGTTCGAGTCTAGAAAAAAAAGAAAAAAGCAATCGAGAATAGTCCCTTAACTAGAAAACCCTTACTGCCTATGGCCCTGCCTCTAACATCAGGGTTATTATTTCTGGCTACTTTACTACTCGATCATATGGTTTCCTCGAGGAGAACGTCTTGTTGAAGGGCTGCCTTGTCCTGATAGCTTACATTCTTCTTACTCCGTTATACTTGTGTACCTAGGTACCTCAATAGGGGTACAAGCACATGCACCGTATTACAATATGACGTATCGAGGAAGTAGAGATATCTAGATTTCGGATTTATCTCATTATAGGTATCAGGGGTATGTATGCTAAGAATATATGACATTAATACTAAATAACGCCCGCTCCTAACGCTGACCTTTCTCATCTAGTTTGATATATTTGCGCACTAAAGACTTTTGCGTAGGTATCATATGATAAATGCTCCGGCAAGGAAATAGCTCGTTACGTTCTAAAGACAATCACGCAAACCTTACCACATTATCGAGGTAGGGACTTAGAATTCAATATCTCCCCATCCATTGCCAGAGTAATCCGTCGACGTCACAGCAACATCGGTAGTCGAGGTGACATCGATCGTCTCCTCCATACTGAAAGTCGTCGCGCCGCCATCGGTATAGACCGTCGAGTTGACGTCGACATCAACAACTACATTTGTAGTGACATCCGTGCTGGCGTACGATGTCGCGTCGACGTAACCTGCGTTGCCGTACCCAGGATCCGCAACAACCGTTGAGTTATCGATGTACACGGTGGTGTTTACGACGTCGGTATTATCGATATATGTATTGTTCATGGAATAGTTCGAGTTATCAACGTAGGTTGTGTCGGTCGTCGCATAGCTATTATCCGTGTATGCCGCGCCTCCTGCGTGGCTCTCCGTGGTATATCCATGGTTCTCAGCTCCATGTGGTTCGGTATGTGCCGTGTGCTCTGGCTGAGCGTGTCCCTGCGCATTACCCTGTGCATGTTGCTGCTGCTGTTGATGATCGGCACGGAAAGCGGAGCTGATTACAGCAGCAGTGGCATTCACCACGTTGGCGTCGATATTTACCTGTACTTTCGCCTCACTGCTGGGAGGCTCTGCGCTGGCTGCTACCGGCGGTGGTGGTGGCGGGGGAGGAAGGGTGCCGACCATAACCGGTTGTACCATAGGATATTGCTGCGGTGGAGTAAATCCAACTTGGACCTGGCCTTGAGCGCTGAAGTTTACGCCTACGCCGACCGCTGGCGGGGGGCTCTGAATGACGGGAGGTCGAACTTGTGTTTGGATGCCAAATTGCTGGTGGACTGGTTGAGGCTGTACCGGCTGAGGACGTATTGGTTGGGTATGGTTAGGTTGGGGTTGACTATGTTGATGAATAGGTTGAGGTTGAGGGTGTCCGCCCTGAGGGTGTCCAGGCTGATGTTGTCCAGATTGAGGATGACTAGGCTGATTATGGCCCGGTTGGGCATGTCCAATTTGAGGGTGACTAGGTTGGGGCTGTCCATTTTGGGTGTGTCCAGGTTGAACATGCCCAGGCTGAGGCTGCGGGTGTCCGGCTTGGGGTTGCCCTTGTTGAGGATGCCCTTGTTGAGGGTGTCCTTGCTGAGGTTGTCCAGGTTGATGCTGTCCGGCCTGATGTTGTCCCGGCTGAGGATGGCCAGGCTGGGAATGCCCAACCTGAGGATGACCCGGTTGATGCTGTGCAGGTTGGTATTGTCCCGGCTGAACATTACCTGCTTGAGGATAGCCCGGTTGTGGCGGCCTTGGCTGAAATTGGCCTTGCTGGGGAAATCCGGGTTGAGGGTGCCCTTGAGGATGATTTTGCTGTTGTACCAGCTGTGGTCTACCTGGCTGAAGTTGCTGGCCCATCTGTATAGTCTGATGTTGAACAGTACCCGGCGCGCCATGGGCCTGTGGCGGCGCTGTCTGGGCATGGGCTAGTGGTGGACGGTTTGTATTTGCGTAGAGACTAGTCGCAAGGTGAGCACCTGCAGCGCCACTCACTCCCATGGACTCGGCCACTTTAAAAAGTTTAGAGTTAGCAATTTCCCAGTCCCCATTTACTTAAGTATGTACGAGTTCCGCAAGTGTGCGAAACCCCCCAAGAATGAAGCGGGCTAAGTAGGAACGGATTCTCTCGGTGCTCGCAAAAGGGGTAGAACATGAGTCTGAAGGGATATATAACTTACTGACGGCACCACCAATCCCAACGGCGGTCTGTTTGATGGCGGGATTCTGGAAAATCTTCTTCGTCCATTTCTTGAGCCCTTTGCCCGCGTCCGCAAGAGCGGCGCCAGCCTGCGCGGAGGTGAACGGCTTCCCTTGATTCGGTGACATAGGAGAGGTGACGCCCGAGCTTTGAACAAGTTGTTGTCCCTGTGCCGCTACCGGTGGGGGCGCGAACTGATACTGTTGCCCAACGATCGGTGTGCCCGTTACCGAATGTGGGTGTGCCACCTGGGGCTTATAAGGCTGACCCGGTGCTATCGGCACTGGCTGGTACATTGTCGGTTTCTGCTGCGGTTGGTTGGCCCATGGAGGCTGTCCTATAGCCTGATTTTGACCTAGATGAGGTGAGGGAGTTTGCTGCTGAGGTGGCCTCATCTGTGCTGATGAAACAGCCCCATAGGCCATGGTTCCTTGGGATGAGTACGGCATTTGATTCGTTTGAAATGGCATTCCATTATGCTGTGACTGTCCTCCAGGTGCTGCTTGCGCCGGCTGTTGCCCAACTGGAACTTGCTGTGTACTGCCAGGGGGCTTTGCATAGTTATTGGGCATTGGCTGCTGTATAGGTGGCGGAACAGCGGTGGAACCAATTTGCGAGGGGAGGGGCGTTACCTGACCAGGAAGCATTGGATATGGCTTCGCCGGTGGGTTTGGTGGTGGAGGTGGTATTGTGTAGGAATTAACAGGAGGCTTCGCCTGTCCTTCCTGTTGAGAGAAAGCCTGATTTGGCACCGATGGCGGTCTAGCTGGTACGCCGGTTGCTTGGTTGGTATTAATATTAGATCCGTTATTAGGGCCCGTAAGAGGGTTCACGGTGGCAAATGCGTTCGACGGAGTAGAAGCTTGTGAAACGTGAAGAGACGCTATGGACTGGGCTGGGGAAGATACCTGGCTCTGCATGGGAGAGACAGGTTGCGCAGCAGGAGAAGATTGTTGATGAGGTGGAGATGGCGGCGGCGGCGAGACTTGTCCCATAGGATGACCCAAAGTCTGATGTCCAACGGGTGATTGAATAGTAGGTTGCTGACCCGGCGGCTTGGCCGTAGTAAGCTGTTGGAAATTCGGGCTCTGAGTAGTAGCCTGAGGATGGCCAAATGTCGAGGGTGGACGACCTACTAGCTGGGGAGAGGCGCCGTTTTGCCCATAAGGTTGATGAAACATTTGCGGCGTGGGTGCCGCAACTGGTGCCTGAGGAGGTCGGTTTACAGCTTGGGCAGACATATTGGCTTGCGGTTGTTGGCCGGTGTTGTTCACATATTGAGCAAAGTTGCCATGGGCAGAAGGTTGGTGAATCTGATTTATATGCGCGATATTGTTTGCCTGAGAGGGCGGAGGAGAGGGTGCAACCGCGCTGGGCATCTGCGAGAGGGAAGGGTTCGAGGCATGACCTGGAGGTCTTGTTGGCCCTGGCGATGCTGACACTTGACCCGGATTTCCCGGCTGAGATGGGAACGAAGGTAAAGCGTTCTGATTTTGTATTAATTGTCCCTGAATAGGGGGTGGCGGATCGTGATTCGCTTGTGTATTCGGCGGCCTACTCTGTGTAGTTGCGGTTCCAGTATTGCTTGGCGAGACGGCGCCTTGGGTGACGGGGGCCATTCCGATTGGAGTGGGCTTGAAGACGTTGGGAGTAGCGACAGATGCCTGCCCAGGTACTTGCGAAATCAGACTGGGCTGTTGCGTATTTGCCACGGGTGACGGAGATTGCGCATGTATTGATTGTGGCCTTACACTGATAGCGCTGTCAGGCCGGCCGCCGGCTTCACTCATCGGCGTAGAACCTGGCTTATTGCTCTCTCCAATGGCTGTCTGTACTGGAGGGCGAAAAGGCTGCGAGTTTGATCCGGGAGTCCCTTGAGGTGTCAAATTATTGATAACCGAAATCGCTTCAGATATCTCATCCGAAGGGGTCAAAATCGGCTTGCCCGAATGAACGCTAGAGTCTTGGGTTTGGGAGGTAATCGATGACACCTCAGAACTCTTTGAAGAATGGCGTTTGATAAAATTCAACGGTGCAACTACGGGAATCGGTTCATCGTCATCGGCAGATGGCGGTGGGCTTATCAGGTTAGAATTAGAAGTATGAGGTGCGATCGTAGGTCTTGCAGGCTCTTCTGCATGATGCGCGGTATCGTGATTTGAAAGGTTCGAAGGGCTATCTGTATTGGGTATCTCGTGGAACAGCAAAAAGCCTGGAGAGCCGTTCGCTTTTGGTGGTGAAGGGTTTGCAGACGGTAAGTGACCTGGCAAGGTATTGACTCTTATAATACCCGGTTGGCCTCCATGATTGGGCTGGGCTATTTGCTCAGAAGGACGGTGTGCTATCACAGTCTCTTGGGTGTATTGTACGGAAAAGCGGTGCGGGATTGGTTTAGAGCTCCCTTCGGGTCCTTGGAGGCTAGCATTTGAGTGGCTGCTGCCTGGTTTTAACACGGATGGAGTGTGTGATAAGCCATGGCCCGTCAATGAACTCGAGATGCTGTCGTGTCTCGCCTTCGTGCCGGGTATGAATTGCTGATTAGAATTTCCAGGTAGTACCAATGGGTTTGTCTGATGGTGAACCGGTTGTAGAGCTGTTGGGATAGACGAGGTCTCTGGATTCGGATTTGAAGATTCGACGGGTGCGGGTTTACTAGGGGCTGTTGGTGGCGCTAAGGTATCGGGGATGTCTCCTGACATTGGCGATTCAGCATTTCCAGAGTTCTTCCCGCCGATGTTTCCAAGCTCACTGTCTTGGTTTTGAAGGACGGATGTTTGGGGCAAGGATTCGTAAGGCTTGGTTTGCGGTTGGTGTTGTTGCTCAACCGCGCCTTGCGCTGGCGTCCACGGCTGGAACTTGTTCTGTGCTGGGTCAACTGGTTTCGCAGCTGACGAGATTGGTTTCCTCCTGATCGAACCAATGCGGGACGAAACGCTATTTACACGATTCAGATCAGGTTTCAACGGCGGATATGCGAAAGAAGCAGACACGAGTGGGTATGCATCCACTGGTTGCATTACTGACTGTGTGGGTTGTGTGGGATTTATTTCAGGAGCTTTCTCCTCAGTAGGAGTCCGATATGTAGGAAGTTCAGCAGGTTCCTGTGATACTTTTTTCTGGGTCGGCGGCGGTGTGAATGTTGTCGTTGCGTCGAGTTCAATAGGCGCAAGTTCCTCTGCGCACTTAAGAGTGTCTTGTGTAGCGAGTTCTGCGACGTATCCGACGGGTGACCACATTTGTTGGCTACCTTCGGGGAGCTCAGCGGCAGCCGGGTGAGCATTTGAGTCCAACGTGTTTATCCGGAGCTCTCCATTTCCTACAGCTCCAGAACGACCTACGAGAGTGTTAAAAATCGGCTTGTCTTTAGAAAGAGGTGCTGCTTGTGGGGTAATACCAGGCGCCGTATTGTTATTCGGCGTGATGCGAGAGGTCTGTCCAGCATCATCGTTTCCAAGAGGGCTAATATTGTTGTAGCCTCCCGGGGAATACATGAAGCTATTTGGGTCAAAATAACCGGTAGCGCTCATAGCATGTTCCTCCTCGATAGCTTCGATATTCTTCTTCTCCCTCTTGCTCCCGCTTGTCCTAATGCCGTTTTTCGTATCATTGTCTGATCCAGAAATGCTTCGTCGTTTGTTTGCCAAGCTCTCTTCGGGCGTAAGCTGAAAAGGTCCAGTCCCAGCATCGAGCAAGAACTCTGCGAACTCATCGCCAGGCTGCGGGAAATGGTATTGTATCATGCCCGTCGCTGTGTATCGGTAAAACCACCGTGTGCCATCGTAGTCGGACTCCCATCCTTCCGGAAGACTCGTCATTGTGACCATTATTATGACTGCTGGGGTGGAGCAGGTATCGGAGAGAGATAGAGGTAGGTAGACGTCGGCCGAAACGGTTCGAGGCCACAATAAGTCAATATGTCTAATAAAACCGCTTCCCTCAACGTGAAGGGGCGACTGATGCTATCGTGATCTTGTCAACACACAGCATTGCTTGCCAGTCATAGTCTAGCGCCAGGCAAACGATTCCATTTGAAAATAGGTGTACCAACCGTCCGGAGGCGTCCTTGTAATTACCCTAGCTCTTGTATAATTGAGTATGAAGTGAGCCCTAACACAAGATAACTAGGAGAGATGTTAAAGTCACCATGAGACGTGAGCGTTTTACGTCAAGATACACATATTCAGGCAGTGTAGGTATGTAAGAGTTAGGCAGGCATGTGGTAGGTAGACACGACAGAGCCCGAGGTGGTTTCTAGACGGCAAGCGAAATCGCAAACGGTAGAGCCGTCGAGGCCCAGACTCTACCTAGGCCGCCTTCAACCACGAGCAGGGAGAGTCATGTCAGGCAAAAAGTACCATCAGCTGTAGCGCCAATCACGTCGCCCCCGAGTGCGCCATCCCATCCCAGATGCCCCAAACGGGTCGCACATGTAAGGGGCTATTGGTCTGGTGGTGGTAGCGGGCTCTACACAACACTAGTCTGCAGGAGCTGAACTTCAGAAGACCCGGTCATCTCGCTGGCTCATACCACAAATGCCGGCCAGGCGCGGAGTATCATGCTTCATTCGGGTTAGAATAGATGTCTAGGCAAGTTCGCAAATGCAGCATGGCAAAACGACACTAGCTTAGGTATATATGATAAGTGCATGAAGTAGAAAAACCAAACCTGGAGCATATGGCGAGACGCGAAAAGCAGATGAAGAAATTAACAGATGCAATCCTGAGTGGACAAGGTGCTGGTGTAAGTGTACTTACCTAGGTAGGTATCCCTGATTTATCCAGTACCCATGTTTTCAGCTCGAGGCGCTAAGTGTACCACGGAGGTGGATCAGGGTCGATTACAGTGGCTTCTGATACCTAAAGTACAGCCGTACGTATGGTAATGTGGTATTTACTAATTATAGTCTCTGTAAAGGCGAAAAACTGCCTTTTCGGCCTTACTTGTAGTAGACCTAGCAGTAATAGGTACTTAGTCATTATGGCTTTTATACTGCGTGGCTAGTGTGGTCTATGTGGCTTGGGGTAGGTCTACGCATAAAACATAAAAATGATATACCGCGGGAGCAAATTAAGATTGGATTTCATTCGTACGCATACAATTGAGAATGAGAAAGCCTCCTTCGTCAGAAAAGCCGCCCCAGAGTATACACCAGCAGCCTCAACGTAACATGGCCCGACTACCATCTATGGCTTCAGCTGCAGTCTTTGAGCGCGGCTGATCCTCGCCACCGTAGTGTGCAGCATCACCACCGAGGCTATCGATGGCCTGACGGCTATTTTCCTTCGACTTCTCGCTTGTGTCTTTTGGAATTCTGCATCAGCCATATCGTCTTTTTGTCTCGCACTTCGTTTTCAGGAGGATTTATTACTCACTCGGGTTCGCCAGGTTTGCTTTATGTCCTTGCACTTTATGTGAAACATCCTCTCTGCCTTGAGTAATCTCTTGCATATCCCGAGAGATGGTTGACTTCGCGCCTGCAGAATCCATGATGTAGAACTGGGTGCAGAACTTGTGATAAATTGGTTTATTGCTTGCAGGAGAAATGCTGCAGTGGTAACGATAACACCTTTTTTTTTGAAGAAGAAGAAGAAGAAGAATTAGGTAGCTTACTTCAAATTTGGTTAAACAGAAGTTCAAAGAGTTTCCTACTACAAGCCCTTCTTATATACTCATTCTCCCTCATCCTCCACACACTCTTCATTAAGCGATGACGCTGTATTCATTAAATCGACGTCAATCATCGTCCAGAATCTCGATTTTGATGTCATTCCATGCACATTAAGTTTATATGCTGCAACAAACACAGCCAGCGCTTAATTGCACGTTGATTCGAGAATCCAAATATTGTGCTACCCCGATACGTCATAAGTCCCTAAAGTGCAGGCTTGGCCCAAGATCCGATCTCATTAGTGTGCCAACAGCACCAACTTACTGAAATAAACATTAGAACAAACACTTCATGCATCTTAAAACTTTTCGTTGAACCCTGTTGAATTCATAACCATCAAAATAACATAGACTCATATGAAGTCATAGGTAGAGGAAATAGGCAGGGCCCTCCCTACAAAAAAGGAGATCCCAGCAAAAGGTAAATTCCATGGTTCCACCCGGGATCGAACCGGAGACCTTGAGTGTGTAAGACTCACGTGATAACCACTACACTATAGAACCATCTGATCAGCTGATGCATCCCGAGCGAGACCGGGCAGTATATTGACGTGAGGCCAGAGCAGACCTATCGATTGATGTTTAGATGGTACCATAAGACTGCACCAGAAGAGGCAATCGTGAGGCGTAAGAGGGAGTGAATAGAGAGGGCATTCCTGTATATCGGTAGGGTAGTGTTCAGAGAGGTTTTAGGAGCTCTCGCGTAAGAACAAAGTCTACCACACACCTACAGACAGAAGGTAAACGCAAGAAAAGAGGTATAGACAATATGGACGAGTGAAAGGCATGCTATATCGAGCAGAAATTTTGGTGCCCGTTACAGGAGTTTAAAGGAAACAGAGGCACCAACGTGACTGAAAGAACGATCATTTAGATAACCATTCATATGCTAGCGTTTCTAGAAGCTGATATATAGGTAAACATGTAGAAATGCAAGTCTCATGGTCATGTGGCAGTGTACATACAGGCATAGATGATCTGTAATTGCAAAGTCTCCAAATTTCTAAATAAGAATGGCAGTGCTAGTTCTCTAGTTACGTAACTATCAACGTTTACATCCTATCTTTGGCAATATTAAAGTCAGCCTGGTAAGCTACCTTACCTATGATACTATATACATACATGCTACGGGCTCAGGAAAACAAAAAAGTCTTACCCTACTACCAAGACCCCATATACCAACCCCAAATAAATACCAAAGGTCAAACTCTAGAATACAAATAGGTAGCACTTAGAGCACTATCGGGTAGCAGCTAGAGTAAAGGATTGGGGCTAAAGCCTAATCATATTGATTCTAAAGTTCTAATACTAATTTAGTGAGAACTTCTGTTTGTATCTAATAGTGGTATCTAATATAAACATATCTGGGGATCCAGAGTAACTCTCGAATGTCCTCCCAATTACTTTATTCATTGACAATGACTTTATAAGAAATATGAATTTATGATAGTGATTCACTCTCTAGCAGTTAAACGCTTTAGGGTAGGCCTGGTTTCGCTGAATATTTTTCTATTATTTTCACTCTACTACACCTATTTACGGCGTCAAGGTCTTATATTTACGTGAACTACACATCTAAATCACAAGCATGGAACGGACGACCATTCCAGATTCCCAATGACATTTGTATTGATTGTACTGCTACTACCTAGCTGCGGCCGTATAGTGGCCTCACAGTAGCCCGTCCTCACTCTGGGCCGAACCTTCTAACACTATGTTGGAGAAAATTAGACGAATAGAGACAAAGCTATCAAACAGAGTGTGTCAACATCCTATACACAACATTGCCAATCAAAAGTCGTGTCTACGCCCGAGTGTTCATCAACTTCTTACTCAGCCACTTGTGGGCTGGTGTCCTCTTTTCGAACGCTGCGCAAGGGTCGGTACCATAACGAACGTAGACTTTCCCTGCAAGTTCTTTGCGAATCCGTAGGTACACAGCATGTGCCTGAGCCCGGAAGCTTCCGAAGGCCCAGAATACCCGATTTCTCTTCTCGCCGATCGATGTATAGTTAATCGAGTCGGTTATATACGAAATCATCCAATCGTCTGCAAGGCGCTCCAGACTTTCTGGATTTACCAGGTCCGCGTGGCCCTCGATAAGGAGAACCCGCGAGCGACCGTCTCGAGGCATCGGAGCTGTCGAGATACGGTTAGGGACGATCTGGGCCGTGTAAGTCCCAAACTGCAGCGTCTTCTTCATGAAGGCTTTGCCAGCATCTACCGAGAAGAATGTGATGGACGCGGCGGCTGTTCGGACTCTCCGCCGCTTGTCGTTATCGTCTTCCGGGAGCTGCGGCTTGACCATGTTGATTGCGAAAACGGATCCGACTCCGCGGATCGCGCCGAGGAATTCGGACGCTGTGGTATCTGGGGGAAGCCCCGTGACCCAGAAGCGGACATTTTGGGAGTCTTCAACGGGGGCAGGTTTATTGAGGGCGAGGCTTGGATTCCCTAGGTAATTTGAACCAGGTCCGACGATGGGTCTGGCATTGCGGTTCTTCCCTTCCGGATGGGTACTTGGAATGATAGCCATGCTCATATCTATCACGGGAGAGTCCTCCATGAAGTATACCGGAGAAGGCATACCCTGGTTTTGCTGCTCGTAATAATAGGCGGCTGGTACTGGAGTGACAGGGCAGAAGCTCCCCTGTGAATCAGGGACTGTGATATTCGTGAACATACTGGCTGGAGTGCCCCAGACAGGGAAGCTTAAGGCGGAGTCTTCAAAATGTGGGAGTACGTCGCCACTCATATTACAGTCGATTGAATTGTGCGTTGTATTTTCTCGAATAGGCGACTTCAAGGCTCGCTTGTGAATAGCCAACCTCGCACGATAGTCGGCGGTACCCCAGATTCCGGGGTTCAATACGATATCATTCGAGTTGACGGTATATCCCGGGATATCTTGCAATGAATCAGTGGTGGTCAAGAAATATTTGCAGGTAATATCTCCTACCTTCCTTGGATTTATAGCTTAGCTCTAGAGATCTCTGGCCTTCTAAAACCTCCTCGTCGGTCATGATACCCCTTGGTAACTAGGACAATTTATCAGCTCTAATGTTGTAACTTGAGGCATTCTTGTATATGGAGTTTCCATCTTTTCTTTTTCTGCCATCAACTTGGATCATGAGTCTGTGAGCAGGCAGTGTTGGGTTTGGGTGTTGTAGTTGGGCGTTACAAAAGAAGACATAAACAGGGCTTACCCAGACCGATTGTGTTATGCCTTTAGGCATAGACTCAAGCTCCTCTTGAGCATAGGCTCGAGTGACCTTCACGAAGGACATTGTTGGAAAAGAAACTGCACAGCTAGCCAACAAGCTGTTCGAAGGACGACGTAAATTTGAATTCAGCACTGGCGTTGCGCCAAAGAGGTCGGGTCGCAATCAAGGGCAAGGTTTGGACTGGGCAAGATACAAGCTGACTAGTAATATATCGAAACAGACTAGGTATTGGTTCGAAGCTAAGTAAGAGACTTGCTAAAGAGTAGGATACCCTGACGATGTGGATAGGGCAAAAGAGACTTAGCACGAGGCAATATGTGAAGTGCGAGAGGCGGAATATATAGATAATGAAGTGCAAGAGGCGATTCGGCTCCTGCCATGATAACGATGCATTTGGTGATTTCCCCATTAAGCTATTGTTATGCCAGACATGTTTGCCCGCCATTGAACATTGATTCACTACACCCATTCACTATTATGCCCATACCAACCTCCACCAACCTCCAACCCCCGAAGTACAATGCTATAATCGCTAATAACTTTCTGCACCTCAATCTATTGAGAGGCACCAGTATTAATACAGTCTATTGTTCCCTGGGCTAACCGAGGGGTTAGAGATTTGTTTCCAGCGCACCTACAAATAGCCGCTAGGTCAAACAACAATGCTAGTCGAATGCAGATACTCTAGTTTGTTCTGCACTTTGGCATCTTGTGACTACATAACACATATTATGCAGCTTACAAGACACTGCATTGCGAGTTAATAGCTTCCAGGATCACGCAATTTGGAAAAGAGTTCCGGGTAGGGGGTAGAGTGGCATAGACAATAGGCACACAAACAGTCGCCTGTCAGGTAATGGAATATAGAGAGAAACCCCGAGACCTCAAGTGTCTATATTTTCATGATAATTTCTTTTCAGTTACTCTAAGCTAATGTAACCCCTATCGCATATTAGCCATTCAACATAAAAAGAATATTCACTGATGGCAGTAACAAAAGCAACAGCGGCTAAAGGCTCTAAGCTATATAATCAAGCTCCGTTGCAACCTGGATATCTGCTATACCTAGCACAAAAAATCACTACGAGCTAACATAGAACTGTATGATAACTCCTGGTATTAAGGTGCCCGTTGAACTTACTTATATAGCTTCGTTATGTCTATACCCTAAGAGATATAGATATTGCTTCATATCTCTATGATTTATTTCGAATATGTTTCCATATGCAAGGGGTAGGGCCATTAATCCTTATCACCACACACCCATTAGCAGAGTACTTATTTTCTATTTTCAATAAACCTAGTTCCATGTTGCTACACCAGGAGAGGTGATTGTGAGGCACGAGGAGTGAACAAAGGGGCTATTCCTGTATATAGGTAGAGTAGAATCCAGAGAGGTTTTAAACGCCATCGCGCAACAACAATAGTCTATCGCCTACCTTGTGCTTATGCTAAGGCAATGTTGATGATATGTGACCACATTCAGGGTGAAATGGGGGTTGGATAGATTATGTTTCTAAGTCTTCTTGAGGGACTGGAGCTTTGTACATGACCGGACAAAGTATTGTGGTTTGGAAAGTAGATGTCTATAAACAGAGCGTTGTGGCTAAAGCTTCCAGAGAATACTAAAACATGTTGGCATGTTTTCTTATGCAACTAAGGTAACCTTTATATTGCTATTTCTACTCGTGATTATGTCAATGTGAAGTAGGAAAGATTATGCTTTATTGCTATCATTTCGTAGGGGATCTATTTAAAACATTGTATTCATGTTTTTGGTAAGTATAATCCTAGGAGTCTTTCCATATTATATGGCACCGGCCACAGGGCATCACTAGAAATCTATAGTACAAGCAGTTGATAACCAATAAAGAATATTTTATTTATTTAAACAACCCACATACTGTTAGTGACGACTGAAATTGAGGCAGGCAGAGGGAGGGTACCTTATGTACCTATCTGTGGTCAACATCCCTGTTCAGTACATGCCTTGTACCAAAAATACATTAATCGAGGTACCTCTTTACTGCTGGCGATAAACCAGGGTCTTTGAATGGTTGCTAGATAATGTGATATGACGTCGGTGGTGGGGCTGAAGTGGGAAGAGTGTGCTTTGGAATTCTGATATGTACTAAGAAGGTATGGAAACAGGGGTCTGAAAGGTTTTCTTGCCTCAATACCTCTGTTGTTAATTTAAAATAAAACAAAAATAGCTATCTAGCTGGGGTGTATATCCGCCTGGATAAGGTGCCTGCAATGCCCGCCTCGGTACTCTAGGTATTATTGCATCTTACCTACCTAGTAGGTATGTGTAGCTTGACCGTAGACTACTATGTAGGTGCAAACGGCCATATTAACATTTAGTGCAAGTAAGTTTACGCGTCCGTTTAACGGTTTCAAGCGTCTAGATAATGTGGAGTGCTGGCTACAAAAACAAGGTCGGTATAAAGACCATATTCTAGTATGTTCAATCATTGGAGAGTTAGTAACTACGCGATCTTTCTAGTGTGGTGGAACTTGGCATTATCGGGTAGGATGCATATGTAGTGTAGGCCGCAGACCGCAGACAGCGGGAGCACTGTCAACTATTGGACGGATGTTCCCATTGAATGATTCGTGGCCGAAGCGAGATAGCTTTGGTACTGTATGAATACAGTTCCTAAAAGCAGCAGTGCTGATCTCGGATCCTTTTGGTGTAGGTGCTACATCACACTACAGTAGTATTGTGTCCCATAAATTATACGATCGATCGTTGCTCTCGGGCAGATTGAGGATGATTTCCCCACTGCCTGTATGTATGTAAGCCCTGCGCAGACCTGCGGAAGCTGGAGTAGGAGGTAGGACTGGAGCTATGTGTGTGTGTGATGTCTGTTGAACCGTGGTACCCACTGTTACTGTGAGAATACATTGCATACTGGCACTGTGTTAAAACTGATTCATGTGAAATCTGTTCCGCAGCAGCCAAGCCAGCCACGGCAACGGGACTGACACCTGTGGCGTTGATGCCCTTGCATTTCCTGGGATTGCTAGGTTAGCGTGGACCACTCTAGTGCGCTTTGTAAACCCACACTTTATCAGGTACACGCGTAGAGTGCTTCTACACGAGTAACTAAGTGATACAAAGGGAAGGGGGGTTGTATGCATAAACATACGGATTTTCAGGCTAGGGGATGCCTGTGTATGTATGTACTGTAGACTGGGCCTCTTGGTTGTTTAGATCTCGGAACAGGCAGACCCTAGATACCTATATTGACGCTGGGATTAGATATAACTTAGATCTCATTTGTTATTGTAAAGAACTACTTACATACCTACCTAAGGTAGGTGGTGAATAGTAGTAGGACTATGATTAAACTGACAGCTTAATGCTGTCAATGTAAGCTACCTACCTCACGAATCAAGCTGTACTGTGTAAGAGTAAGTGATGCGATTCAATGTTGTACAACACCGACCCGCTCGATCTGTAGCTGCCTGTACTCCGTACCCACGCACATACACATACATACGCGCCTTCTGCCCGGGAAACTACCTCTACCTAACGTACAGTTCGGCTGTACTGGCTGTAGGTAGGTACTGCCCGTGGGTATTAATTATGTGGGCCGCGGAATCAAGAAGCGCGTCATGTTCGTTGTCTAGCTGCTTAGACTAAAAAGTCCCCAGTTTAGGGGATGCAGCCGCCACTTTATACTCCAGACTCTCCCATTATACCTGGCAGCATCTCGAACAAATCGGTTTCCGATTATTCACTCACTTTCGTTTACTTCAATTACTTGATTTCCTCTAGTAAGGAATCAATCACCTTGCACCTCTACTGCTGCATTTGGCCAGTCCATACTGCAGTGAGCGAACGGAGGCAATACTTGTGTGCCTTGTGTATCTGTTTGTCCTCTGGTTGTGCTGTACACATGTGCACCGACCTAACAACCCTCATATAATCATCCTAACTCAATATAAACAAACTCCCTTAAGCCTTACATACATAAAACACTCGCTTCTATTTTGGATAGGAAGAAACCCGGCTACATTGTTTGCTTCGGAAAATACTTAATTCTGGATAGTATCCCAGCACCCGGGTTCCATCGTCCAGTCAGCACCAGCAGAGCGTCCCTGTTCGGCATTGATGCCGGAATTCAGCCAGCATGGCTAATATCCAACCCCATCACGAGCCTGACGAAGGCAGCTCACCCACACTAACACAGCCGCCTGCCGAACCCGATTATAGCGAGCTGGAAAAATCCCATCCCGAGAGGCCTACGCATTTAGAGGTTCCTAACCAATCAGATGGCGCCTACTTGTCGCCGACCGAATCGCGAGGTGAGGCTACCCGGCTCGTGGACGACCTGACCTTGCTCCAGGCCGAGCGTGCTGTCAGTCATGACGAATTCGATATTCACCGCTCTCACTCGAGAGCACGTTCTTCTGATACTGCCAAGGAAGATGTCTTCAACCAACCCATTCAAACCACTACTATTGGTATACCACCTGAGGAACCGAATAAACTCGGGAAAGCCTTTAAGCTTGTCAAGAACCTGCCGCGCTTCATCAGATACTTCCTCTACTGCTTACCTGTGACCGCCGTTCTACTGATCCCTGTTTTCTTGGGCATCTTTTTGGACCGTTCTTCGCAGGCTGTGATTGGCGGGCCGGGAGGGGTTGAGCTACTGTGGTTTGGCATATGGCTTGAGGTTGTCTGGTTGTCTCTATGGGCTGCTAGAATCGTTACCTCAGCTATGCCTTATGTGCTAGGGCTCGGTGCTAAGATAACCAGCACCGGGAACTTTTCGAAATGGAGAGATATTGGTCAACAACTCGAGCTACCTCTCGCTCTCTTCCTCTGGCTGCTTGCCATTCTTGTCTCGTTCTTCCCTATTATGAACAACCACAAAGTTCCAGCACGTGTTCCCGAGGAGGCCGATACCGCATACCCCGATATTAAATGGATTGACGTCGTTAACAAGGTCATCATTGCCTTTTTCGTTCTGGCCGTCTTGAACTTCGTCGAGAAGATCATTATTCAATGGATCGCCTCTTCTTTCCACATGCGAACCTATTCGAATCGCATTGAGGTGAACAAACAAAGTATCGCGTAAGTAGCCATGCCCGATTATATTACACCTTTCTCACAAGAAATACTAGATACCTTGTTCATCTGTATGAGTATTCAAAAGATCGGCTTGTCTCGGAAGAAGCAGTCATGGGAGCTCACACCAGTTCGGGAACGAAAACGCCTCTAGGATTCATCACGAATAACGCGAGGGGGGTTGCTACCAAAATTGGCGACATAACTAACCGTGTAGCTGGTGACTTCACTGGTCGTCAAGTCAGACTAAGCAGCCACCCCCGCAAGGTGGTCTCTGAGTTGCTACGCAATTCAGGTTCGGCCCAGGTCCTGGCCCGCCGACTTTTCCGTACCTTTGCTCAGGATGGTAGCGATGTCCTCACGCCCGCGGATTTGAACAATGCATTCCCGACCCCTGAAGATGCGGAGGCCGCCTTTAGTGTTTTTGATCGCGATCTTAATGGGGATGTTTCCATGGAAGAACTGGAAGCATTTGTCGACGAGGTTCATCGAGAAAAGAAGGCAATTGCTGCCTCCGTCAAAGATCTTGACTCCGTTATCACGAAGCTTGATCGTGTATTCTTCTTTATTGTCTTCATCATTGCCGTCATTGTGTTTATCTCCGAGATCTCGGCATCTACGGCGGCCGCCCTGGCTTCGGCCGGTACAGCGGTCCTTGGCCTTGCCTGGGTTTTGCAGGCGACGGCCCAAGAATTCCTGCAATCAATTATCTTCGTCTTTGTTAAGCACCCGTTTGATGTGGGTGACCGTGTCACAATTTATGGTAATACTGGATCTACTTTGCAGGGTGATGATTATTACGTTACCGAAATCTCACTGCTATACACCGAGTTCAAGAAAATGCAAGGTCACATAGTCCAGGCGCCGAACTCCGTCCTGAACACCTTGTTTATTCTAAATCATCGACGCAGTGGCTCACTCGCAGATGTGTTTACGCTTCAAATTAAATACGGCACGCCTTCGTCAGTGATCACCGAACTTGAGGCGCGTATGACCGAGTACGTCCTAGCCAACAAGCGCGACTACACTAGCAAGATCATCACGGAGCTCGTCAGCTTTGAAGAAGCATGTAGCATGACGGTCAACTTCATCTGTTTCCACAAATCGAGCTTCCAGAACGAGTTGCTGCGTCTGACCCGCCACAACAAGTTTGCTATTGAGATGATGAATCAGATGGTCGCGCTTGGCATCGAGCAGCCGCGCAAGCAATTCCAGATTTCTGGCCGGGACTTCCCCATCTACCAGACCAACGTAGCTCCGCCGGCGTACCAGGACCAGAACCAGAAGCCATCCGTGGACCCCTCTCTGCTCACGGCCACACGCCGCCGGGCCAACTCGCGCGCCACTGCTGAGGCCCTCGACGCTAACGACATGTTCCAGGATGTGTTCCACAGCCGCAAAGCTAACAGCAACATCCCCACGACGCAGCTCCCGCTGCGCATCAACGAGGAGCCTGCCTCTGACGAGGCTACTGGCGCGACGACTGGAATGAGCAATCTCGAACGGCTACCAACGAACAGCAGCGCTAGGGGCAGTAACAAAGGTCTTTTCAGCCGTTCAATGGGAACCCTTCGCAGAACCGCCAATCGCCCGTCGATGGACCGCTCTAGTGATCGCCTGGATCGGGAGAAAGACATGGTGTAGTAGGGACTGATGAGTTGATTGGATTTTTATTGCATATTAGTCTGGGGTTGTTTTCGATATCTTAATGAGCGGATGAGGTGGATGCGCGTGTTGCGCAGTTCTAAGAGGACAGTACAGGCTATTTTGGGCTGCTGGATGTTTAGCAAAGCCGGCTTGCGGGGGGTAATAATGATTAACGACATAGCGATGAAGAAAAGCATTTAGAGAAGCTGATGGACGAAATCCGTATATATCTTAGAGGCTAGAAGGCAAGGGGGATGCCAATGCCGGTTAGATCGATAGACTCTACCCACGAGCGCTTGAGGGGGATATACCCAAATACACGAAGGGATGGAATTCTGCGCTAGATTGTCATGTCACTTGGCCTGGTGTCGTTTGCAGCTCATGCCAGATGCAATTGGGGAAATAGCATTTGTGAACTAAGTCTCACGTTGATCCGTGACCTCACTTTTACCATGATTGTCACTGTTTTCTGCTACGCATACTTGATGACGTTAACTCGATTACATCACTCGAAATCATGTCGGAGAAACAAATAAGAAGTGGGGGTAGCGCTAGAAGCGCGGTGAAGCAGAACAAGCTGCTTTGGGATCCTATATTGATCACGAACCTGAACGTTTTGAGGCTAGCTACTTTCCTCCAATCTTATGTCCCATTCCAATCCTAACTCTTTTCGCTCGAGAAATATATGCTCGGGGTATCATCATTCGTCATGAGCCGCCTACCACGTAGAATCACAGACCAAAAAAGTGTAATTAGACAGAAATCAATAAACAGGACAAACATAAATGCCTCCAGCCTTGACATCATCGGATCAGATGAATGTATTTCCTCCCAAGTTTGTTTCCATTTGCTCCTCACTGTCCGGTGTAGAAAGTTCAGAGTGCCGCGTATCGAAGCGCCGACGCTAAAATCAAAGGCCGTTTCGTATATCCAAAACGCCAACTAATGCAAATATGTATGAAGAAGAAGACGACTGCGTTTCAATGCTTCAGTGGGTTTCTTTAGAAGATATAGTGGACCAATTTTTTTAATGAATTGCACATGGCTGTTCATTTGGGGCCCTCGATATTGTTCAAGACTTAGTCGCAGCAGTGACTTTATCGAGGAGATCTGCAATGCTCTCAAGGAAATCCTGATCTGGACCCGGGGCGGTTGGAGTAGCTTGGTCGTTGCTCTTAGCTCGTTTCCGACTTGCGGGGGCTTCGTTCCGGTACGCAGCCAAATCGTCGTCTTCAGCTTGAGCGCGCTTACGCTTCTGCGTAACTCCATCGAGGATCGATGGTGATCTGCTCGCTCGGTGACTCCCTCGAAACCTGGCTGGGGTGGGCGACCCGGAATCCGGTTCTCGGTCCAGGCCAGCGGGAGGTGATTGGCTAGGCGTGAAAGACTCGGGCGGGAGTCCATAGTCCCCAATCCCTGGGAACCTCTTCCCTTCTCTAAGCATGGGTAGTGCAAGTGACTCATGAAGATACTCCCCATTGGGCATTTGTACTAGTCCATTCGCTTTCATTCGCCAATAGGGATCTGTGATATTGGACTGGGATTTCGAGACTCGGTTCTGATTAAAGCCAAGACTTGACCGGTAACTGGAGCTGAAAGTCGAATTCCTTAGGCTGCCGGTTGACATGGATAAAGAGTCCCGACCAGTGCCACTCGCAACTGACCGAAGCATAGCGGTTTTCGAGCCCTCCTTATAAGCTTTTGCTTCAGGATATCGCCTTAGAGGCGGGAGTCCACGTCTTCGTCGTCGCTGGTTTTCGGAGCGCAATCTTAGCTGCTCTGCCGGTAGCATTTCGCTCTCAGGATCGACATTATCGTCCCGAGCGGCATGCCGTGCGGCTGCTCTTTCATCCCGTACTCCTCTAAAAACACCTGTAGCTAATAAAGCTTCCTCGAGACTCTGATGAGACTGTGTCGACTCTCGCATCTTCATAACCTTCTGTGCATGTTCTTTGGTCCTTTTCTCAACTAGCTCTTTGGCCTCTTGGATTGCTGCCTCTCTTTTCCTTGCTTCGGCAGCCTCCCGCTTTTTCACACTTTGAAGTGAATTCCATTGTCGAGCCTTTTCTTTTTCGAGTTGAATTCGTTTAACAACTCTACGCTTACGGGCGATTTCGCGCCAGCGATAGAAAAAAGTGACTTCAAGGCTACGACGGCGATACGCAAGCGCCTCCGCCCAGGATTTCTCGTCTTCTTCTCGTCGAATTCGTTCCTCCTCGGCGGCTTTAAAATCTTCCCATGTCTTTCTCAGTACATGTTCGACTGCAAATGCTTCCAATTCATCCTGCATTAAGCCTTTGTCGGCCAAAACGAACCAGCGAGTGAAATCACCCATTGGGTCCTTCACGGGTGTCATGGTAGTCGGAGCTGCGCTTGGCGTGGTTTGGAGAGTGTTTATTCCCCCCTGTTCTAGCCTAGATAAGAAAGATGGGCGGAGTGTTGAGGCTGGCTCTTTTGGGGGAATCTGGCCTTGCCCAGAAACTAAAGCGCTTGGGTTCGGCTGCGGTAAAAATATTGAGGGTTTCGGATCTATATCGATATTAGTCGAATCTTCAAGTATGATAGAATCTTCACTAGCTAGTCTCTGTTAAGTAGGAAGTTCCACGTACCAAGACTAGGTGTATTATCATTAATTGGGGAGAGCGTTTGCGGTGCTGGTTCGAATAAAGGCCGGCTGTTTGATATATTTGGGTTTTGGGCCTGAATAGGGCCCCTGGAAGATTCCAGCAGGTCCGAAGATATTGTGGGTGGTTTACCTGCTTCACCTTGACGTAACTTGTCCCGGGTCTCACTAGGAGAGAAAAGTGGTTGACCGGCAGGGGAATCTAGCCGTAATTGATTTCCCACTGGCTTTGATGATATATTCCTACTCTCATTTAAGAAGGAAAAAATGCTCGGGGGCGCAGTGCCGTTAGATGGAGCGGATGGGGTGTTGTTTGAAGCGCTGCTGTCCTGGCTTGGGAGTAACGTTGGTACATCCACGGGTGCTTGGCTCCCGCTGCTATTGCCCGGGAAGGTCGATTTTGTCCCAAAAGGAGAGGGAGTCGGCTGGCTAAAGATGGTGCTGGTCGTTTGAACATTTGAATCTCGAGTTTGTGTAGACCCAAAAATAGAATTCGTAGTGACCGGGGGCTTCGGTATCTGAGGGGGTTGATTGGTATTCGAGAATGCAGAAGAATTTGTACTTTGGGGTTGTAACGAATCATATGCTTTGTTTGGTGACTGAGGCTTCATAGTGACTGGAGGACTAGACGGGCTTGTCGAGCTAATGCCATCTATCTCACCGTCGTGTGAATAGCCCTCAGGTGTGTCAGTATAAGTGTCTCCCGTATCGGAGACAAACAAGCTTTCTCCTTGACTTGCAATCCCAAGATCATCTTCCTCATCTTCCTGGTATACGGTTTCGTGGATAATATCGGGAAGAGGACGGCCTGAGCGTTTTTGTTCTACGATGCTCCACGAGAATGCGTGACGTATACGGGGATCTTCAATAGAGTGTCTCGAGTTGAGAATCGCATACCGCTGAGCCCCGTCGTGGCCGAAAACAATGCCGTGTTTTTGTGCAAAGTCAACTGCCTCGTCTTCCGTATCAAAACGTAGCCGTTCCTTTAAGAAGGCTGGCGTAATGTCCTTTGGACCGTCTCTTGGCCTGCTGTAAGATTTCCTAATGATCTGAAGCATTGACTTTCGAACAGCATTGAAGTGAATTTCTGCGAAGCAGGCCATAGTATAGGAAATCTGTGGCGAAGAGACAATCGAAAAAAAGATTGCGGCTGCGCCTAGAGCAAGCTCTGTTGGAGCGTGTGGGTTCAAGGGCCCCTGTAGGGTCCAGGTGTTCTGTAGAGACTCGACCAAACACATCGCCGTGCGAATTCCGTCGGTATCCCAGAGGCGGGTGCCCCAACCCTCCACTGTTTCTTTAATAGCGGGATTGCGGGCATTAAAAATGATATAATAGCCCCTGAATTCAGCTTCATTGACACATTGAATACCTTGCTCTACACAATCATCGTATACTTCCTTCAGAGAAATCAGAGTCTTCCCTAGCTGTTCAATTTCCTGTTGCTCAGAGAAGTCTTCGGCGGCAAAACCTTCTTGTGAAAGAAGATGCAGCGCCGTAACGTGGAAACGAGCAATTGTTTCTAAGCAATATATAAGATCCGTGCGTTCGTCCGGTGTCATGTTATACTTCTGCACAGACAGATCGATACGGATAGCTCGTGTCCTATCCCAGAGGAAGTTATGTTTCGACGGTAGGAGACTATCATCAGGTATTAAGTCATCAATAAGGTAGTCTAGGGTCGTCCGAAGAGTAGCAAAGGAGCGAACATCCATCGGAAGCGGTGCATCCTGGCCGGCAGCCGACCGGGCCAGCCGTTTCACCATTAACGAGGGTATCGCAACGAGGTCACCCGAGTTATCAGGTGCTTTCTCCGGGTTTCTCACGTCGTACTCAACAATCCTGGTAATCTTCTCCCATTCTGGACACATCTCTTCGGATATGCCACGGAAGTCCAGTGCTTGCTGTAGTGTGCGTCTCCGATCGGGATCGTCAATTAGGCCGGCCCTTATTAACGATTTCCTTGCCTTTTCTCGGTAGGCTTTGTAAGACTCTCGAAAGGTTTCCATCGCCTGGCGCTGCGCGTGACTCCCCGGGTTGGCGGGCCACTGAGGAGGTCTGATTCGATCTCTGGCGAGCTGCTGTTCGATTTGGGTCGCAAAATCGTGGGAACGACCGTCATGCCCGTTATGGAGACTTAGTTTCTTCTTGCGGGGGGCTAAACCCCTGCCATTCTGTCTGTTGTCCTGTATGCTTGAACCAGCCATTCTTTTTTTGGGTTCTATTGGTTCTGATACCAACGCCATCGATGCAATAGGCCAGTCTGGCTCGGCAGCAAGGTCGGAGATTGATCCTAAGCTATTAAAAGATGGGACGGGAGATGGCCGACCCAACTTTGGCGTGGCGGCTTCTTTTCTAGTAGCCCCGAATGGGTTGCGAACTGCGGGCGCGCCATTGGTGTTTTGTTTGAAAGATGGCGATGCTGATCTCTTAACGCGCGGGGTTTTCGCAGCATAGAAAGGATTTGCTATGACGCCTGTGGAAAATGGGTTGTTGGTAGACGCTTGAGTATATATCTTGTTGCTCTGATGAAATGGATTCGGTGCCGGCTTAGGCTTAGGCTTAGTAAATGGATTCCCAGGAGGGCGTGTGGCCGAGTCAAAGGCTACGAGTCAAGAACATGTCAGTACCAGGTTCTTTGTTGCAGAAGTTCCATACGGCATTTGAGGTTAAGCTTTCACAAGTTTCGATGGAAAGGGCCCAACGCGTAGAACTGTCGCACAGAGCCTTCTTCAGAGGCAAATGCCTTCATTCACCAAGTGTCTAGCTGCCCCATCACAACATAGCCGGCGTTGTCGACGCTGAGAAACGTGGTGATTCTACCCATGGATGTCGATTCAACGCGGGCTAGTGTGGCTCAGTTGCCCAGGGTTGCTCGAGACAATGTGCTCGTCGGAGGCTAGGGAGTTTCCACGTGGAGGGTGTATTAAGCGTTCGGGGGAGGGTTGTCGAACAGTTGCGGCTCATCGTCGGTGAAAGAAAAATCCATAGACTTACGGTTGGGAAGAGCAGTGGTCGCACCAACACCCCAACCACCTTGGGACCCGGCGTTCAGCATCGCGCCCGATACGGAGAATGAGCATGGATATATACGTATAAACTCTTAGAGATGATAGTACTGGTGGCCTTTAAGAGTAGTGGACGAAGGTGAAAGTGGGGAGATGCACGCGTCGCTGATGAGAGGGCGGTTAAAGGCTGAAGTCTGAAGGCTGAAGAGTAGGTGAGTCGATCGGCGGCAGCGGTGACGGTGGTAGAGTTTGCGGATACGTGGTGGTTTGTGGTAGGGTTTGTAGAATATGAAAATGCAAAATAACGTGGTGGCGAGGGTTTGCAATTGCAAAATGACTCTAGTTCTTTGATTGTGATGCGGGTGGTTTATGCTGGCTATGACCTAGAATCGATGGCCCATTGTTGAGTGAAGGAGCAACTACCAACTGCAGGTTCGCAACCGGCAAGCTTGCGCCTTTCCTGCCGACATTCACCGCTTGAGATATTCCGAAAGGGGTTAATCGGTTCAGAATCGGTCCAGAATCGGTCCATGCTTCGTTGATGGCTGGGACATAACGCAAGCCAGCTGGCAGACACGCAAAGGTACCGATGAGGCTATAGTTACCCACAATAAGTATCTACCTACTGCAGGTAGACAGGTACCTGGGCAGAACTGGGTACACGTTCTCCAATCAAGCTCTCTAAAGCCCCACTAGGTAGTTGGTTTAATTTCGAGGTACCTACGGTAGCTACGTAGCATCCATCTATGTATGTACTGAAGCGCGTGTTGGCGCTCAACGCTCGACAACCAGAACAGAACTTGGGGGCGTTTACGGTTGCCCACAGCGCTTTCTGTGTCATAACATCACCTTAAGCACCATAACACTTAACTTTCACACTCTCAAGTCATATTTCTCCGTATTTTTAAACAACTATAACGCTACAGTTAAAATAACCAATACAAATCTAATTGCTCTTTTAAACGCGCATATAATAAGCTAATTTTTAATATTATAACTGCTAGTTAAAAAACAATCGCAAATAACAATATATTACGGCTATATAAATATTATAAATTAAAACGAAACATATCGCTATAAGAAACTAAGCCCCATAATAAACGCTAAGCTGTATACAGCTTAAGTTACACCCGACCTAAGCCGACTTCGGTAGAGCTAGACCTAAATAGACCAAAATTAACCTACCTAAGCCATATTAGGTCAGTTGGTAGAGGTGTATGGTATTGAGGAATAAGGTTTTGACACAGAAAGCGCTGTGGGCAACCGTAGGCGTTGGCTACAACAGTAAAAAAGGATGAGGTCATCACAACTTCTGCCGACCTAGCGCTCTCACAGCACTGTTACATACACGCAGTATGCTGTACTTGCTGTACTTGCAGCAGGTACATAGTAATGATACAGAAGAGTCGTTTCCCCTTATCTAGAACTACCTACTAAGTAGATGGATATTCCTCCATTTAATAGCGATCTCTCTCCGTAGACCACCTCATATTATACAGCATATATTATTCCTTTTCACCAACTTACCTCCTTACCTCCCTAGGTCCCTGCATTTCCCGCGTGCAGCAGCTCTGACATCCCTAGATAAACCCTGAGTGCCTACAGCACTGTATTTGTCTTTTGACTTGCGCATCGTGCATGAGGGTCATTTGGAATTTCCCCAATGGAAGAAGCAGAGCAGCAGCCCACCCAAAGCTTGGAACCCTCTTTTATCTAACTAGGAACCTAGAGCCTGATCCCGTCACTGCGCCCTTAAACTAGGTAAGCCCATGCCAGGTCAGACCCAGGTAGGTTCTGACAATTGAACCACGGTCAGCATTTAGCATTTAGGCTCTTCGTTGTCCTTGTCAGTCATCATCATTTTGAACCTTACATACAGTATTTGACTGTCGCATCATCCGCTCGATAGATCGCGTTTTTATTTTTATTCCAGCCAGCCATCTTCCTGTTCAATTAGATGAACGAACCACGACCGCTGCAGGCCCTGCGCTTGTGCTGCACGCATCGCTAATCTTCTGCACGACGCAGAACGACAATCCAGCAAGTATCCGCAGACGACATCCTCGATTATTCCACCGCCTCGCCCAATTTCATCGATTCCTCTATAAGTACCGCATTTTGCACTCGACTCAGGCATGGCAACTTTCTTCGAAGATCCGCGGCTTCGGCAACGCTGGAACCAGATTTCGCAAACGACCGAAACTGTCACAGAGAATGCCGCAGCCGGTATCTGGAGTTTCGGGCATACCTATATCACACCTTGTCTCGGTTCCGTCGCTTCCGCATTCGATAGCTGCACCGCCGTTTGTCTAGGCGACCGTGAGGAGCGCGCCCGGCGAGCGAGGGAACGCCAACGATCACGGGGGGCTGCCGAGTTTAGCTTTGATTTCTACGATGATTGGGATGAAGAGTTCGGTGATCAGAATGGGGGTCTTTTAGGCAGCAGCTGGCGTGCCGAAGACTGGGACCGATTAGTAGCAGGTTCTGGGAAGCGAAAAAGCCAAGCCGGCGAGGTGCAAGAACAACCAAGGACTAGGAATCATGGTATGAGCTATGGGACAAGAGGTTCTCGGAGAAGAGCTAGTGGCCACGAGGACCCTACTATCATCCCAAGCACTGCACCTCTCGGCTTCCTTGGTCGATTGCCGTTCAAAATAGGTGGCACTCTGAGATATAAACCTAGCGCAGCCAATCTACAGGAGCATCCAGGATCCATGAAACACACAGAGGGCGAGCATGAGCCGTTATTAGGCACCGATCATCACGTTGAGATACGACCCAGCGACTTGCCGACACAGACTAGAAAGCGAAGCGGTACGGCCGGCAGCGGAGACACCAGCGATTCATATCGGTCACGGGGTGATTTATTCCCTAGCGATGAAGAAGGGGACGAAGATGCCGTACCCCTAGATGACGAATTCACCATTACACTAGACCATGATGATCGATCAAGTAATCGAACCAAAAGCAGTAAGGGCAAACGCACAGCGAATTACAAGATATCACGGAGCGAGTCGAGAACGACTATAGATTCCACTAGGCCATCACTACGGAAGAGTCGGCATTCAAGCTCGGGCCCGTCAAGCCCAGCTCTATTGCCGGCGCCTTCTCTCGAGGACCTACAACGGGAGGAACTAAGGCTAGAACTAGAAGAAGATGAAGCTATAGAGAGGAAACGTCAAGCTGCTGCTAACCTGGCTCTGCATCGGGGTTTAAGCCGAGAAAATCTGCAAATCGGATCAGTGCCCGAGGTCAAATCTGAGATCGTAGAGGTCAGCCACGTCCCGCTCCCGAACTCAGCGATATTGGACGACGTCTCGAATGATAATGAGACAGAAGTGGCAGAGACATTACCTCCGAGTGAACCCGAATCCTCGGGTACAACATCTAATGATGCACAGGATGAGTTTATACCCGCGCGGCTACCTCAGTTCCGCTAACTCACGTCTTCATCCGGTTGAATTTTGGGATAGCATTCTGTAGAATTAAGCGCGGCGTTTCTGGGCATGACGGGCTCTCTGTGGGGATACCAATGATCAAGACAGCAATCGAAAATGAGGGAACGTCGGATTTGTGTTGACTTAGCAATTAGACTACCTAGTATCCTATAGTGTGTACGGGTAATACCGATATCAAGTATACCCATCAAGCCGTTCAAAATGGCAGCACATTTAACTAGGCTATGGTTCTGCAGCATAGGTATGCCTATTGATGAACAAGTCGACTGAATTCATATCCTTGTGGATCTTGTCTATCCTGTGTCCAATTCTAAGACGACCAATTACAGCACATTCTAGAGCTGTCAGAGCGGACCGAACGAGCCGGCATATGCGTATACACCGACTGGGCCATTATCTTCATCAAACGGTGATGTGCTGGCGTCCTTGACCTACATACTAACAGTATACGTAGCTGTATGCATACAGTAATCCCCTGACAGAATAGACTTACCCTAGGGAGAAATAGCCTCGGCACCTCCCTCCACACTAGACTACCCCGGAAACCCCACCTCCACACCTCGGCGGCTCCCTTGTCCATCTTACTAGCTATACCTACTATTCACAACGAGCAGCTTATTAGGTACTATGATCAACTTCTTTTCCTGTTCATCTCACTCTCATATAGAGCTACAGTATATATCTTTGGAACAATTATATGAATAGTTTCTCGAATTAGAAGTTAATGAGAATTCAATTGAGTTTTCCTAGATAATCCCGGTCCTAATCCTCCCAGATCTTGAATCTATATACCTACCTAATTAAATCCTACTCCGGCTCGTCCGTCTCACAAGCAACCCCGGATTCCTATCTAGCGGTCTGTCACCGACCGAACAACTCACCCAAACACCTCTCTCAAACACTGCACTACACTGCACTACACTTACGTTATACAACACAACCAAAACACACACAATGGCGCCTCCGCCCAAAGGCCCCATCACAACCCCGCTAACCCAGCTACTGGGCATCTCGCACCCGGTAGTCCTCGCCGGCATGGCGCGGGTGTCGGGCGGGCTGCTCGCCGCGGCGGTCTCCAACGCCGGCGGGCTGGGCGTCATCGGCGGCTTCGAGTACACGCCGGACCAGCTGCGGTCCATCGTCGCCGACCTCAAGGCGAACCTGAGGTCGCCCGACCTGCCCTTCGGCGTCGACCTCGCGCTGCCGCAGATCGGCGGCAGCGCCCGCAAGACGAACCATGACTACACGCACGGCAAGCTGGACGAGCTGATCGACATCACCATCGAGAGCGGTGCTAAGCTGTTTGTCAGCGCGGTGGGCGTGCCGCCTAAGGCTGTCATTGACAGGCGTGAGTGATACTAGAATTTTAATTTCTTTCATTGTCCGACAACTTAAAAATATCGAGTTTTATTCTTTTCCTGTTATTATATTGGCTACAGTGCGAAAAGAAATATTGAT
This sequence comes from Nemania sp. FL0031, assembly GCA_022432375.1. Classification (NCBI taxonomy): domain Eukaryota; kingdom Fungi; phylum Ascomycota; class Sordariomycetes; order Xylariales; family Xylariaceae; genus Nemania; species Nemania sp. FL0031. The sequence goes on from JAJKKK010000055.1 coordinate 40,121, forward strand.
ATGTCTCACGCATATATCTTGGATAACTAACTCTAAGTGTTCGTAGTGCATGCGGCCGGCATCCTAGTCATGAACATGGTCGGTCACCCCAAGCACGCCGTAAAAGCGCTCGACCTCGGCGTCGACATGGTCTGCGCCCAAGGCGGCGAAGGCGGCGGGCACACAGGGGAGATCGCGAACTCGATCCTAATCCCCGCCGTGGTGGACGTCGCGCGGAAGTACAAGCCCGCCATGCTCAAGGGGTCGTCCGCGCTCGTGGTCGCCGCCGGCGGCATTGGCAACGGGCGGGCACTCGCCAGCTCCCTAATGCAGGGGGCCGTGGGCGTGTGGGTGGGCACGCGCTTCGTAGCCTCGGAGGAGGCCAACTGCTCCGAGGCCCAGAAGCGCAGCGTCGTCAGCTGCGGCTTCACCGACACGGAGCGCACCCTCGTTATTTCTGGCCGTCCCCTGCGCATGCGCACTAACGAGTACATTGCCGATTGGCACGCCCGCCCTGAGAAGATCAAGGAGCTGTGCGACCAGGGCATCGTGCCCATGCACTATGATTTTGATAATGATAATGACGTCGACATGCCCCATCTCATGGGCCAGGTCGCTGGCTTGATCCAGAAGATCCAGCCCGCGAAGGAGATCGTGGATGAGATGGTCGCGGAGGCCACTGCTATGCTCAAGCTTGGCGGCACATATCTCGATGGGGGCGCTGCGAGGAGTAAGCTTTGAGCAAAGATACGGGATGACAACTGCGCTCGTATGTTCACGAACCGCTAGTATAAATTAGGTCACGCCTATATGTGTATATAGATCATGTCGTCGAGACAGAGTAAATATCACAAGTGTGCCATTCCAAGCCTATCCATACTATATCCCATATCAGTATCCTTTTATTAAGTTAAATACTTTGACGACCAACTCTCTAAACACTTTCGTCGCTACTATGTGTGCTACAGTGAAGGGCATTAAAGTTGTACTTTCCTTATATTCGAGTCTATCCGCCAGTTTCTCGTATTAGCATCGATGCATATCGGTCTAGCGCAAAGTCCCGACTTACACTGCACCCTACCCAGTTCAGTGTCGTGCCGCCGCTCATTTACAGCCCTCTCTCTTTCCTCAATAAATGCTTGTGGGACGCTGTAGGAACCCGAGTAACTTACTATTTCAATTGGTTATTGTTCTTAGCTGTATTATCTACGCTGTAATCGTAGCTTACATACAATACTAGTCGTGAATCCTATGTTTGTAAGCTTGGTAGGCGAAATGGTCCTCTCACCGAAGTTTATCGAAGATCAATCTTAGATCTTCGTCGTGGTCTATATCACCAAGTAAATTGCCCATACTCATCATAACAAAGAATACATATGACACCAAATATCCCAATTAGTAACTCATTCCCCCTTTCAATACTCTCGGATTGATTTGACGCTCTTCACTCTTAGGTTTTCGTCCTCTTCGGAGCATCGGCTGCCCGCCTAAAAGATGTCATGCTATTATCAACTTAAATTTATTTGAGGTTGTAATCTCGTCGTTGTCAAAGATAAGTTAAATTTGAGGGATAAGACTCCGTATCATCACTTCAATATGGTTCGGGTATTGCTATCCATGAACCATTTCAGTTCTGGAGAGATAGTTCTAGAGCCCTCGATTAGAGATTTTATAGGGTAAAGAGTTTGTAGAGGCATATATACAAGAAATATAAGCGAGGAATGTATCGCAATGTTACTTATGTATTTAGTATGTCTTAAAAACGTGAAACGCTTAGCATAAATAATATTTTGTACAGGATGTGCTGTAGGTTGCTGGTGTAACGCCTTTCGCTTGGGAATAATTAAATCATAGGCCATTTCAAAAACAATAAATGATGAAGGGGACGGGGTTTCACAATATTATACCTCACTATCTCTCTATCTAGCTATACTGGACGTCAAACTATAATCTACTTGGACCTATAACGTGAATAATGCGTCTACTGAAAACTGAAGGGGAAAACGCTATATTAGTGGCCGTTCGTTATGATTGACATACTTTTATCGTAAAACTTATCGTATCTAATTTTCCGTTACTTGAGCCATTCCGTAACTGAGTAATTGATTCTCTGGCATGTGGATATCTCTTCGAGAAGTATGTAGTGTAGCCTATGGTGTGCGCCTATTTCCGCGGTATAGATGAACGAAGAGGAAGCGACGAAATGTAAAGGATTTTGCGGTGGAGAGAGTAAACTGGTCCGCCCATGGCGTAGCAAGAACTTAAATTATCCGCAGATATTCATTAATATATTAGTTCAACTTCGGAAGCAGATGGCGAACTAAGCATCTCGAATGCCGTCGAGTAAGTCTCCTTTATCTTGTCAGTCTTAATACTAGCGACTGCTGTCTTGGTGTTTGGGCGTATGATATAGTACCATGCTCTGGGTATAATAGGATCTAGGCCCCTTTCATCCATTAATCTTGCTATACTTTTGAAATTCCCAACCTCTGCCGTTATTTTCATCCTCCTAGTTAAACGCAAATTTTAATTCATTAGCTAGCACCTAACTTCCATTAACATATCCCTGGGAAACTCGAACTGTATGAGCTGATGTAAGCACGTGTAAGATGGCTGATATAAGACGACCTAAAAGTTCCTAGGTATCAAGGAGGTGGACCATCGGCTTCAAAGCTCGGAGTTTCGTGGAAATCCCCAATCAACCTCCGCCCAGCTGAAACTATACTGGACCTCTGCTCACTCACACATAAGTACATAAGGAGCGATCGTTCCCAAACAATCCCACTCGGCTCTACGTTGCTAAATTTTGCAATCTATCTCGAAGAATCACCACTAGTTGGAAGAAGGGCACGATTCAACCTATCCTTCACGAAAATACATGGAGACAAAGACCTTGGGATAACGCTCTACGTTGCGATAACTAGGTTTGCCCTAGGAGTGGCCTCATTTTGTTACATCTGGACGGCAAGAAAAAGTCTCGCATTCATAACGTATGAGATACTATACGTCCTTCGTCGGCTTCTACTTGGTTGGTGTTATTCTTCTGTGGCATTCTGATCGAGAATTGACGGTCATGCCTTAACGAAATGAGCAATTGGTATTTTCTCAATTCTAAGAGCGTGCGAAGATTTCCGATTATGCTATTTTGGATCTATTCTTTAGGTGAGTGAAATAGGCAATTGTAAAGAGCTGACAGCTACGGTAGGGCAGCAGAGTGCGTCATCTGAACTTCTCTGGATCGGGCTCTAAGGGCACCTGCTAAAGTATCCAAATTTTCAACCCGTACAACTGCAACTCATGCAATACTCACACGGCGATCGAGAAAACCGTCTAGAATGAATCAATGGAGTACCTCGCAACACCGGCTTATAAATGTATCGAACTCGCCTAAAGAGGAGACGAAGGTGCGAATGCAATACCTGAGACCTATTTCTAGCGATCTTCCGAGGGCTAAGGACTAAGAGGCAGTAAGGTAACCAGAAACATATGAGACCATGAGATTTATCAGGGGCTATGATAGATCTGAACGGCGGACGAACTTAGTGCTCTGGTTATATCGGTCAGTATCGGTCTTACGCCAGTGAACGCGAACGCCCTATTTATATGGGATGTCGGCTGTGAGAGGCCCGGCACAGCACGACTTTTGGAATACAGCATGAGCGCCCTGTGTTGTGCGTTCGTAGCAATGGATCTTTGTGGACTTTGTCGACGAAGGCCAGGAAAAGGGGTCATTATAGCTGATACCACATCTAGCCCAATTCTTCAAGCGATACCAATATGGAGTATAAGCTTCATATTGTTATCTTAAATTTTGGGATCGGAAATTGTATAGGCTTTGTAGGCTCGCTCTCAAAACCGCAGTTCTGGTAGGTGGACTATACATTACCTATGTAGGTTCTTTAACATCGATGAGAATCAATCACAGAAGTCACTTTTAATGTTGGCGACTGTATTGAATATGAAATGTTAGCTATAGGAAATTGTTGGGGTTAACCGTTCAAGATGTACTATTTCTGTATGGGTTCGTATAATCGCTACAAGAAGCTATCGTGATAGTCGACTAATGCATCGTGCTCTAACCCCTGTATATGAAAGAGCCATTCTTGAATAGAATGCACGAAGAACGCATTGAACTTCAGGGGTACAGCGAAGCGCAAGGAGATGCCTGTGAGAAAATAGTCTTATCACAACTTACTTTCATAGCTCATCTGCCACCTTCCGCGCGCATAGAGTCTCAGCACTATGACGGCAATAAAGTTACGAGTCTGAGGATCCCTGGTATTCAATTTAAGCCCACATGACTAGATGCAGCTTTAATACCGAAATGACCTTCAACTACATTTGATGTTGGCTCGCTACGTCATTCTCTATGAGTCTCACGATCACGGCAGACAGAAATGCTGCACCGACAGCTCGCCACTCAACCTAGAGAGTCTCGGTACCGACGTGAGGGGTGAGATGCGAAATGTTGAATATACGTGACCTGCATCATGTGCATAGAAGTTGGTGGCTTGTACATGAACACAGTAAGAGTGCTAGTGATCTGCATTGAAGGAGTTTTGCTGCAGACACCTGATACAGCGAACCACCTACATAGATAGAAATAAATGCTCAGACAGACTGGTACCTGCGCCTGTACCTGAGCCTGAACTCAATGGATTTTGAACTCTACACCGAGCTTTGCCGATTAAGCATCTGCAATCTCTACTTATGAAGAAGAAGAAGAAGAAAAAAAAGCCTGACGAAAAATCACCAAGAAACAAGGCGTAAGCATAAATGCCGATGCAGAGCAAATAAGCTTCTCCCATCCCTCCCCTCCGCCTTTTCTTATCCTCGCGGTTTTACTCGCGTGTCGCAGAGCGAGACACGTTCGTTCGGTCGCGAGGGATACTTACCTACATACCTACATACCTCTTAGTGCCTATACTCGATGTTAGATGACGAAAGACGGTGAATCCTTGACCGACGAATCATATAACACTATGGAAAGCTCTGCTTGGCCATCCTCCTACGCACATGTAAGGCTTACCAACAGTAAGTAAGTAGCCTACTAGGTCCCGGCTAGCCACGGTTTCAGAAAACTCTGACGCCTCCTTGCAGATAGTTGTGTGAGTATGTATGCCAACAGCCCGTCCCCCTTTTTCGTCCCAAGTGCATATGGCATGCATACCTAGGTAATTAAAAAGCTAAGAACTTCCACGGAGGATCAAGGGATCACAAGGGATTCAACTTAATGCGCCTCGCCATGTCGGCGATATGCCCCTAGAGAATCCATAGGGTAGGGCAAGCTATGCCTATCGTAATACAGTAGTCCTATGAGGAAAAGGGGGGGAGCGGGGGCGGGGTGCACGGCTCATCGCGCGGCGGGAAGGCGGACGCTTGCTTGTGCGTTGCTGCTGCGTGACGGGCTGCGCGGCAGGGCAAGGTTTATTCACACGCGTCAGCGTGCGAGGGGAATAAACGTTAAAGTGGCCGCTACACAATTGAAGAGTGTGTCGCGCGAGTTCGTATGCCTGTGTCACGCGACACGAAGTAGATGATGAATACGCTTTGGCGCAGCACCAATTGACATAGCGGCGACGTAGACAGTCAGAGCCGCAACGATGGCAAGGCATGTGCACAATTCGATTCCGAATCTAATGGCGACTGGCGCGCAAGGCTGTATTCAGTGCTTGTAATTATGCAACTAGCTGTATTCACGCCTTTGGAGCTTAGGTGAAATGCGACGTATCTAAATTGGGTATCTAGGTAGGTAAGCGGTAAGAATACATGGTCAAAAATATAGGTATGAGAAAGACAAGAGTATTTGCTTTTGAGTCGTAGCGCGTCATCCAGGTTAGAATAAACAGATCAGCACACCCATCTGTCTCCTTTGCTCTTCCTAAATACGGCTGTTGATACAACCGGTTCCTTCTCCCAGTTCGTCATCAATACTTCCTTGAGCGTATTAAACTCTTCCCTAGCCAACTCCATACGCTGCTTCTTAGAGCTCTCGAGTTCGAGTAGTGACTTCATCGTTGTTGTCTCTAACAGCATATACAGCTGTTCAAGCTCGAGGCTCGGTTCAGCCTCTGGCGGTTGTTCGTCCTCTACAAGTTGAGGCAGGGACCCTAGCTTGATTTTCTCAGACCCGCTGACGAAGATCAGGTTTTGTAGAGAGCTGGCTTCAATTTTCATAAAACGCAATGCCCGAAACGCGCCTTCAGGTACGACAGCAAGGCGTCGAATTTTATCGAGGTCTTTCGTCTTGGCCCAGAGTGATGAACACTCCGGCTTTAACTCTGTGTCTCCCAGGAACAAGGTGTCGCGACTGAAGTCAATATATACTCTGGGCTGTGCCTTGCCAATGCCAAGAGACAATGAGTAATGCTTTAAGGCTTCATATCGAGCCTCAGAATTGACGTGTAATAGAGCAGGTATCTGTGTCGTGGACTGCCATGACGGTTCACTTTCAAGAATTTGCGGTAAGGCTGCATCTAAGGAAGTTGGTAGATCCTTTACTTGTGTACGTGGTGATTTGATGACAACTGTCCTGGCTTCTGGCATGGCAAACTGCCAGATTTTTATGCGTAGTTCGGGGGGAAGATCCTTAAACCTGGTGAAGGTATTCGTCCCCTGGAGCATAGTGAGGAGGGCTGAAGTTTGCTCCATGGTGGTATCAATAATGTTGAGAAGTTGGTAGTATTGGGGCCGCGGTCGGGTATATAGGCGTGTGAGTGGTAAGATGGAGGTTACAAGAGGCGTGAGGGCACCAGGCACCCCATAATATAGGTCGTCGAGTTGGGGTGTATCGCTTGGCATGATGTCAAACAGAAAGCGACGACTTCTTAAATGAAGTAAAATGATGTGCAACAATAAACAATAAGAATGAGATTTGTAATTATGAGGATATGCGGCCCAGGATACTATTACCAGGGTACCTTGAAGGAATATGTGGGAGGGAGATGGCTACTGAGGCGAGGAGGGGGAGCTGACTATATGACTATATAATGTTGTACTAGGTATACTACTAGGTAGGTAGTAGGTAGATAGTATACGGTATACTTGGTACCATCGATGAAGGATGAAGGGGGAACGGGCAAGACTTGTTAGATATCATCCTATGACGCGCGATTGTTGGCGGCAGCCACAGCCAGGCGCATAACCTTAATCCGGGGTGGCGAACAAGATGGCGAACAAGAGCCGAACAAGAGGTCAAAGGGTCTAGGACTTGCATGGTCTTCGGGGCGGAAGACGAACAATGCACAGTCCAAGTACCTATCCAAAGCAAAAGGGGCAAAAAGGGGGCCGCCGGTACTAGTTGTGGCTGTCATGGGACTTCTGTCAACTGGTACCGCAGCCGTCACCAGATAGACAGAGAACGTAGACAGGGCGTAAGCAGGCAGGAAAGGAGGCGGCTACGCCTACATACTACATACGCATATACACGTAGGCGAGGGAGAGATAGGCGCCGCCATAGAGCCACTAAACTTCGGGCGTTGGTAGCGGGCACAAACTTGGCCGGCTCCCGACTGCATGACTCCATTGTGGTCGTCCATTGCGTACGTACTCTTTGCAGAAAAAAAAAAAAAAAACAAGACGCAATCTGGGACCCGTGTCTGATCTGCCCACGCCATCAAACGCGGAACCTGCTATGCACGCGTAGCATCTTGGTCACCACTCGCTCAATGACGGGGCTTTGGGATACTCCGAGGCACTCGCCCCCGGCACCCGGGCCTTGCGAAGTTATGATAACAACGATGATAGTAAAGAGAGGGTGTAGGACTTGGCACTCATCTTTTCGTAGATATGCAGGGAGGTCTCCGCCTCGTGGTTTCGAAGGGCAAAGGAGAATTTCATCTGGTCTGGTCTGAGAATAGGTAAGACAGACAGCTAAAGAGGCGCTGGGGCTATCTGCAGCTCGAGACAGCCGGGCTAGGCGGGACAATGATGATTGGGTGCGAGTAAAGAGGCGGAAGCGAAGGCACTGGAGAAGGAGAGGGTCAAGTCAAACGTCGATCGGTAATTGGCCAAAGGGCTGCAGCCAGACCAGCCGCCTCCCTATTGATGTCTCAAGGGAGAAAGGGCAGACTCCTTCCAGACTCCAGACTCCAGACTCCCGACTCCCTCGAGAGTTTCGTATACCTACCTACTTACTTACATTTACATAATACACTAGTAGCGTCAATAGTTGGTCAGCTGGGTATGGTATGCTCAGTGCTTTGTATTTAGATTTAGATTTGTAATCCGGCTTTCCCGTCGTCACGGCTTCGACAGCATGCGATTATAATGATGGAAGCATAAAAAAGAGATCTTTATGCCCGGTTTGTAGATGTCGTCGGTTTTCGGAGATGTCTTTGTTCGCATTGAACCACCGAGTACTTGGGTACATCCCGTTGCTATTGTTGTGGGCATCGGGGGTCGGCTATTCTTCACTCCGGCCCCGGCCAATCGGCCTTTATGTTGGTACTTAATACCTACACAATATCTACGAGATGCGCGTCGTATTTACCTGGCTTGCGCATAAAGAAAATTAATAATAAAATGAAATGAAATAAAAAGTAAACAGTACCATATTGCTCCCCTTCCTCTTTTCGTTAATCATCGTGAAACTTTGCCATGTATGTTGTACACCCAAACAATAACAAATCTTCATGTTCCGAATTCGTCACCTCGCTTACCTAGTTACTTACTCATAGTTAAGAGCCTCATTATTGGCTGTAGAACCTATGATCTGACGAGACCTAGTCGTCATGCGAATTGCGTCAACACGCCTGTGATTCGCTGCATTTACAAGCTGACTTACTGTGTTGACCGTACTAAGTAGACCATAGGTATAGCGAAAGGGCAAAAGAAACATTGTTTTTGACCAACTCGTAACGCCCTATTCTATTCACTGACCTAATTACAGTTCAACGAGACGCCGTGCTTTGCAAAACACTCAACGATTTCGAAGTGGCTTGTGACGAACAGAATTATGTAATCATGCTAGATGCACTGCACTGGAACTGCATATTTTTGTTGACGGGAAAAAGTTATGCTCGACTACGACAAAAAATTTCCCATTCTATGTCTTACTATTTTCAAGTCGTGTGATGATGTCTCACCACCAAATTCCAAACCCATGGCTTCGGTTGCCGGCATAATTCATGCTCTCTCCTACTTTCACCCCCACTATTACATGTCATTGATATTCTAAACGAGAATTGTTAACACGAAAAATTGAGCCAAACTCGCTCCGTAATTTTCAAACCCAATCCTTAAACGACGTCTACACCCGCGGCTTACAATATACCAACAATCATCTAGAGGGTGAAACACGGTCTTGGCCATATGAATGGCCGTCTCGGATCTCAACTAGAACCCCCACATTCGGCCTCCGCCGGAGCTAGTCTCACTACTGCCTCCGGGTCTGTACGCGAGTTGAGCTAATGGAACCTCTAATTACACTAACCACGGCGCGGGCACGGCTAGCAAGCTATACCGTTTCTATTTTCGAATTCGATCCCAGGTGACCTACTTAGCCACTCGAACGTAGATGTACGTCGGACGCTTGTATACCTACAGCTGGATAGACACATATATGTGTGCTAGACGGCGTTGACAAACTTTGGACAAGCATACGATACGTTTCTTCTTGACAAGATGGCACTATGTGGTACAACAATGATTAATATATGAAGTATCAACACCCTTTACATATACCGTAAGTGCCTATTCCTCAAGAACCCAAACTGGATAGCGAGGTGGTACGTGTAGGCCAGTCGGTTGATCCTTTGCTCAGCTCCTATATATACAAACACATTGCCGATCCTGGGTTGCAAATTACTTAGATCGGCTACGACGCCTTCTCCTTTTTTACAGACCAAATTCCTTACAGAAAAGTCAATTTTTCAACAGAGTATATCATAAATTTATTTAAGGGTTGAATCATAATTAACCATGTAAAGCACCGTGTGAATGGAGATGAATGTATTGGATATATTGGTACGTGGCCACTTTTGGTTGATAGTGCTACTGTATGCGGGTAGAATGAGGAGCAAACTAGCCTGACGTGCCCTATTCACTAAACAGCCCTCCTCTAAGGCGTTCTGAAACAGGGATGTCTCGTAGACCGTACTTTAGAGGATTGAAAAGTTTTATATTATTTAATGGGTAGCATATCACCGAGCTCTTCGAACCATATATGACATATATGAGTACCTGCTACCCCTGAGCATGTAGGAAGCTTAGTATCAACTTGTCTCTCTACATAATACACTTCCTAGTTACAACAAGTTTATCTATTCGCTCTAAGATTTTCCTGTAATAGCTAGCTAGAAGATAGGAGAAGTAAAATCTAGAGACTACAGTAACAAAAACCTAGCTACCAGTATTTGAATCAACGCATGGGGCTTTATCACGTGGGTTGTCTTAGTATTCAGAAGTCTTGAACTAGAGAAAGTTCGAGATAGAGCTGTCAATATAGACTAGAAGCTTCTGATCGTCGCAAATACGAAACGAAAAACAAAGGCCATTGATTCTTTGGGACAAGTCTGGAAGAGTAATTTTAACAGCAGTGTACGAATTAGTTGGCCTCTATGAGCATTATATAATATATAATTAGTATTTCTATTTACTATTTACAGGAAAGGCAACATATGACTATAAAGTAGTTTTATATATGCACTTATTTGTAAAATGCAGCGATACAGAACAGATATATTGCAGAACTGTTTAAGCTTGTATGTACATATAAAAGAAGACCCAATTATTCGACTATAGTGCCTTATGGTATATTCTAACGTATAGATACTTCAGTTATGAGATTTCTAAGACTTAAATGTTACGAATATCTTAGGTAATGTTCGATAGCTTGGGCTCTAACTCTCGGGACATAGACAAACCCAAAAGGTGCTAGACCGAGTAGTGGCCTAGAATAAAGCAAAAAGCATAGTCTAGGCCGTTCTAACAATAGGCTTTATAAGTAAAAGGAATTTTTACAATCCAAACAACTCATTCGCTTTCACAGCACAACAACCAAAGTTGGACTAGATTCTTTATTTCTGCTACTTGTTTAAGGTGTCTTTCTAGCCTATGTATATTCAGAGACCTAACTATTATATTGGTTTCGGACAAAGGCGGCAGTACTGGTGGAATCCAAATATTTAACCGCGTTTATCTCCAACAATTTTCATTGCTAAGACCTACTTCATAAACACATAATATCTTCATTTTTGATCATAGCATTTCGATTATCCTTTTTTTCAAACAAATATTGGTTACTAGGAACTCTTCATTATGTCTATTCCCGTGGATAAGGCGGACACGTTTGCTCGAGCTACCGTGTGGTCGCATGGTGTCAACCAGTACACCCCACTAGACCAGGACAAGTTGGAGGGTGGTACTGGCATTAGCATTGATCAAAGTCTCACCAGCGACAACGTTAAGGACTCAGATACGTGGTTGAACGCCTTAGAGAACATCCAGTCTTCCTGGAAAGCTCACGTAACATCAAACGAGATCGACGAAGCAGTCACATTTCGTCACGACGCTCTCCCAGCCAGCATCAACAAGCTCCTCTGTGTCCATTCCGCTAATTCCGGACCTCACGGTTTTGCGAATCAATCTTATGAAAATCCCGAGTGGGGTAATCCCGCAGAGGATGAGATTCAGGAGAGAATAGAGCAAGATGGCGATGATTTTATCAGGGATCATGGGGATGAACTCAAAGAGAAACTTCACAAATACCCCTACCACTTGTGGCCGGTCAACACAGGTGGCCATTGGGAGGTTATTTTCATAGTCCTAGAGAAGACTGGGAACGACCCAGACACCTATAGCAGAGTCTTTGGATACGCGGTTGTCGACCCTCTAGTTTCGGGAGGGAAGGCCGACGATTACAGCGAGGTTAACGCAAGATCTAAATTCATCAACACAAGGCTAAATGAAATATTTCAAGATAGCCACTCAACGACACAGCGTCCTAATTTCTTTGAGTGCGAACGAAATATATGGGTTCCTAAGCAGAGTGATAATTGGTCAAGCGGTTTGCGGGCCATTGATTTTATCTGGGAGATACTCAGGAGAATCCAAGACATGGAGACCTCGGGTCTTCGGAACCTTGAAAGCCTATTCCGTCCTATGCGGCCATACTTCAATCCCGAATATGTCCGTCTAGAGGCCGCCGGCGCCATCGCCGCGAGGGGGCTTAAAACGGTAGATTACCAAGCCCGTATCGTTCTTGCCCGAGTTAACGGTATTCTACCCAAAATCAAAGAGGATACGCAGCCGCGGGATGTTCGGGAACTAATGGCACCCTATCCTCAGCCCAACATCGAGTTGATTCCACAGACTTTTCTCGACGAAGGGTTTGGTGATATAGCGAAGACGTTGGACGCTCTTGAGTTCGTACCCCCCCTTCAGGATCCAGACAAAGAATCAGACAAATAATGGGCAGCCCCTAATACGCTTCACCAAATGGCCGACCGAATCAAGGATAAGGCTAGGAGGGAAGGGGAAGGCCAGAATCAAGCTAGCCCGTCACATTAGATTTAGCAAACTCTTCAGTGGACATTCGTAAGTGTTCCCGGATTTCAATTACATGATAATTAAATGTCATTTCTCATATTTATTTTACCTTGATTTGATTAATGCCTTATTTTATGTCAACTGTGGTCAATAGATTAAAATGTTTAAGGTATACTGTCATTCGGTCGTTGAATTTCAAATAGCTGTGTTGATGCCCGTGTTGCACCCGGTTTATCAGCTCGCATTATATAATTATATTGACTGTATACATGCATATTTGTCGTTTAATATACAAACAAAACTTTGTCGAGTTGAATGTTTCTTCTTCCCAAGCATATACCCTAATATCGATCATAATTCTAATGGCAAGCTAATAAACCTGAGGGAAAGCAATTGCAGCGTGTCCCTCGCTTAGAGCCTGTATACAATCTACTAAGTGGCTATCGATGGTAAATGACGAGTGACGCAATTATCCCTTGTTGACCGGGTCCCCTTAGTACGTACACCATATCGGCTTACCTACCCTTTTCGTTATCTTTCGATGACCTAGGGTTGTCCGATACAAAGCCGTCCTCAAAGCCGAGATGCTCCGAATCGCGGAAGTGTCCAACAATAGAAAAGCGAAACTCATCGCCGGCGATGACGCATTTATAGGGGATGTGGAAGGGGTAGGCATAACCCTGTGACACTGTGATCACAGTCGTGAAAAGTCGGTGATGAAGTCTAAGTACATATGTAATTAGATGGAATGAGTACGTATCTAGGCGACTATGATGCTTGTCCGGGTGACGATGAGTTGATTGGCCGCATCGTCTTTCCCCATCGGGAAGGATAGGCACGATATCTTGGAGCCAAGTCGGTAGTCGGCTGGAATCTGCATCTCCCACATGCGCTCCCGAAACGGGTGTAAAAAAGCTTATTCCCGTTCCCTGTAACCTGGTGACGCATAATTTCCCACCGCCCCGGCACTAGATCGAGTTCAACTCTAGTCTAGTTGATATACAGTAATTAGGCCATATAGCGTTTGAGATTTAGTGTATTACGCGCGGGTATCGGCAGATTGGCGGGTAGGTATCTGATATTCACGATGGGACGATACGCGTGTACAATTTAATTTACATGCCACAGAAGCACTGGTCCTGGGCAATATAGAATTTCCTTTAGGTTGAGACTGTAGTTGTGCTCATTACGTAAACGAAATTAGCCGAGTTCGAATGCATCGATACCGACTTGGCTTTAAGCAAAGGTCACAGGTTGCATGCAGATGTCAAGCTGATGTAATGAAGGGTTGCAACCGCTACCGCCCCATGCCAAGAACAAGGCTACCCTCGCCCTAGAGGCGGGAGTAATTAGCCGCAAGAGACGTAACCTCACATACAGTCGTATTATTCATTCCGGGTTGGGAACAATGCAGCTCCGTGATCTGTCTAGGTCGGCGGTTCGGGACGGCCGGTGGTGTATCTACTCCCTGACGTTGTATGCATTTCATAATACTGGGTTGCTCGTATCTGTACCTATATCCGTCGAACTCCTATTGAAAGCGAACTTCATGCTTACTAGCTATCCTGCATAAAGTACACCGTTCTTTTGATATCTATCTAGCGTAGATGCAGGAGGTGTAAATTCTAGATTAGTCGATGATATAAGCTCCCGTCAACCTGGGGACGGTGGAGTGTGTGGCAACTGGCATCCATTACCAATGAGTGCATATGGTAACACTATGTGTCAGCATGTTGCTTGCAACGCAACGCAACCAATCATGAAATCCGAGATACCGAGCTGACCCGAGAGGATTGTTTCCTATAGGAGTAGACTCCAACTTCGTCACAGTGGTCATGAGATGCCGTCCCCTACTAAGCCCTACGAGCCATAGCGTTGATGACAGTGGATAGAGGCTAGATGCTCCCGGGTTGAATGTCGAGTTTAGGAGGGTAAAATCACAGGGGTCCAAGCTTGCTGAAACCTTGTAATTTGCTACTGGATCCTTCTATGTATTGTCGTATTGTCTGGCCTCACTAGCAGACTCTCCTTGGTAGCTATAGGTCAACTGGATACCAATTTCCAATTGATATTTCGATATCAAAAATAGGAGTTGTTAAATAGATAGTGGTTAACATACGCGCCAGCTGGATGCTGTAATTAGTTACCGCAGGGACTGTTGTTCTGAAATGTGACTGATATGTAGAAAAGGTTGTTAAATATAGTGGCTGCAAGCTTAGCCCATGTGCCAAAACCTCGCAAGCTAGCCCATTCTTGGCTGAGGTCTTTTTAGTTAAGTTTGTTTCTGGCTAGTTCTTTCTCCTAGGAGGTGCATACGGGATGGTGGTATTCGGGAACACTCACGCTAGACCGGGTAGTTGTCTTCCTATTTGGGAAATACTAGATGGTGCTTATTCATGGGGTTGAGAGATCTATCAGATTGTTTAGGAGAAGATCGTGACTCCTTCGGGGTCACACGCCAAATCTCGGTCTCGGAAACACGATGGCCATAGCAGGACGTTTAACGAGGGCATGAAGAGAGTATGGCGATGGTAAGGGGCAAGTATAAATAGAGGCATAATGTCTAACGTCTTACTCTCTGCTCTGTCCTAATCAGCTTCGAACTCATCTCTCTTACGGCATCATCAAGAAAACCAGCTGGCAAGATGCATATCCAGAAGAGTCTTCTCGCCTCAGGGCTTCTACCCTTAGCCTACGGCCTACCAAAGCCTCAGTGAGCAAGATCCTCGAGACTTCTATTACAAGACATATCTAACACCAGGCCTAGGTTGACCTACGAGGAAAACAGCGGACCCGTTGGCGGCGTGGATGCCCCCTTTCCCACCTTTACCGCTACCGTGGGCCAGCTCCGCGGATCCACGGACTTGCAAGGCGGTATTGCCGCGCGGCCGCCGACTTCCGGAGGGGATTCGGCAATAGTGGCAGACCCGGAGCTGGTGAACGGGCAAGGGGCAGATGCAGACTTGGGCCTTTACCTTGACTTTAACAGTGCGACGTTCCCGAACGGACCACAGCCAATCCGCGGTAGCCTAGGCAGCACAGACCCGGGACCGCGTACTTACGAGTACGAGAAGCTGAACCCGGATTTGTACGCGCCTCCCGGGACTGACACTGGCGATGTGCCCAACGCCATGTGGCCGCTCGGGCTTAGCCACAATCGCCCCGGCACGGGGAACCAGTCGGGATGGGCACGACAACAAAATATCGAGGTCTTGCCTGCGGCCACGGCCATGGCTGGTGTTGATATGCGTTTGGCACCTCAGTATGTAGTTCTATGTCAACACTCACTATTAACGATGATTTCTAACATTGGAATTTATTACAGCGCATACCGAGAACTGCATTGGCACACTTCAGCTGAATGGTGAGTTTTGCATTATTCACTTCTGGCGTCCTAGTTCCTATGAAATATCGAGTCCCCTCGTTTCGGGTATTGACAGTCACGTTTTACAGGGCCCTGATTCTAAAGGGAAGCGTACGCGTGGCAGCAATTGATGAAGACGGTGCGTCATTTGTAGACGACGTGACGGCCGGTGATGTATGGTTCTTTCCGGCCGGTATCCCTCACAGTCTGCAAGCTCTAGACGAGGGATGTGAGTTTCTGCTCGTTTTTGACGACGGCGCTTTCTCTGAGGACGAGACATTCCTCGCTACTGAGATGATACTACGTTCACCAAAGGAGGTCTGGGCTAAGGACCTACAAACTAATGTTAGCGCATTGGACGATATTCCATCGGATCAGAAATACGTAAGTTTTAATTGCTTCCGTCGCCTTCTAGCCATTATATGGGATGATTAGACTCACATTCTCTTAGATATTTAATGGAACCCCGGCGCCGGCAAATATCAGCGAGCAGAACATCACGGGATCAGCAGGATCATTATCTGGACCTACCGGTTATACTTTTCATTGGTCACAGCAGGAATTCTTCAACACGACTGGCGGTAGCGTCAAGATACTTGACCCTCTCACCTTCCCCATTGCGGAAATGTTCTCGGCCGCATTGGTGGTCCTGGAGCCGGGTGCTATGCGCGAGGTCCACTGGCACACGACATCGGACGAGTGGTCATACTTTCTGCAGGGATCAGCGAGAATCACTGTTTTCAAAGCCCCATCGTCTTCACGTACTTTCGATTTCACTGCCGGCGACGTCGGGTATATCCCGCAAGCGGCGGGTCACTACGTCGAGAATACAGGCACTGACGATGTGATCTTCCTCGAAGTGCTGCAGGCAAAGAAGTTCGCCGATATTAGTGCGTCGCAATGGCTTGCCCTCACCCCTCGGCAAGTCGTCAAAGATACGCTGAACTTGAGTGACGATGTCCTTGATGCGCTCCCCAAGGACAAGACCCTCATCAAGCCTGGCAACGTGAACTTGACTGCAATCGCCGCTGGATCTTAATATTTTCAACTACCTGTAGTGAGTGACAAGGAAGCGATTTTCCTAAGGGGAGTAGTATTCGGCTTTTAGGATCTGCAGGGTTGGGAATATATTTGGCCACTCCTTTTTGGGCTAATATGGGTTATGATTTTCTTAAGAGGAAGCAGAATTTTACTACATAATTGTAGTTATCTAAGGGTGTTTATTTACTATTCTAATCGAAAAATTTGAATTATTATCACCTCCATATCATCCAGATTTCCGTTTTAAGTGTGGTGATGAAATGACTTGAGTTGATTTGAAGAAACATATCAAGCTCAATTAAAGTTAAGGTTAGACTACTTGCAACTCTCACTATGATTGAACCAATCGCAGAAACAATGAGATAGTATCATAAATTCAATTAAAAGCTTATTGGCTCAAAAATATTAGGCCAACAAGACTAGAAACCTTTACTCATCTTACAAGTGTTGGCAAATGTTGTCAGATAAGCGCTGTTGTTAGGCACTCAGTTGGGTAAAACTAGAAAAGACCGGTAATGAGCCGACAGAAATGCGTGATACTCGCTTCGATGTCTGGAAACCAACAATCAAATAATTAGCCTCGGCTCGGTCAACCATGTTATATTTCAAGGCTGGGATTTCATAATATATGACTTATTGGGATACTTGTCTATACGAATTGTGCTTCTTACGCTCCTCATATCGCTACTTTTTCAGGTAATACACTCAGTTGTGAAGAGACTGGTATAAATGCTACAAGGAGAGTATTACTAGATGGCTAGTAGCGTCTTTTGTCCCTCCTTTCTATTCTCATCATGGTTGGTCACCCCCTTTTTTACAGGGTCCGGGGTTGTTGGCTTGTTTCCTTTCACACACACTAGCCCCGATTTCTGCCCAAAGTCATTATATCCATTAGTATTTACAGAACTGTGATGAGAAACAGTATATAATCACAGAAATCACTTGTAGAAAGGCATAGGATGATAACAAAAGCAAAGACACCCCAATGCTAGCTGCGGGAATTGCACACCTACGAATACGAGACGCGCCATTACGCAAAGGCCAATCGGCTCTGACACATCGAAGGGAGACAGAGCCTTGTCAAGTAGGATCAGTTCTGGGGTAAGTACCCTATACCTCTATACTACCTGACGCATTTCGACTTTTGGTTCTCCTGTCGGCAAGAGCCGCTAGCCTTGTTCCCAACCAGACTTTGTCCTACCACGGGTCCCCAAGCAATGTTCCCACGCCATACATGCAGCTTCAGACAAATTACCTCCGAGGGATTTTACCTGCCCACGTTTTGGTATTCTCAGGTCCACAATCTAGCCTGGGCTGTTCATTATCACGGCCAGCAGCGGCGCCGCTTACCCCTGATACCTCCACACACTGTCTGTCCCCTTACACTAGGGCCCATGCATAGGGTGAGCGGATATCGTGTGCATGGGGGTGCACGTAGCTATATCTTACCCAGCATGCACTCGTCGTAACACAGCGCTGCTTATACTGAAGTACACGGTTACCTAGCATGGTAATACCCATGTGACCAAGACCACTTTATAGAGCGCTGTGCATATAGGTTACCGCCGTATATGTCGGGCGTAGAAGATCGGTGATATTGTTGTATGCTTGCTCGGTGAGCATAATGCCCTCACTGTGATAGAACTCGTCACTGTGCCGCGGTCCAAGGTATCGATTATATTAATCTCACATGGCAAAGATATGTGGGTGACTACTTTTCCATGTCCTATTATTGGTTTGCGGGTTGCAGCCGGGGCCAGCAAGGATCTTCGACTAGGTTCCTGGGTTTGTCGGGTCCTATCAGGGGTCTCGTCCAGCCTGCAGCTGAATATTGGAGTTGCATAGCTACATAGTAGGTATATGACTACAATGGTGTAAGTGGCGTGGTGTTCCTTCAACTAAGAGCAAGGGTAGCTGTGATAAGGGCACGCTCACCCTAGATTACTGTACCTACAAGACCATGTGATAGTGGCCGAGAGATGATAGCCGTTTTATTACATCAACGAGGGCCGTACCCCAACTCCCGAGATCACACCAACAGATCCAACACGCCCGAATCTGAGGGTCAGCGGGGACTCACTCTCATAACAAGGTCATCCCGATAACCGTGGAGATATATGTTCTTAACAGACTAGCGGAGGTAATGCTCTTTTGGCCCCCAACGTATAGCTAACTACCTATTGAACAATTTAATAAATAGAGACCGTATCCGTACTAGTATTAGGATAAAAGTGGAAAGAATGCATCTACTCGATTCTACACGGAGATTGAGACCATACCGAAGCACATAATACTATCTCATCACATTCTCAGTCATCACCTACTTCTCTGTATATTAGCATGAGATATTATCTCAAAGTGCCTCGCTATCCGTCTAACCAATCGCGTAACACCCGCCCTTGAGTAACATTATCGGAAAAAAAAGCAGCGGCCCGCCCGGAGCAGAAGAAGAGCACATATGGAACACAGACACTGCGGCTTGGCATGCGGGATCCGCACCCAGCTGTTCGAGATAACAGCTTGTAAGGGGAGCTTACACTAGATCGTTTGACACCGAGCGATCCGATGGGGTAGGGGAAATGGTGTGATGGAAGCACTCAGCGTTAACCCTGCCAGGTAACATCCATACCTTGAATCCTCCACAGTCTCACCTGTAAGTAAGAGATTATACGGCTACGGAGGCAAGAACTTCAGGACCAGCCAACGTATATGCGGTAATTCGAACTGATGAATATTGTTGTATGTAAGCAAGGATGTCTGAAAGGTGTAGGAATATCAGAATCACTACTTGAGATGCAACTGAGACAGTACTGAGAATATTATTGTCTTTATTAGGTAGATAGCTCTCTTTATTATGATATCAATGCTTTTGAAAGAGAAAATAAACGAATAGTATTGGGAATCTATTGACTATGTATATGTTGGAAACACTCGGTAAGCGGTTGAAGCTAGCTAGATGGGGAAGAAAGTGCCTGGCGTAAAGACTAAGTTGCAGACTCGCAATAACTACACCAATAGAAAGCTCTAGGAACTTTTGATGTGGATTTTACTAGAACTAGGGCAACGTGACCGTTATTACTACCCCTGGCAGGACGTTTGTACGCGAGACGACCGATCTGGGGTAAGTGCAGGAGAAACAAGAATAACCCGCAGAAATTTGGGTGCGCCACTGCTTATGGTCTGAGCTTGGCAGTCGGAAAATTAGTAGTCAATATTTAAGTGCCTGGAAGGATATGTCGGCCCTACACCCTACATAGAGTGTACATGCTGCAGGGCAGGGCTCATATTGTGATTGCGCGTCAGCAAGATCCATAGTGGTTAGGCTACAGTATATGGTAAAAGGATAGTTAAAAGAAGACCTTGAATCGGGATTTGAATAGCTGCAGGCATGTAGCGAGTGAATGATAAGAGATGGATGTGGGAAAGGATCGCAGGGGAGCGAATAAACCCGACAGCGTGGTTCCGGGATCATGACGGCTATGCCATTGGCTACCCAAACAAACAGAGGACTTGGGTCTTTATCATATTGCTCTGCGCCTGTATATGTATGTAGGTCTCGGTATTGTAAGTTCGCTATATAAGTTAGCTGGGTATATGAGGGTAGCAGTGTATATGTACCTATGTGTTATGTGAGGTCGGGGACTGGACCAGGCGCACTTTAATGTCAAGTGCCATCCTTACACCCTTACCATCAAACGAGCACTCCTAACGCGCGTATGGCCACTCCCGCCCAGCAACCTATTTACCTATCGCCAGATGGGTAAGATAAAGAGCATGCTGTTAGGTACTCTGGTGGTGCCGGTGGTGGGTGTAGACGCGGAGCGGTAGCGGGCCGAGCCCCCTTCTAAGCTCATCTAAGCTGCCAGTATCATCTACAGGTTCCAAGAACATGCCTGCGACTGTTATAATTGGTTCCTTGCTCGATGGAACTAATAAGCGTAGACTAGACTCTATACTCTAGCTATAATAAGCAACGCGGGATTCCCCTGGTTTGTGAGACCACACCGCCGACTCGGAACCTATGTCATCTTTTGGGTAACTACTATATGCTATTGGCTTCTCTCGTCGTCCACGTCAGCTGCCCCTTCACCTAGGTCAGCGGAATGCGTTGCGCCATGTTGAACCCCTGTAACATCATACTTTCCACACGGGGCATAGAGAGCGTTTTCTTGCTCCTCCTCTCGTCCTTGTTTTTTTTCGTATGCGTATATGTTGGTTTGGGAGGGACGGGAGGTTTCTAAATCTGGAATAGCTTACATGGTACCTGCGTGTACCTAGTTGCAATTGGTACATGGTATACATTATTATACTTCATGATCCAACAGACTAAAAGACTCATTGCATCGTAGATTGAATCCTTTTGCTGGGAGCAGGGCGAAGCTAATACGTATATCCCACTACTCTCTCCTATATGATTGCAGTCTAGAAATGTACCTTTTGGCACCGGACTGCATTGACATACCATCTCATCCCTGGTCAGGCGTTGTCACGCGAACTCTAGACTATCAGAAATACGACGCCCGCAAAGCCGTCAACAGGGGTACGGTTGGCGGTTGGAGACGTCGTAAAACTGGCATCATGTGAGCGATGCAACGGAGAGGGGAATGAGACTGTAGTCTAGGCGGGGATATTACAGTAGTCCCAGAGCAACTTCTGCCGTTCCACCGAGCAATACTTTATCCGTGGGTGCAGCATCTAAATGGCATGCCGTTATGTTAATATGTGCCATAATAGGAGTAACGTGTAGTGTTTATCTTAGTACCATCCCGTGACATACTATGGCATGCCCCTCTAGTAGTTTAATATTCTAGTCGGCTAGGCGAGTTTGGCCTCATTCTCATTATTTCTCTCCGCGGGGTTATTCTAGTTAGACTAGATCACTACCGTGGTCATCGGCTCATAGCCTGTAGTTGGCTGTACCGTGTTGCGAGCCGAATGGCCTTTGGCGTGTCGTACTGTAGCAATCTCTTAAGAGCCTAGGGCTTCTAGAAAGGCACAACGGCCCATGTCGTCCAATCAAACCTATGTATCTGGGTACTGAGCATGCTAAATGTATCTTCATGTGCCCCGCAGATCATCTTGGCACATAATCGAATGTTACCCCAATTTCTGGGGTTCGCTTGTCGCTGTTGATCATGTGGTTGCCGGAATGCCGGGTCGGTGTCAAAGTAGAAACAAAGACATTGATATTCCGTTGGACATTGAAGTAAGAGGTGCGATCTAAGCAGCCCCTTACACTTTACTCCTTGAAATCTACTATCTACATGCTAACATAAAAGGACTCGGATTTTCATTGCCCCCTCATGTATTCGTTGCTTAGTGCGTGTTTATTACGAACCCTAGAGAAGAGACCCAGGTAGTGTCATAAAGTTACTTAGTGCGACGTTGGACTGTAGGAGGGGTGAGGATATGCAGCGTGAGCCGCTAACATTCTTTCATTGGAGATCGTGCAGATGCAGAAGCCTGCTACCCATGCTATCCCGGGCGCCGTGTATCAAAATCAGAGACAATACAGTCGGTATCTTAATAGCTCACATCAAAGCTTTTACCCTCCTTATCATGAACGGAAAGAGGGTAGTGCACGCCCCAACAAGCATTGCTCCCGAGGGAGCTCCGTTCGGCCCAATCAAGATGCCAACCTTGTCCATGTCCTGTGCACATCCAAAAAAAAAAAAAAAAAAACAATCTAAATCGTGGACTGATAGAGTAACACAACTGGGATAGCCGTGACTTTTCATTTCATCTGGGAGAAGGAGCCTGCCTTCTCGATACAAGAACAGAAATCAAACATTTTTTCGTCATTTCCCGATCTATACTGATTGAACCCTTGAACTCCCGTTCCATGCTTGTTGCCTGCATTGTTGAGGCGAGATGGGAAATTCGTGACCGCTTCGTGATGAAATAGAAAATAAACCAAAGCAAATGATAATGTCGTATCCCTTCTACGCCTGCCTGATAATGGTCCGATGGGGGTATTCGCTAACGGCTTAAATCGACTGAGAAACTCGCAAAATGAGGGTTGAGTGGCCAAACGATATATCGCAAGATAGAGGCCGATATACGTTGTAGGTTATTCAACCAAGGAGACGTGTTATTGTACATGATTGAATTTGACTTAAGGTAGGTGGCTAGGATGGAAGCTCCCCATAGCCGCTGTCGAAACTTGTTTTTTCAAAACTCGATTTGTTGATTGGTGTCGACCGACCGAATACATTTTTACCAATATGTTTAAGTTTCCCGACGGATGAATCAACCGGGTCGGAGTTTTCCAAGTAAACTCTCGTAGCGGGCTGAACCCTGATATGGCAAAATAATGTTGAGAATAGGAATTGGTCACCATTCGAATCCCATAATGGTAAGGTGCGGTAGCCATTCTTGAGGTTGCTCAGTTTTACTGTGTAGGTCGCCAAGGTAGTGTTACGACCGCTGATTGTCTCCCCATCCGAAGAGAGCTTGACACTGAATCTGACGAAGACCAATTCAGGGTATTTGGTCGTTACCTGATGGACCGCTGAATAATTGAACTCAGGATCAAAGCCGTTTTCTTTGACAATACATGTTCTGACTTTGACTGGGGTGTCAGGTTGGTCGGGCATACCACCTGTACTATCATGTTTATCCCTCTT
The DNA here is from genome assembly GCA_022432375.1 of Nemania sp. FL0031. Taxonomy (NCBI): domain Eukaryota; kingdom Fungi; phylum Ascomycota; class Sordariomycetes; order Xylariales; family Xylariaceae; genus Nemania; species Nemania sp. FL0031. Next base: position 63,620 of record JAJKKK010000055.1, read on the forward strand.
GTCGTTAGCGTGGAAAAATTCCATCTCCACATACGGATCTAATGTACGATGTGAAGGTAGGCTGGCAGGCCGCATAAGCCGTTGAGCCGAGATGATATCAATAGTAAAAGTCATAGTTTGATGCTCTGACTTTCCATAGGCCCCATCAGGCAGACCATTAGGCAATATTCGGATTGTTCGCATGGATTCGGGCTTCAGAACATAGCCGGATTGATCTTTGCCGCCAGCGAACATAGCCTGGTTCAGCTGCATACCAAGATCAAAGGTTTGCCAATTGAGCGCAGCCATCTGTACACCTTTCCGCCAATACATCAGTGGGTTAAAGTTGTCTGAGGTGAGGCGCGAATACTGCGGATAGACACGCATCATATAGCGCATATTATGACGAGTCAGCAATTTCTTCGAGCCTGGCGCTTTCGAGTGTTTCCTGAATGTCCCTTCCATGAAAGAGAGTATGTGATTGGTTTTCTTGCATTCGGCGGATTCGAAGCCGTGGAATTTCACTCCACTACAATATACACCTAGATCGCCCAACGACTTGACAATCTTGCTCGTTTTCCGCTTAATATTTTCTTCTTCTGTTTCGCATTCGCTCGTACTCGAACTGAGGGCACCATGAACCTCGCCCTCAGTTATGGTGTTCACCCTTTTCCCAATTGCTCGACGGGATTGTTGGCTAGGACCTAAAAGTGGACTGGAAGTAAGGTATTGAGGTGGGATATTTCCATTGTCCATCGTCACGGGTTTCGAGAAAGGAGATGTCAAACTATTTCCTCGTCGTCTACCATTCGACTCGCCTCCACTACGTGACTGATGGCTAGGGTGCGTGCCTTTGACTTTTATCAAAACACGATCCTTAAGCTCCGAGGGAGATGGAAGCTTATCGGCTGATGGATCTAAGGGCTCAGTGACAAGGCGAGGGCCAAATATCTCCTTCATCGTTTCAGCCATGATTTCTTGCTGGGTAGCGTTGCAATGCACTTCTAGCGATACCCAAAGGGGAAAACGGCTAGCAACGAAGGCGTACTTATTAACAGTATTGATGACCTCGCGGAATGAAATGGCATTGGTAAGAGCACGCCCGTGCTTGACAACTGGTTGCCCGTCCGAGCCATCCCAGCAATCGATCTCGACGCTGCGGCACCCCCTGAGCAGTGTCATAATATAGCCTTCGACAGAAGATACATCGGCGACTTGCCGGCCGATAAGGTACGTATTATGCGAGCTAGAAATAAAGTATTCGTTGACTGGGCGGTCAAGCACAGGGCCTGTGGGCTCCCGTACAAGGTGATCGTTATCTTTAGATACAAGATAGGCAGCGAGAGCCTCTTCTGTCATGTTGATTAAATGGGCGACAGGTCGCAAAGCCGGCGTGTCCTTTGCCTTGCATCGCTGGGAGTAACGCATGAATTTTGCTTCCCATACGCTGGGGTTGCTGTCGACATCTTCACCTTGAATGTCGCGAAGGAAATTCCGAAACTCCGGCCATGTGATACCTTTGGCCGCGTCCGATGCTATCTGACGATAGATTGTCTTAACATCGTTCCTTCGCTTCATCTCGCGGACGAAAGCCTGGAACTCGGCAAGATTGAGCTGGTTCGTTTTGGTCCTGTCTGCAACAGCGAACTTAGCCCTGAGCTCTTTCAGTGCCATATGTATATGCAAATTCCGGCAGACTCGTTCAACGCCGGAGAAATCAATTCTCTCTTCTTCTGTCGAGTGTGGTTTGTTACCGAACTGCTTTGCCATCTCGCTGTTCCAGAAGCGTCGAACAGCATTCTCATTAAATGCCATCAATGACGCCATATGGAGTTCTCGGTGCTTCGAGATCGAATCTAGGGTTGTCACCCACTGGGTGAAGGTTTCCCCGTCCTCGGCGATGAGATGCATCTGCTTGCTCCGAGTGGTGTCCGGCAATGCATAGAAGATGGTAAAGAAACGTTCTTCGTCACAATCAGCAATACCATAATCAATACGATATTGTCGGGTATCGGAGCCTATCCTAATATCTTTGATATCATCGATATATATGCATTTCGAAGATCGTCCCTTATCCTTATCCCAGGAGATCTTTCCGGTATTCGATTCAAGTGTAAATAGCATACGCTTATATTTCTTCTTCTTGGAGACTTTCGTCAACATCGTTCCCTTGATAAGCGCACGAGGCACGACCGGGCCGTCGTGGGCGTCACTATCGCAGTAAGTGCCTGTAATGGACGGTGCGCTGCTGCTACAAGACAGCTCCTGTGATGTAGTGTCGGTGCCAAAGGCAACATCGTGGAGCTCATCGTGTGGCTCTTCGTCAGAGTCGGTCAGTAGAATAGCATCAGCCGGAGCTGCGGTGGTACTGTCGCTTCTTCGTCTAAGAATGCCGGGGCCAAGGCTGACATCTCGGCTGTTGGGCGTGGCAGATGACTGTCGCCGCGTCCTGGTGGTGAATTTATTCGATAACCGCCTCATTAGGCCTTTTCCGCCGGAGCTTGTGTTCATGAGCTCGGGAGGCATGGTGCCATTACCTCCATTGAATATACCGGCACCAAGGGAGTTATTGCTGGGCTGGTGGCTGAGAAGGGGATCACCTAGATGAAGAGGCGGAGGGGGGAATATCTCGACATCGCGGGTACGAAAGGAATCCGGGGAAGGCTGCACAGAGCTGCTTGTGGTCAAGGCAGTGCTCTCTGGAGACATCAAGGGGGAGGCGTGAGAACTCGATGCTACAGTGGACGAACTTATAGCCGAGGTGGGTGGTGCACTGGTTTGTATGGCGGGTTGATATGTAGTTTGTACCTTTGTTGGACGCGTCCGCAACGTCGTCCCCTGTCCAGCCATGACGGGTGTGCCTGGAGAGGGCCGGGTGTCTGGGCTGGGGAGTGTAGGATTCCTGGTTGAAGGCATGGTGTCCGGAAGTGGAAATAGGTGTGGCCAGGAGAGAGAAACTGTCATGCGTGGGAAAAGAGGGGATCAGAGAGGTTGTGATTATGAAGAGATGGTTGGTAATGTTGGCTTCATTTTTGTTCCTGGTCGATGTTATTATCAATTCACGCCCCTAGGGGGGTTAATTGCGTAGGAACCGGGTGGTGAGATGAGACACGGTTCCTTACGTGAGCACAGGACTTGGGAAAAGCTCGTTAATAACTAAGAGCGGGCTCAAGGCTGCAGACCATCTCGGTGCTTTCCACGATGTTGTGTTGACGGCAGACCGCAGGCAGCTGCAGGGGTGTGCCTCCAGATCGATGTACAGGGCGGTCCTCAGTACAGACCTTCGACAAAGGTACGTCCAGGTACACTAGGCACGACTGCGCTGTATCCGGCGTGCGGGAGCACTGGGACCCAGGCCTGGCTGGGGCGGACGATGGGCCGATGTTGCAATAGCTCGAGGATGAGGTGGCAGGTTAGCATGCAGGTCGCTGGTTTGGGCATGCAGAGTTGGGGGATTCGCTTCCAAGCCTTGGATCCCCCAGGTGCGCGCCAGAGGAAGCTGATATAGGGAATCGAGCCCCCGCAGTGCGCAGAACTACTGTGGTTATGTCTCAAGAAGCCCCTTGAGGGGTGACCTCTCGAGACTCTGTCTTATATCTCGTGTGCGTGTATTCACTTGTATGCGTGTGCCCGATCTGCTGACGGGCCTGCACCACCCGAGCTGCGCGTAAGGACTGCTGCGAAGATGCACTCGACTAGCTAACACCAGCAAGACCCTCAACAAAAACTATCAGAACTCTAGTGAGTGGGAAAAAAAAAAAACCAGGGTGGGACCCAGGAGACAGGAGATGTTCTCTGTCAATTTTTGTGTCAATCCGCAAGACCTAGTCCAAGAAATGCGAACCAGGCAAGGATAATAATAATAATAATGACAATAATCTTTGTGGCGAGTGATATAAGGTACTAGGCTAGTGCAATATCGACACCCGGTAGTGGTAGCAATAATTCAGATGTTTAGGGAGGGAGGTAGTAGGTACGGTAGAGTATTGCGTAGTAGTTGCTGGCGGTGTTTTTTGTTGCTGCAGCTGTTGTTGTAAACTGTACGTTTGTCTGTCTCTGTCTTCTTGACCGCTCGGGGCTGTCGAGGGTTTCTCTGTATGAAGAATTAAATATACCCTGTTGTGCAACGTGAGGGTGAGTGAGCCGTGAGATGAGTCGAATGCTGAGGAGAGAATGCCCAGATGGGGTTGTTAGTGAGAGCTTGCGAGTGCGCAGGCCGCTTTTCTAGTAGTAGTGACGAGCCACTATGCGTTGGTGCGTCGCAAGAAAAAAAAAACATGGGACCCAGAAATTTATGATCAGGGCGATGACTGGCTGACCTGGCTCGGCCTGGAGAAGTGCGGTGTGAATGGGGGACGGGCGGGCAGGCAGGACGGGGACGGGGGATTCCTAGCTATTGGGCTAGCGCATCTCTTTTGGCAAGGAAGTAGGTAGGCATCTATCTACTTGTATAGGTGTAGGTGCCTAAACTACCTAATTGAAGCGGACGCAAAGGCGATATAAGAGGGGAGGGGAAGAAAAAAAAAGAGAGAGAGACGGAGGGAGAAAGAAATGGGAAATATGAACAAGAAGTCTAAGCAGAATGGGGATAGAAATGCGTCACTCTTTAGAAAGAACATCCAGTTAAAATAAAAGAGAGAGAGAATAGGTACGAATTTAGCTATAATCAGCATTACGGGCATTAAGTTAGGTAAATTCTCATACAAAATGTTTATTACAGGATAGAGATAAATAAGTATTGGGAGATACATAGGAGGTAGTCAATGGCTTTCATAAAACCCAGTAATTCTATGTAGATTAGGTAGTATATTGTACCTTAGGAAACTAGGTACAAAGGAAGAGATGCAACGGTTAATCGTGGGTACCGTAGAATAGAAACATGAGGTACTCGTGTACAGCATACATCAGAACTTCGGGCAAGGGTAACAGGCTCCGAGTGAGTACAAAGATGTTAGTACTACGCTACCTGCCTAGGTTACCTACCAACCTACCTAAGTACATGTAATACATGTATCGTAGGTACAGTATCTTGCTAGTAGACGGGTGCAAAACTCAGTGGGACTCCGGGTCACCGCGCTCCAGTGTACTGAGGTAGCGACAGCGCTAAGACTAAGGGTGATAGGGCACTTGGCAGAGCCTGCTTGGGCACCTAAACTCAAAGGGACATTGAGGCGGATGACTGCAATCAGAAACAATATTTAGCCCGAGCCTTGTAAATCTGATTGGATTAGGATTGCCAGGTAGGCACACAATTGGGCAATCCAAATTCGGGCGATCTTTGCGTGACAGGCTGGCGATGAACTCGTATGGGACCCGTCAACAAAGGGACAATTGTCCACCGACGTAGAGGGCGTAGAGTAGGGATGAACAACTTATTATCATCCCTTGTTACTTGTGTCTTGCTACCCCTCAACTAGCTACCCATCTACCTACCTGTATTCATCTCAAGCTCTCATGCTTATCACAAATATTACACTCAACTAGCCTACATGTAGGCAAGGCATTCATGGGAGGAAAAGACTTTGCAGCTCATTTTTACCTAAGAGTATCTATAGTCCCATTTTCTTTTCGTTTTCGGGGACAAAATCTATAAAATGCAAGGCAGAGAAGACCGACGGCGAATCGTGCTGATAAGAATACATAAACCATTCAACATTGGCCCTTCAATGAGACAGGTAGGCGACACACGTCGAGGTTGAGGATGAGGATGATCAATTGTTTACTAGCTGTGGGGAAAATCACCAATGACTCTTAATTTGTTGGCCCTCCATGGGGTAGTTGGCAGTGCCACGAGAGCCGCCAAATACCCGTCCGGGGATTTTGATGTTGGTCTCGTGGTCACCCGGCCGGGAACATGAAACCGTGCCCAATAATTTGAAGATTTCCTCATGTGTTAGAAGGCAGTGGGTAAGACAATGATGTCTCTAAACATGACCTCGCTGTAAAGATGCCCCGGAATCAAACAAACGTGGAAAGGAGAACGGCGGGACAGAGGGCGGGCCGGACAAGGAAGTGGGAAGCATATGCATAGAAAGATCGAAACTCCCTTCTACGCGGCGACATTGGACAGGGTCGTCCTGTAGATCTCACGCTATACCTACACAGTACCTCTACGAGTAAATTAAGGTACAGCTAGAGACGTAAATAGGTACCTTAATAGCCTTGGAGCCTCAAACAAAGTATACAAGGAGCAGGCTGCTTACAGGTAGATACTTGACGTGGGTACCTGACCTTCCGGGTACCTTAATTCCAGGCCACGAGGTCTCTGGTGCGACCAATAGGCCGCCGAGGCTAGGGGTGCCATTGCCTTGCAATCTAACCGTCGCAACTGAACTGGCTGTCATTGGAAATATCAGATTACGTATGTGCGCGTACGTACTGGCTACATAGGTAGGCGTTCTCGTTTTTTTCTCCCTGTTCATCTCGTCTCGCCAATTATAGGCAACTTGTTACTCCGCACGGCCCAGGTGGTCTCAAAGACTCAGATTCGCAAGACCGAAGAAGGTAATCTGTCCAGGATTAGAGTAAGGCTTTACTGAAATCTATGTAGAATGGGCGAGGAAAGAAAATGACGAAATTTTTTTTTCTCTCGGTAAGGTGAGCCGGTAGGGCTTCACCGTTGTTTCGCTACTCACTCGCTTATTCTAGATACCTATCCTTTTTAATGCCTATACGAGATACCTAAGCTTCTCTAAACGTGAGGCCTCCAGTCAAAATTCAAGAGTATAGATAGCTACGCAGGATTTAAATTTGTTACCATCAGATTATTGTTTAGAACGCGCTGAGGAAAGGTAGCCCGATTTCCCCTCGCCAGCTCGGAAAGTTCCTAATGGCCCACTATTAATGAATGCAAGATGCCGGATCCCGAGAAGCATTGGTGACCTCTCTCCCTGGCTGCGCTATGTACTGGGCTACCTATTATGCACTCTGGTTATTTTTGTGTGGCCCCAGAACAAAATACCAATCCTATCTTAATCTCTACTGTATGTCTATCATTCACTTACATGCAGCATAACACGTGCCTGATCACGATTACATTGCTATGACAACATCGTCATCCGCCTTGGTTCAAACATTTCAATCTAGAGATGGTCGGTTCGAGCTGCATGCTACCAAACTCTACTTATCGCCAATACGTATATCCATAACATACATACACCCGTACCTTAGGACGCTGAGGCGCACTCGACTCTAGGATTTCCGAGCCACATCTCGCAGGTCGTTCAGTACTATTCTAGCATTCCAGTCCAAATAGATCTACCTAGGTTACCGACTTTTTACGGATGACAGGCAGATAGATGCTTGGCAACGAGTCAAAGCCACCTGGACAGGGCATGATAGAACAGGGATTTTTATAGGGCAGCATAAGGAGCTAGGTCCTGGGTAGGGTCTTGTAAAGCTGGTACCCATAACATCATCGACGCAGTGACGGCAGCGGCTAGTCCTTCAATACGGACCTATCAGCCTCATCGGAGCCGTTGTCTTAACATACCACCTACCCTTTGAGTGCCACAGGCAAAGGAAAGGGCCGAAGCTAGAAGATGCATGGTCGGGTTTGGGGTAAAACTCAACAGACACATCAAGTAAAACTCTAAGGTGAGAGGGCATCCCTACATACACACAACCTATATTTGCCCATACACGATGCGCCTAACATCGACCTACCTACCCATCTGTACACTCTCGGTACGTACTGCGCTACAGGGAGTGCACATGTAGCTACGGAATAGGGTTAGTGGACACGGAAGATGGATGCAAAACATACATCAGTAGTCCAGTAGGCACATTCCCAGGCCGATGCTAACCTAAATTATAAGAGCCTTTGAATGTCTGGGTGTATCTGCCAGCAAGTTATGTACATGTGTATGTACTTACATACCTACCTACCTACTTACATCATGCAAGGTAGTAAAGGTAGTTACACCACTTGGTTAACAGGTCACGTAGGTACGTGTATTTCACTTGCTCTGGATAGGTAATGCAAGCATAAGTCCGACAGCAAGTAGACAGTAGACCCCAAATCGGCTACATTTACCAGGCCAAGGTACCCTACCTATCCCCTCACCTGACAGTCTTTCATCGTGGCAGTGGCGCTGAGAGGAGCGGCAGCGTTGATCCGGGATGGCGCCAACAGGCTCAAACACACCAATAGGCACGCCAACATGATGGGTAATGTAAACCTGGCGCCAATCCGATTACCAGAGACAAACCGTTACACGGCCAAAATCCCATGGGCCCTTGTTTCATCCTAGCCATCCCGAGGGCGGAATGCTGGTCATTGTCCAGAGATCGTCCATCTGCACAACGTGATCTCCGGTGCGCTGTCCTGGACTCATTCAACCCGTCGAACGAAACCACACGAATCCCCTCCGCCATTGGAGAATCCCCTTTAGACCATTGCGCTTTATCCCTCACCGACTCCTGATAGTATGCTAGTCACTCCGCGTATCACCACACTATCCTTAGCAAGAAGGGCACAAAAAATAGTGATAGAAGAGAGGGGGGGAGAATGAACCAACGGCGTCAATGTGCCATCGAAGCGGAGTGGACAATACATGTACGTACTTACCCATACCTACGCTAGATGGGTATTTACCTACCTAAGGTAAACTACCTACAGGTAGGTGCAGTATTTGCCTACCTACAGCATACATACCTTAGGTCCGCCGTCCATCAGTGCAGTCAGGCCGATGTGGAGCTAAGGCTAAAAACCCTGCGTTGCTCAAATCGTCACTATCATACGATGCGCTCTCTATCCTCTCTATCGAAACGAGCACAAAATGGGTCCTGGCCATCCGCCTACGGCACTATACAATACGCTATCCAGCACGCTTCTCTTATCCAGTAGATTAGATACCTAGGTAGGTAAGGTACCTACGCCTTCAGTACCTACCCACTGTTAAGGTATCGTCTACCTACCGAAGGTATGTAGGCTGTGCGCTGTGCTAGGACACTGAGATAGGTGACATAGGCGCCAGTCCCTATCGACATGCTTCCCCAGAGATTGTCCCGACGGCTTGAAACACGACAATTGGCATCGATTACGTCAAAGGGTCCCTGATTTTTTGGCGTAGTACCATATTTTTCAAATTTATCTTCCCCACATGATTGATCGGGGCTCCATCATCTCGCGACAGCGGACGAAGGCATGTCGTGCTTATCCTCATCATCAGTATCAGCATCGGTACATCACCATTTGTTTTTGTTATCCGTATGTACGTGGAGGGGAACTGAGGCAGCCAACAATGCGCGTCGCCTCTCCGCCCGTAATCTAATCAATTCAAGGTATGAGCCACCGTCGGTTGTCCCTGGCCGCCGGATGTCTACGAGACAATTGCCAATCCAATATGTAAGTGCTTGCTTGATGCCATGATGGGATCGGCCGCGATAGTGTCAGCGCACGCCCGTGTCCACTCTATTGGCTCTCATATCGCGATAGGTACGTATTAGTGAGCATTGGGCTGTAAGAGCAGAAATTGAAGTACAGACATAGCCGAGCCTGTGGATCCGACCTCAGGCACTTCGGTAATGACAACGGGAGCTCTCTTGTGTCTGGCCATGGTCTCATTTGTCTTCCAAATCATGGATGTGACGTTAGACAGCGTGACCTGACGTTGCTGTGATACCTCTTTTTTTTTTTTTTTTTTCAATACCTACCATTTATCTTCTATCTCCCCGCAGGATCAATTAAGACACCTAACCTTGTGTGGTGCCACTTAATACGTCCAGGCGACTCCAGTCTTTAAAACCGGACCCCTGACAATCATAATCATTCTACCTAGGTAGGCGTCTTTATTTTTTCCTCCTCAGTTCACAACACTAGAGGGATGTACAGAGAGTACTGTATGCCACCAACAAGTCGAGCCAATCGCTCAACGCAAAGTTTCGGGGACCCGTCCACACGGGGCACAAACGTGACGGGTGTAAACCCACGGCAGTTTCGGCAGGTGCTCTTCAAATCGAGATCGAAGGGATTCTTTAGGCCTATTTACCGTACATCAGATGCTAGCCTATGTTGCTGCGCTAGGAGCAGCCTGCAGACCAGTTAGACGGCCCACCGACCTTTTCCTTTTCCATGGGAGACTAACCAACCGCGCTCTCCTGGATATGCCGATGTCTCGGGTTGTTCGATTGCTTCTCAACGTCCTAAAACAATTGTGACCGAAACGTGACATCGAGCGAGACGTCCGAATATTCAAAGGCAATCTCTTTAGGAGCCCCTTGCGGTTACATAGTCGCATCCCATTTCACCCCCTTTTCTTCAAATGATTCAGCGCTATTGAAGCCATGCACGATACATAGCTGACACGGTTATAAAGATAACCGGTGTGAATTTCTCCGCTGCGTGTGGATCGAGAACGTCACGAGGACTAATATATTATGCTTCCTGTCAAGTCGCACGCCGGCTAAGCTGCCTTTCATGCCTTCGCGATTTGACCGGCAAGCTACCGACAGACGATGCTGCAGCATCTACCTCGAGAGCATTCACCCCTCGCTCCGCTCGAGAGGTCGATCTATCAAGCCCAACTCTGTCCATTCATTCCTACACAGCTTATGACATGAGATACCGCAAAAAGACCGTCCCAACGATGTGATGTAAACGGCTCCAAGCTGCGCTAATAACAGAATTGGAGTACACTTTGTAGATGCATGGATTTGGATTACTATTGATTCCCCGTTGCATCAGCTGTAAACTGAGCGAACATTCGCTTGGCTCCCGTTCCTCTCGAACTGTCGATCTACCACGTTTTTGCCGAGCATTGTTGCACAACATGCTCGCTTATTGCGGCTCGACAGAAATGCATGACATCAAGCCACTGGATATTCTGTCTCTTCCCCTTTCCTAGCTTGGAAATGGTCGAAGCGGAGAAGGGCCCTAAACAGGTCCAGTACAGGTGCACATCTCTATGTCAGGATAACATTCGGAGTGCGCAGGATGCAGCCCGCCTTATACGAGGTCAATCGCATGCCATAATCCCTCTTATGGTCATTCTATCCGGTCTCGAGACGGCGCTGCCCATCTCATTGCAAGGCCCTATGTATGTAAACGGGTAGTAAGATGCTGGCTCATCATGAGAGAAGGGTGACAACTCGGATAATAGTTAACGTCGGATGACTTCCGCGAGGCGGCATGCCATGCCATGATACATCGGATACATCGCAACCCTGCCTTATCCCGGTAGCGTTGTAGCGAAGTGTCTTGATGTTGATATCGGCATGGACCTGCCTCTCTTTGAGCGGCAAAGGCGTGGGACGGGAGTGCCCATGTGCGCATTCCTCGGCACATCTGAACTGCATCTACGGCTGTAACCAGACAGTTTGCACTGGTTTGGGGGTCCCAAATAGCCTGCCGCCCGAACTACTGCTACAATTACTACTACGGAATGAGACGAGGGGCAGCGTACAGAGAACTTAATCTTCGCATGTGTAGTAAACAAGTCGTCGAGGATACAAATCCGATCTAGATTGTCGCGTTTGTGCCTCTCACCCATCCGCCTAGCAGTACCTGGTATAGGACAGGTACAGAAGGAGAAAGAAAGGAAAAGGAAGCGAGTTCGGACTACATTGGTGTACTATGTCGGTACTAGTTGACTGGCTAGCTGACTGGCTAGCTAGCCTCACGATCAGCCCCTCCTCTATGTGTGAAACAGCTGCACCGTTATCAGAGAGCGTTGTCGATTATCATTACCTAGTATGCGACCGGTCGGCCAGGAGATCTCCATCGCTACGATCAATGTGGCATAAAAATATGTTGCTTACGTAGTCAGTTAAAACAGTTCTGTGAAGACACCACGCCACATGGCCCTACAGCTGTCAATTTGCCACCTCCCGAAATAAGAGTTGCGTGAACCAAGTGGAGAGATGGATTACTACGCGGCCCAACATACCAGAAACAAACAGAAGACTTGAAGAAGGGTGAAAGTGTATTCGCCGTCTCTCTTTCTCCTTTTCCCCCTCTTCTTCTTTGTCAGTAAGTCCGTAAACGAGTTGGCGGGACTTAGTCGTCGCTTCTTCTCACTGCTTCTAACTAGGTCGATAGGGATCGCATATCTCTCAACAGTAGGTATTTAGTGGGGATAGGTACTTGGAGATGAATGTACGTAGCACAAAAGATTACCACAAGCGGACCATTTGAGCTCGATTGGCCAATGAGCAGGCTCAAAACTATCATTGGACACTTCCGCAGACAATGAAAAAAGTCCCTCGGCCCCAACATTACCTTGGTCTATTTTTTATCATGATAGGGTAGACCAACGCTTAATTAAAGTGCCTGCTACCTGCCTACCTAGTAAGTACACCAGAATTCCGCTGCCAACGACCTTCCGCTGTGGAAAAAGACCTGATAAAAGATTCTTGATAGATACAGTTCCAAATAACTCCAACTAGAAGATACGCTCAAGGTTGGTCATGAGCCTACATACAGAGCTAATGTCAATCGTGTCGCGCCGTGCCGTGCCGCCCAGGTCTTCAGTAAGAGAATGGTTTTCTTCCTGACTTGGTTGTATGGTAAGACGCTAGATACCATGTACAGGTACCTACATACGAGCCACCAGACTCTTGTTACTACGTTGCCTCATCGAGACCTCTCAACTGAGCGCCTAGCGTACACCTTGGCTAGGGCTAGGTAGCAATCAATAGCCCCTATATTGTTACCGTAACGCGTTTCTCGACGACGGAGACAAGTACCGTGATACTTGAAGTACCTACCTACTTAGGCAAGTGTTAAGACGGGATACTAGCGGACTTTAAGAATCTATGCTCGAAACATCTACGCATATACTCTAGCGGCCATGCACGCCATCATGCTCACCTCCGTTAAGTCATACCTCGACGAAGCCTATAGTAAGACCTTAGTCCCTTCGTCAGGTGTAAGCAATTCACACGAACCGCCTCGATGTTTAGGCTTTGTGCCAAGATTAGTCTTACCCGCTCCATACCTACCTACTTGGTTTTCAGAAGAAGTCACATGAATCACTTCACGGCCAGCGTCCACGTCGTTATAGGGTAGCTTGCATCCCGTGTCACAGTCACGACGGGCCAGTCCAGTGTGGAGAAGAGGATGTTTCAGCTACCGATCTTCCAAGCCCTTGGGTTCTGTCTCCCATGTTGGTGAACTGCTCACGGGAGGCTGCCTAGAGATTTGCTTTAGCTACTCTAGCACTATAATGCGAGGGAGGGAAAGTTCCGTGCAAGGGGGTTTGCCCCAAGCCAAGGTTTTTTTTTTTTTTTTTCCAACAAAGTCGACATTGACGATGCCGAGTGCTAGCGTCTATGTAAGACAAACATTCGATTTCGATCCAAGGCACACCCCGCCTCTCTCTTACCCGGTACACATGTTAGAGGCCCCAGGTCATTTTGACGATAATCAACAAGCGAGACCGGATGAAAAGAGTCATCAAGCTCTTATCTCGTCGATATCGCCATGGGCATGCCGAACTTTTCCGATAAGACGCCGCAAGGGCATCGCATCACTCATATCTACTATATTTCACACTAGATCTCAAGTTGAAGCTACCGGTACAGTCACCTATCATGACGGGCGAGCCCCACGCTCATGTGGTGTGGTTCTTGCAGGAGCTCGCAGATCATAGATCACATGAGAGGAGTCCCCAGCGATGAGTTGTCACCTCCACACTGTCGCGGGCCCTAAGGCAGTTCAGTTCTAGTACGTTTACCTACAGATCGATAACCTCGTATCTCCCTTCTGCATGCTGTCGTGGATCGCACCCCGCAACACCACCCCAAGCTCGTACCAACAGCAGGAGCAGAACCAAGGCTCGGTGATATACGATTACCTAGGCCAAATGCAGAGATCGCCGGGTCTCTTTGGTGCTCAAGCTCGCGATTTGCGACGTCCTGCCATTTCCGCGTCTCAAGCGAGCCTATCTAGGAACACCTAGCGACCATGCTTTGTCGGGTCTAGCGAAGGTTCCTTTGGGGGGGCATGTACGCCGGGCGAATAGTAAAGCCAAGTCGACAAGGGCAAGAAAGAGAGTGGAGTGCAGATTAGGTATTTACGAACACAGGCTTGACAGGCTTCTAGAATATTTCCAGGGGGGGAAGGGGGTAGTCGGGAAAATAAATCGTCAAGGGACCTATTAAAAAATAGGTATCCCACCCACCATCTCGCTATTTTCGGCACGCATCCCAGTAGATCTCCAAGCCAGCAAGGGAGAATATATATATTATGGGTCTCAGCCCAGCCATCGGATCCGTCGGGCTGGTTCTGCGAAACATCGTTGGCTGTACACACTTACTCGCGATAGGAACTTTTGCTTAGTGCGCCCGCGCCGACCCGACAATGCGATGCGATGCTCGCAACCTTGCTATTGTTCAAGGTGAGAGGGTCAAGGTTATCGCTACAGCTAGCCACAAGTCATGACCGGCGGCGACGAGGCTGTCAAACGTGGAGTGCCGCCGCTCCTTCAGAGCAGACAGAGTGCGACTCACTCATTGGCGGAATAGTAGCCTACCTACTCACTCACTTACCTACTTACCTCGCGCGCTTCAGCAACGACGCTGCGACAAAGCCCATGTTGCGCTCAATTACCCAGCCCGAACCAACGAAGCGAGAACCTCGGACTCTCCCGTATGTGAAGATAAGACCGCCACGGACTGCCAAATGGACATGTCGAGACAAGAGCCGACATAATTCGAGGCTCCTTAGTATTTGCTTATCACATCAATACATTCCCCCCCGGCAACCAAGGTTGCCTCACGAGAGGATATACCTCGCAGCATGTTACCCCACAGAGTGCCAATGCAGGTCAGGCGAAGCTTCACATAGTCTAGTAACGGCCTGCATGATCTACATTAGGAAACGAACAGAACCCACGTTCCACGATGCTCAGGTCCTGCAGAAGTTGCCATGAACGGCGTCCGTGATGACTGCCATGACTCGCATTGTGGCATTTCTCAGCTGCCGTAGGATCTTTGTGCGACTTGCAACGACCGGCGATTGGTAGGACGGCGTGCAGCAGCACGAGTTGCTGCAATGCAATACCTAGGTATATGCACTGCGCTGCCGCCGTGGCCGTGGTGGCGTAGCATCACCCACATCGTTAGAGAGAGCGCTGAGATTAGCCGAGACAGCTATAGGCACTAGCTCTATCTGGAGGGGGCAATACAATACAATCCTTTCGGCGTCCGTCAAGGATATGGCAAGGGGCCTTCAAGCTTCATGGGGGTCACCTTCGCCGTACAAGATGCACATACATACCTACGCACACACACACACATACGTATCTATATCATTTCGAGTCGTGATACTACATTACGAGTGACCGTCGCTCGGATATTAACTATCATAGAGGGTGACCAGAGCAGCATGTTTCGGCCTTCTCAACTTCGTCGACGGTACCGTTCCGTACCCCCCGTGATTTGTTACCTCTCGGTACCTAGAGTTTACGAGGAAATAGGTATTGCAGCCGCTAGGCTTTGCGCTCCATAGCTTAATAGTGAGAATGAAACGGGTCGAGCCGAGTTGATGGCACGGCCCACTACAAAGCTGTACCTATTCTAGATATACCTACCTACACCTAAGATACAACGGCATTAACGATCAACGCTGTCTAATAAGCGGCAACACATTACTACATACATTACTTTAAACTTGCTGCTTTAGTGTTATAGAGACGGCCGCCATGGATGCCGGACTGCGGCGTCTCTGCCATGGCCTCACGGCATCTTGACGGCCAATCAATCCCCCCAATATCACGCGTGCATCCTTTCTTTTTTCCTCCTCGTTTACACACCGCTCGGACGAGCAAGGTCTGGCTAGCATGAAGGTGCTCGGTGAATTGCACCAATCCTCACCGCGGGCAGCCTCACTTTTCCTTGCTGCACTCCGGAGATGGGCAGCGGGCACTATTGGTGCGACCTGACCTGTCAATCTCACCAATCGTTGGAGATTGGTTCTTCTCCTCCTTTCCCTCCCTCTCTCTCTCTCTCTCCGCCTTTGGTCGAAAAAGCGTATTCGCATGCCGTGCGCGTGGGTGGGTTTTTCAACCCCAAATTCACTCGGGCGTGCATGATCAGACGATGACGGCGTATAGTCCACATACGTATACGTACTTGCGCATAGCAGCCGAACCGCCTTCTTTAGCTCTTCATCTGCACGCTCGTCTATCGAAATGCATACATACATACGCACATGGAACATCGCCTCCTCGTTGAAATGCATGACTGACTGACTGAGCGAAGGCGATCTTTTTTTTTTTTTTTTTCTAACAGCTCTCTCTCGCCAAGTTGCCTTTTCATCGTACGAGTCCTACTTTGCACGGCGACCTCATGATTTGGAATGGCCCGTGCCTCGGTGCTTTTGGTGGCACCGTGATAGACGACAGGTCATATTTTATAGCATGTTTCTACTTAGTCATCTCCGCCCGTTCCATTGTTCGGGAATTGGGCGTCCCGTTTGATGCGAAATGCTGGAACGGTCTATCTACCTGTCTACCTAGAATGCAGGTAGCAACCTCGTAGAGGTACCTCGGTGCCGAATGTAAGAGACCGGGCTACTTCTAACAACCTAAACCTACTTACATGCGTCCCTGACGCGCACCCGCTACACTATAAGGCAGGCAGGCAAGGTAGGCAAGGTAGGCAAGGTAGGGCAAGGTATGTAGGTATGTATGTAGGTATGGTGATGTATGCGCAGGCATGTATGGCAATGCAGGTATGGTATGGGTTATGGGTTATGGGTGTTGGGCGGTCAGCGCGAAATGGCTTTATCGACGGTCCACGCCCCTTTTTCGCAATGGAGCGTCAGACCCCGATATAGCCTCCAGCTCACCTCACGTGGACTTATTCATGCCAGAATGGGATTCGGCACTGGCCGAAAATGGTCACCTGCAGATTCGATTAGGTTATATCTGCTCAGCCCTACAAATGAGACCCCAGCGTTCCATGCACTCGGAATTATCCTCCTTTCCTTTCCTTGACCTAGGTACCCGGAGACCGTCGTTAGATGAGCAAGCTTGGCTTGTGAGATGTGCGCTATAGTCAACACCATTATGGTGTAGGAATACGGAATAATAACATCGTTGCTTATTCATACGTCGCGACGCGTCGAAGGGATGAAAAAATGATAACAATGATTTGTGATGATTGTGATGATTGTATTAGATTCCGCTCCGTGTGTATGTCCGTTTGCTTGTTGGTCCGTCCGCCCGACCGCTTGTTCTCGGGTGGCAATAACTAATCCGTTCCCTTGGATACGCAGAGCCGCCGAAGGATCTGACTCAGCTTGCGAAAATCACAATACCGCATTGGACATTCCAATCTCCAAGGTGATCATGTAGTGTATATATGTATGTGCGTGCGTACGTGTACGTGTGTGTATAAGCTAGAGTAGATAGTGAACTCCGATTCGAGCTACCCAAAAAAGTATACAGGACGTAGGTGGCCAAGAAAAGCTGGCCTTAGACCGGTTTTGCACTGCAGTCATGTCTATATCTGGTCCCGCATACTGTAATAGTCAGATCGCACGCTCGGCTATCGTTGGTCGTCTGACCTCCTGGACGGCACTGGCACAGGTGATGTTGATAGTACGCTCCGTACAATTGTCGCCTGTAAATTGACACAATCCACAGTCTAGCAACAACTGGTTATTCTAGAAGTCATGAGGGTTCCATTTTATGGAAATTGATGATTGATGATATCAGCAGCCCCATCATATAGTCGGTACTAATCCTGCATGCGATAAGTTACCAACCTACTCTGCCCACCGTTACGGAGTATATTATGTATGGAGGTATACCTAGTGTAAGGCGATAAGCCGACCTTTCGAAAGGGGTAGGTCGCACGCAATGCGAAACTAACCATCGATGTCTGCGACTTTACTTTCTGGCTACCTACCTAAGTACTTACTAGCTATGCCCCCGGCACCCGCAGGAACAACTTAGACAAATGCCAAGCTAGAGAGACAAAGCAAAAAAAAAGTATGCCAATATAAAAAAAGCTTTCTCTCATACCTAAACCATGTATATCATCCGACGGTTCGACTCAGCGGCCCGAATGTCACCGTAGACGACATCACTAGCGGCATCCCACTCCCGTCTTACCTCGCTCACATTGGTCCCAGCGCTAATTAGTCCGGGTCGACAATAAGGTAAAGACCACGGCCCGCTAGTATGTATGTATGTACGTATGTACGTATGTATGTATGGTATGTATGTAGGTTTAGGTAGGTAAGTATGTAGGTAGGGCGTGGGAGGAGATAGATACCTACAACTACTTACTTACTTACATACTGACTTACTTACTTACTTACTTACTTACCAGGGCCACCACGGCTGGTCCACCCTGCTGATCCATGCTGTTGGTTGCACCCACATCTATGATGTTATTCCCGTCTCTTGGCCCTAAGACGCGAACGGTCTGCTGGGCTGGAGATGATGTACCTTACGCATAGGTACTATTCATCCCGCGCGCAGGGAGATGGAGATAGATGGAGATGGAGAGCGCCAACTCACGAGACTCGCGCTAGCTAGCCCACAACTCGATCGGTCGGATACTGTGTTGGTTGGTGGTTGGTGGTAGACGGGAATAGCTGTGCCGAGCGAGCGCACCTCTCCCGTCTCCCCAGTCGTCTGTCCCCCAGCAACAGCAACAGGCGGGCGGACTTTGCTGCGGGAACAAACGGACGCTTCGACGATCCGTAAGCCTCACCTCACCGTGTTTGTGTCACAAGGCTACCAAGGCCCGCGCGGACTGCCGTGCTATGCTTCGAAGGGACATGATTGCCTCCGCTGCCTATCTGTTTCGAGCTTCGCGCGCGCGGCGGTCACGCATCGGTCACGCATTTGCTGGGTAATCCATCCATCCATACATCCATCCAGCCATCCATATCCATACGTGTTCGCCAGGAACAACCCTTGACGTCGCGGTGCATTCCACCTGGCTGCATACCTATTGTTTCATGTCGGAGTTTGCCATTCGATAGTGCTACTTGATAGTACGACTGTCTACTTTCCCTCTCTCTCTCTCTCTCTGTCTCTCCCTGATGCTCGGCTCAGGCAATAGGCGTGGCCGTATACTAGCAAGCAATGCTGTGCTGATGTTTGCGTGGCACGTCGCACACGTTATCATTCGGCAAGTGGATGACAGGACGCTAGTGTGGTGGTATGTCGTGGAAGACGGTGATGTTTTTGGTGTAGAATATTTGCTAGTCTGCGCTATTATACAACAATTGTCTGGTCTCCCAAGTCTCGACCGGCCTGTTGCAGGAACGATTCCTTGGTATTTAATATACTAGCCTGGTGCCGAAGACGCCGTGTCATCGTCGCACATGCCGGGCCCATAATGGAACCCCGTCATCCGGATCCCATCCGCTGTGGCATGTCTCCTATATCCCCGACGTAGTGGAACGTGTCGCGAAGCCGACCAGCCAATTTTGTTGCGGGTTCCCCGGATCGCATCGTGTCACTCGAGAATGCCTATCCCGGGTCATATAGTTGAGGGTTATAACTATCTATGTTTGCTATGATTGTCCATTACCGGTGAGCGAGCGATGAAACTAACTCGGCGCCAATGGAAATTAGTGAGCAGCTGACGGACCTGGTAGTCTCCGCGGACTTGGAACAGGAGAAGAGTCTGTAAACATTGGCTTCGAAACATCGCAATATCACACAGAAGCCACTGCAAAACCAATATGGGTAGATAAACATGCCACTACTGACTTATTGCACGCATCCACTGGCTTGGCCTGCATGTATAGAAATATCCAGTTCGTATAGTTCAGAAATAAACCTGATGTGTGTTAAATATTCCACTATACCGACTGGCAGAAATCACGCAATCGAGAAAGCGAAATGCAACCGCCCGTAATGCCAGTTGATCCTGCAATATGCCACTTGACCCTTGTATGCACGGCCAAGTCAAACATGAATGCTTGCTCCCGTCTGTCTGCCCGCATGTGTCCTGCATACAGCTGCCTTATATCCAGCACACGGGTGGGCCGTTTGGGAGGCATCCCAACGCCCGTACAACAACTTCACGACGCCCATTGGCGGGCTGTTTATATCGCACGAGATGAGACGATTTCGAGAGGCAAATAAAAGACTTGAAACTTATGCGTGGCCGACCTTTTCTGACCTCATCCCCCCCCAGTACCTGCGTTAGACACTAGGAGGCGTTGCGTTAGACCGAGGGTTCATTGCAACTCTGCAATTCTGCAATTGCCACCGGCGCGCCCTGACTTAGTCAAGCTGTATTATTCACGACTATGCCCCCCCGAGGGAAGGAAAAAAAAAATTTTCTTCCCTCTCGCTCGCCCACCCAGGAACTTCAAGACATACTATTGAATGCAAGGCGTTTTAATTTGTAATCCTTCCCATCCACCCTTTCCCTACCATGCAGGGCGGCGCGAAATAGCCCCATGTAGTGCTATGTGATGGGTGTTAGTTGGGTGCTGATATATTGCACTAAGGGCAGCTGTCTAAGGCATGCATAACGCTGTGGAACTCGGACGCCTTGTTCTTCAAGCCTCCCCGCGAGGCTTTTTCCCACGGACTTCATTTCCCCCCTGGTGAGGGGAACAAGCGGTGAATACGACTTGGTGTTGATGGTCCGAGGACCGGAGTCAAGGGGACGAGGGGACGAGGGGAAAACTTGCGAGGAGGGGAGTGAGGGTATACGGCCTGCTGGCTCGTCACGTTGGGTTTTGCGTGCCATGGGCTAGGGGTGTTCTATTTGGGGCGTGAGCTGCATGGACAAAGTCTATGAGCTGGCCGCGGAGGAGGGATACCTGACAGACGTGCGTCTAGAATGCAGACTGGGAGTTTAGAGGCGTGCCCGAGAGACAAGAGCTGGACTCGCTAGTGAACGGTCTAGATGGCTGGAAACGTGGTCCTCGTGTTGAATGCTGATATGACTATTTGTCTTCCATGGCTCTATTGTCTATGGATGCCGGAAGTCGTTGTTGGTGCTGAGTGACTCAGGTCTGCATGGATTATTGGAGCACGCTGAAAAAATGATAATACGCTCATTCTTACGGCCTAATACATGATATAGGTAGGAAATATAGCGGGAATAGAGGGTATCCTACAGACTCTAAGTCGTCATTAGGGGACAAAGACGATAAATCACAAACCAAACAAAACCTATGGGTTGTAAACGTACGCCATGGCTGTAGACACATCTATAGCTACCGTTTTTGCTTTTTCATACACCCTCTATCGAGTTATGCTAGTTTTGTTGCCATGAATTTTGTAGGTACTTGGCAATCTAGTTTCGGCTTCAGTCTCAAGTAATATAGGCACTGTTCTTACTTTCATAGCTAATCCGCTGATATGAAATGTGTCCCGGGGGTAAATTTCAGAGTGTGAGTTCAGCGTAAAGTTAACCACACTGGCCTGATTTATATACATGGTCATAGGAATATCAGAGGCAAGATAGCTCGAGATATACACTCTGACCCGTTCGCTGGCTCTATCTCTGGTAATATAAGCATGACACACTGTTTTTCTGAGACATGAGTCATACTATAGAAAACCTTTGCAAAGATTTCCTATAACATTGAAATGAACCAGTCTAGTAGCGAGACAATTTAAAGACATATCTGTAGAAGCCATAAATAGTAGCTCTAGTTGTAATTTCCACCATGAGGCTATACTAAGCCGAATTATAAGGTGAATTGCCTCGCTAATAAACCTGTAATATCCGTAATCAATTAGACGCCCTGGCACTCCTAAGCGAACAAAGATCCTTCAGCGTCCCCAAGCAACAATGTAGTCCACAATGATGCCCTGATATCTAAAGTCCCTTCTTCGCCACTGTACTCTACGCTACATACAAATATTAGCTGAGTGGCGTTCTAGAGCTAACGGCCCGACCTCTATAGATGGCCATGGCTTATATCAGCTTTACGAGGACTTCAGACATCGGCGGGCCGATGTCAGGACTTCCTCGTGGACCTCTAGCACGATGAGTAGCCTAGGTATATTGTTAAATACTGGGTTTTCCCGAAAATATCTAAATATTCCTACTGTCTTTGTTAGCTAATGCTCTACACACAGTGTTTCCTTGGTTCGATATGGCTGCAGGGAGCAGACATTATAGGTATGGATCACGATGATGGGCAACCACAACGCGGACGAGGAAATGCTGGATGGATGAGCAATTTGGTGCGAAGCGCGAGCGACGGCTATAGTCCGCGTCCCATCGGGCAAGTGCTAGCAATCCCCACGAAGAAACAAGTGAGAATCATGGGTGTCTACGGTGAATTCAGTCTAGACTAGAGATGACATATCACCACGCGATGTCTAGAGGAATACACCATGGCTAGCTCAAGAGAGATGGCCTTTGTAGTTGTTTTCGGGATGCTACGTAGTCATTGCGACTGGTAAGATATTCTTTGCTAGAACGGTGCATACAGGTTGAAAGATAGTAGTTACAATGTTGGCGAGGTTGTATGAGAGGCCAAGTAGCCGAATGAGGTGCCACATTAATCGCCAACGCAATTTGAATATTTATTCTATATCACACTATGGTAAGTACAAATTGCCCCAACGCCGTTGCCATGCATGTTCATTTATCAGTAACAGGTGCGAGTCGCGACAACCACGCCCAAATCGTATGTAAGGTTCACCCTAAAGCCAAAGAGAATGAGGTCTCTAGCGCTCAATCCACTCCGTCGTCATCTTGAGGCACAAGTTTTGGAGGGGGTTTGTTATTATTCCTAGTTGGTTTTCTCAATAGCCCGCTGGCACCATTCCGGGCCCACGCTCCATTTGTGACAACGTCCATAGCTTTGTGCTCTGCGTCTACTTTGATATCCTCGTCATCATCGCTGATCATATCTAGCTCGTCTCTAACAGCACGGCCGTTTCGGTCTAACGTCTTCATTGATACGGAACTCAATGGCTCGTCAGCGTACAAGTTGGGATCCCGCCCGAGAATGCGATCTGCTTTAGAAGGCGTCCGTCGGCCGTTTGGTGTCACTGGTGATGTCAGGTAGTGTCTACCGGCCCCCAGCGGCCTATCCGGATAGGGGGAGGCCATAGGTGTATCAGGTTCCCCCCATCCAGCATCGCGTTCGCGTTGCCGCTGGGCAGCACGCTCATTAGCAAGCCGCTCTCGGGCTGCTAGCCACTTAGGACTTGGCTCCCATGCCCAGCCATCGGATGTTGTGTTTGCAATAGGCAAGGCCCAAAGCAGAGGCTGGGGGCCGAATAAATGCAACAAGTTCCTTTTCGCTCCCAGATCAAAGGCATTTGGCAGTTTCTCCGAATCCTGTTCATCAATATACTCCTCATATCGCTTACGGGCACGGTAGCGTTCCATTTCTTCGTATGATGAATGAGAAGGCATTCTATCGTCCCTAGCCAAGGTAACTTCGCCTTCTTCTGGGCGGGTAATGCCCGGTAGCGCGTTTGCGTGCATGTCAAGAAGCTGCTGGCCGTATTTCGGGAGTGATATTCCATCACCATTGTGTTGGGCGGTAAACTGGTGTTGCAGGGTCTTTCGTAGCGGGCTGAGATATCGCGTCTTTTCGAGACACTCGATGGTGGTCTGCCCTCGGCTGGCTAACAGAATGTGCCAGCCAGTGAAGGCACCGACGACTAGGCCGATGATACCCGAAATGACAGAAAGCAGAATAAAGTTAACCGGCATCACAGTATTCGTATATTGTGTCTGGGTCAGCAACTCCTCGTAGACCCAGGTTCCGGACACGGCAAAGGAGTATAGGCAGAAGAGAGTCGTGTATATCAGGAACAGCAGGAAGGCCTTGTGATTTCGGAGTCCGATGCAGGTGGCCAACCAAGGGCAGTGGTGGTCCATCTTCAGCACGCAGCGTTGGCAAGTCGAGCAGTGGTGGGCGCGATCGGGCTTGCGTGCCTGGCATTTCTTGCAAAACCTCAGCTCCCCGTTGGACTTCACGGTGAAGGAGGTTGCATGCGGCGTGGCGACGGTGGGCAGGGTTGAGTAGCCCATGCTATTTGTTGTGCTGCCGGGGTCGGTGAAGACGGCCGTGGTGTAGCACCAGTTGAGCATGGCGTACAGGATGAGGCCGCCGGCGGAGGAGCCGGTCCCTGTTGTCTCCCGTCAGCCAGGGTCTATCATTTATCGTCTGAAGTCGGCGAGGGAGCCATCGGTTTGCTTAACCTCCGGAAAAAAACACCTGTAGACAATTTGGACAAAGAAGGGGGAGAAAAGGCTAGGAGGCTCACTTACCGGTCCAGCTCTTTGTTCGCCCCTCGGCGGCAGGAAAGGACCCTATACTGACGACAACCCATACGGCCCAGGAGGTGAGGCCGTAGACGAAAGCGAGAGGGAAGTATGTGAGGCAGCTACAGCAATAGCGCTCGACCCTGCGCGCCCATCGCCGAGACATACTGGATGATGGAAGCGAAGGCGACAACGCTCTCTCCATGGAACGAGGTGAGGCGGATGAGGATGGGCAAAACGAGGGATGCGACGGAACCGTGTGAGGCGAGGCCAGGCGAGGCGAACGGGTGAACACGCGATCGAATAGACGGGCGGACTATCTACTACGTAAGGCGAAAGAATATGAAGATGCGAGTATGCGAGGATGCGAGAGCTGCTGGCGTAAGACGATGCAAGATGTTACATTATGAGCCGGTGTTGGTGGTGGGAAGGGCACAATCGCGATAGTTGGTTGATCTCAATCTCAATCTGAATTTCAATTTCGGCTCCGGCGGGAGTAGGTATGTACACTCGGTAGGTAGGCAGTTTCGTGCTACCGTAAGCCGTAAGCCGCAATACAAGTGAGCGTGGACCTGAATGAATGAACAAACATCCAACGTGTTCGAACAAACGAACGCAGGACGGGATGGGATAGGATGGGAGGCTGTGGGAAATACTGTAGTAGGCAGCCAGTGATCCATCGAGGTGCCCCCTATCCGTCTGACATTGTTAGAGCCTCTAGGTGGTATAGTTAGAGGCCGCGCGCAGTAGATACGTGTACAGGTGTATCTAGGTGTAGGTACGAGGAGGTACCTACGCAGGTACCTACCCGGTGGTTTACATTGGCGTAGGGCTTGCGTTGCAGAGGCAGGTACCTGCTGTACCTGTTCCTTATCAATCAGTGCCATTGACACTAGCCACAACCATACCTCACTCTAGCCTATTGCGTCTCTATTAAGTCCGAGACTTTCAAGCCACAATGGTCTGTGCTAAAGCAGGGATAGCCACAAAATAGAGCTTATTTTAGTATCCTCGCACGGTGTCCCCCAATTCCTTGATAGGTTTCTTTACTTAAATAGGTATCTATAGATACACTGCTTGACCTCAAGAATATTGGCAACAAATGGTTGCATAAGAAATCCCCTGATTTTTTTCAGTGTCGATAACTACCAACCGAATAGACAACATATATGAAACAATGAGAATCTCTCTTGTGCACGCGAGATGGGGGCCAGGAGCCGATGATATCTCTAACTGCTCGACCCCTTAATCCAGTGACTTGATTCTATAGCCTTGATCCATTGCTCCTCGCTTCAACTCACTGCCATCCGCTGCTACCCTCATGAATCCCATACACAGGTAGTGGGGAATGAGGCAGAATGAATTGTCTGCTGTGCTAAAATGTCTACAGATTGCTCCTGTCACAACGAAAGGATTGGTGTTCACTTAGCCAAGTGACCAATGCAATGGCCCCCATCTGGCGATGTCACATCGCAGACCAAGATTACGAACTTTCAATGCGTCGTAGGATTTTATACAGGCATCTATTTTTAAACGTTGGCTCCGGAAATCATTGAAATACCCCTCAGCTGTGCCTAGGGCCGAGTGGTACAACGAATTGTTTGAGCATCGCCCCGTTAACTATT
Source organism: Nemania sp. FL0031 (assembly GCA_022432375.1). Taxonomy (NCBI): domain Eukaryota; kingdom Fungi; phylum Ascomycota; class Sordariomycetes; order Xylariales; family Xylariaceae; genus Nemania; species Nemania sp. FL0031. The sequence goes on from JAJKKK010000055.1 coordinate 89,392, forward strand.
GAGGTACGCACGCTATTCACCAGCTGGTTTAAAAGAGTAGCTCACGAATGCTAATTGTTCCAGGTAGTATTCCATCGGCCTAGACTAAGTGGTTCCGGTGCGATGTCTGCTACTAGGGGCAATGGCTATTCCCGGCTTGAGAGCCATCGCGTATCTCACCGGACTCACTGTCTACCATTTAAAGAAAGTTTTTCCGATTTACGCAAGAACAAAGCAAAGCTCACTTTCTGGTTTCTAATTTATAATTGGCTGCTGGCAATTCTGGTTGCCCTGGCATTTCTCCTGCTCTTCGGAGTCGTACCGTCATTGTCAACAGACCCTGTGAATCCCTCGGCTTGTCATCCCGATGGCACATTTAGTCTTTTCAGGGAGGCATATAACCCTTGGGCCGCATCAGGCTTCTTTCAAACCACTCTAGCCTTTGGAAATTTGACGTATACTGACGCCAAGGCTGTTGATATTGTTTGGGACATTGTTAGTCGTCACGGCCCTGATCGTGAAATAACTTATCTAATGAGTCTAGGTCGTCGGGCGTGGGGGACAGGCAGCGCTATCTATTACTTCATGGAAGGTTTTTTCTGACTATGTCGCAACGTCTATTACAGCGAAGCCCGTCACTTATTCTACATTTCACACCATATTCCTTGAGACAGAGCCTTCTATCTCCTCCGTGTACAGGTTGGCGCGAGACTTCATAGTTACTACCAGTCTTGATACTCCGGCTGCGACTGTCTTTATCGTCTGGAGTATGTTATTTATACTAGGATGGCCGACATTTGCTGGCGCTGCCACCGGTTATACCCCAACAACCAACCCCTTTGTTCTTACCTTCGACGGTAATTATGTGCCCTTTTCGAAATTTCGACTTACGCAGTCACCAGGGCACCGCACGTCTTCCGACGGTCTATTTTGGGATTTCTCTGGCGATCTATACTCCATTAGCTACGTTCAGGAAAAAGGCCAATGCCAGCCCGTTCAGAATGTATGTTTTCGTCCTCACAGCTATTGAGGGACTCCTGACTCCTCATATAAAAGATTTCGGAATAATATAGCTTTAACGAGACTATAAAGACCAAGGAGAATGAGTTAACAGCACTAACACTTTATTAGACGTTTAAATGGGGATTCTCTTTTCTTCAGATATTCATTCTCGTCATTGGACTCTGGGTGTGGAGTTTCGGCACATCCATCTTATTTCTCCAGTCTCGTTTCCGACTACCGTTCCAAGACCACTCAGAAATACCCACAGGCTACAAAGGTTGGCTGATATTTACAGACAGTATCGTCAGACAGCTTAGATTCGCTGGATTCGACGCTCGGTCTCTCACTAATAGCCAATTAGAAACGGAGATTCGAAAATCACTCCGAAGAGGGGCGATTTCTCTCAAAGCGTCGCTTCAGCCAGTGACATGTTGGAGCTGGGTAGTGCGTGAGTGGCCGTGGTTTCTTGCTCTGGCCGTCAGTGTAACAAGTGCGATAGTAATCGCCTCCATTCAGGGAGCCGAGTTCAACCGCTTAATTATGTCTAAACAGCCGGCTGGCATAGGGCAAATTGTTCGTCAATTTGCGGTAGTCGTGTTCACGACCCAGGGCACCGCTCTGCACTTCATCTGCGGCGCTCTTTTATCATCTAGCTTCGGACTGCTAGTTGCTATTAACATCGGAAGCTCAACGGAGAGTAGACTGTTTCTATTGGGGTGCTGTACGGTGTTTGGGTTACTGGTCGTGGGATCCATTTACCTGTTGTTAGACGGCAGCTAGGTATCTGGTTAAAGTTCGCGTGTTGCGTCCACCGTCCAGATTATTATATGAAAAGCTCGAGAACTAACTATCTAGCTCCTATGAAGATAGTGGGATCCGTGAAATCACTTTTCAGGAGCTAGAGCACCCTACTGAATTTAATCCTATAGTCAGTACGTTTTTTCGCTCGTCTCATCGGCTTTTCTCCCGCCTCTCTTTCAACACAGCATCAACATCATCGCGAAAGCCCCTCTCCCACGCGTCATCACCACGCACAGGACTCCATCCTAAACTGCGCGCTACCGTCGGTATCGTCTGTGCGCAACTCGCCAACCCAAGCTCGATCATCGCCTCCTCCGGTTCCGTAGGGTACGACGCCCCAAATAGCTTCGCAGCCTCGGGTAAAGACACGCTCTCGACCGTTGCATCGGGGAGCAGCCCGGCCTCGTGGCACGCCCGCGCCACGCCTTGCGCGATCCCTTCCCAGGAATGCCGCCCGGCGCTCGCGAATATGATCCCCTTCTTTCCCCGCGGCAGGCCCTGTCCGCGTGCGTCGAGGGCGCGGACCGCGAGCAGCTCGTACAAGCTCGCGAGGTCTTCCACGTGCACGTGGTCCCACACCCCCTTGCCGTCGCCGATCATCACAGCACGCCCGTGGTCGAGCGCCGTGGCGACGAAGGACGGGATCTGCACGCTGCGCTTGTTAAAGAGACCCGTGCCGACGCCGTAGATCGTCGGTGCCATGACGACAACTACGGCATGGCGTCAGTTTCTAATCGCCAAAAAAGAAAAAAAGAGAAAGCATCCCCCCTTATCCCCTTATCTCCAGAAAGGAAAGGAGTGAGCAGAAACGTGGGAAAATATGTACTCACGCGTGCACACCCCAAGCTCGATCCCGGCATCAACGACGCCTAACTCAGTCGTGCGCTGAATATACGGCTCCACGGCGTCGCGCTCGCGCTCGTAGGCGTAGATATCATCTACGGCGTCATCGAAGGCACGCCCGTCCGGCGAATCAGGCGCGTCGACCCAGGCGCGCGAGATGGGCCGCGAGCCGACGTTCGATGTGCCCGAGGTGTGGATGAACCACGGCTCTGAGCTAGGGTGCGATTTCTTCCGCTGCGCTAGGCCCTCAAGAAGCGCCCGCGCTGACGGCAGGTGGTATCCGAGCGTTGTGCTGATTACCACATCGTGCTGTGATGCGATAGCTGTTGTGGTCGCAAGATCGTCGAGGTCATCTGCGAGATGCAGTGAGCAATGAGTTCTCATTACACGGGAGTCGGGCTAAAAGCCTGTATAAACACCGAATATTGTATATATATATACGTGCATGCATTGCTACGTTCGAAAATATAAGTCATCTATAATAGGGATGATACGCACTATAGAGCACGGGGTTCACTCGATCACCATAGGCCGCCTTGAGCTTAGCGGCCCGGTCGGCGCCGCGCAGAAGGCAGGTGATGGGGGCGGATCGGAGACTCGGCGATGTTGAATCAAGCAATTGCGTTAGCACCGAGCCGCCAATGAATCCAGTGACCCCAGTGAGGAGGATCCGGGGCGGGGATGTGGTGGTGGCGGTCATGACGTAGGTGGGATTTGGGTGGTGGAATAGGGGTATGAGTTGGTGAAGTGAAGTTGAGAGACTTATTAAACGCCCAACCTTTATAATTCAGCGCAACAGGCCCAATAGACCCTCAATGGCCTTTAAATATGCCCGCCGCGAGAGAAATATCATAGTATCACGGTAATTACATTGGCTCATACAACCCCGCGAAAGTAGGCAACCCCAATCGGTAGGCCATCTACATAGGTAACCCAAGACGTGATGATAAATCTAGCGGAGTTTGGGTTAACTCCACTTTTCATCTTCGTAGCATCAAACTCCACGCCAAGGTGCATTATGTCCGCCGCCATACAAACACAAGAGATGCCAGAGTTTCGCCGGGTCGATTCATAATCAGACTTGGATATCGGACTTAGAGGACTCGTACGGTGGTCTTATCGTGTAAACTATTCTCCGCATTCTAGGCTAGGCGACAGCCGTGAAGTTAGAGCTCAATAGGAAGCCTCCTTCATCGATGACTCGGCTGTTCCCTACACCTACAGTTTCTTGATATAGGTTTATTTTCCAGTACCTTATAGACTAAGACTAGATAATCTAGACAACCACTAACGAGCCATCATGTCAACTACACCTTTCTAAGCGGGGCATACTTTATAACGAGTAACGCACGTGGTGTTGTAAAAGCAGATTTGCTGAAGCTAGTTCCTTCTACCTAGAGGTCGAAACGCATTCACTGAGATCCTCGAGATGTTAACTAAGTATGAAAAACAACGCATTATGATACAGTGAGAAGCAGAGGAACTTCAAGGGGCCTTGACTGTCGGCTAACTGTGAAAGCTATAAGTAGGACCCAGCTAAAACTGTAGAAATTCAACGCGAACATTAGACCCTTGGATCAATCCAATCACCTATCAGGCATAATCGCCAGCGCCGCCTCATTGGACAAGGTGTAGAGATCAAATATGCCCTCGTCAGCAGTGTAGGTTAACTACCAGTGGGCCCCTGTGCTCCCCGAATGCTCCAATTGCTTTAAGGGGGAGGCCTCGGAATCCGCTTCCACTGTCTTGGGCGAAGCCTTAGATTCAGAGCGCATGTCGAAAAGTTTTTGAACCGAGTTCTGGTCGATGGTGAACATGCCTGAGCGTATGTGAAAATCCATAATGCCGCCAGTAATCTGACCTAGTGCTCTTCGGAAACCATCAGTCTCGCGAATTTTGCACTTTTTTGCCGTCTCCATATGGCTGATCAAACTCGCTACGGTCGAAAACCTTTTCTTGCAACAAATACATGTAATACGCCCTCCAGTGTGGGCTGGGGAACGGAGATGCCTAGTTAGGATAACTGCGTTGTCGAACTTCTTCCTGTCGGACTAAGTAAATATGGGACATTCGTGTTAAACAGGAGGAAATTTTGACTTACCCGCATATGATGTATGGGCACACGTACTTCTGAAGAAGTGCATTGCAGAATACGGCTGCGTTATAATCAGGATGATCAGGATCGACGATTCGCTTACTAGGAGTGGTAGTATGTGAATCGCCCTCCGTATTATCTGTGGGAGCCTGTATTATTCGAATCTTGTTGTTGGATATGGGCTTCTGAGCGATGTTCCTAGGGGCATAGGCCGGCGGGCTATTATAAGTGATGGGTGGGGGAACAGCGGCGTATGTGATGGAGACGCTGCTTGGTATCTCACACCGGGTGACTTCGCGATTCGACCAATAGTTGCCTCTCTGATAGCCCTTATAGTTGGGTGTCGTAGAGGTATTTTTATTGATAGGAAGTATTGGGAAATCTTCACTGCGGTAGTGTAATGGGTGAGCGTTGCCCGTTATAGCAAAGCTTGACCGGGCGGGTGGAATCGAGATCGGTGTAGGCTCGGCGGGCGGGTTTTCTTCCCCAACATCAGAAGCCCAAGTGTGCTCCCCCTTGATGTGGCTTTCTCCTTGCTGAATGACTTTAACATCATAGGTCAGTGGCGTCTAGTCTAAACGAAGATCGTGCTGGTTGTAGGATGCATGGTGTGGTACTTACTATCGTCTAGAGTCGATTCGCGTAGCTCCAGTTGTTGAGCGAACTTGAGGTTCTTCTCCCGCAGTCTAGCTATGTCACTGGGGAAGATGACTTTACATTCGTTACTCTCGAAGTGTTGCCAAAAAGCACCGGCACGATTGAAGTGAGATCGGCAGCCAAAGCATTCGAGGTCAAGCTCCGGGCGATGATCCTGCGCAGGAATAAGTCAGATTAGATAGTGACTGACCAGAGGTGGCTAGAGGGCGGGTATTTCCCACTTACGTTTCGCTTATGATTCCGAAGGTCTTCTTCGGTCCAGAAGCAATTGTCGCATTTATCGCAAGCGAAATGTCTCTTGGCTTGCTGATGAGTTAGCAGCTCGTGAAGGTTGGGATATTTCACGTCGCATTTGCGGCAAACGAGTGATTGGAGCGACTCTTTTACGTAGGAGTCGTCGCTCCGCGTGCTGAGCGCATCAATACTCATGATTCCAAATAGAGTATGACACTGTTGGTTGCTCTCTAGTTCGAGTCTGGAAGAGGTATTCAGAAACTAGGCGGTAGTAGCCTATAAGTCGAGTGTTAGAAAGTATCGGTAAGCGGTGAGAGGTGGTTCTCGTGGATAACAGAAATAGAAGGCGGCCGTGGATAATACTGAGGCCGACGGGATAGCCAGGTACAGGATGCGAGAAACGAAGGGGCGTATCCCATACAGATAGGCAGTATCGGCAGTGTTTTGTTTTGGTTTACTTAGCTCAATCAATAATCCTTCAAGGCTGTAAGTGATGGATATGAATGGAACCTTTTTATAGCAGAGACGATGGATGCTTCAACTTTTAAGAAGTATGTACATCTACGATGTATGTAATAGTGATTGGGTATATGTACTTAAGTAAGGACTTATCTCTAGGGGAAATGGAAAGGAAAGAAGCTCCCGGAAGGTGTACCTGCCGGGGAAGGAAGAAGTGTCTACCTTAAACTGTGGGCGATATGAAAAAGGTGGAAGGTGGTTGTGGGTAAGGGGGATCCTTCATTCTAAGGTTACCAAGTCCAACAAACACGGGCGCAAAATAGGCCTACCTATATATGTACCTCTTCTCATCACCAAATGACAATAGTACGTACTAAATTACATCATCGTACATGTATGCCCTCCTCTCTAATAACGATTATGTCCATCTATTGTAATTGCCATCCATTGACATGTAGTAAAACAAAAGGATAGACATGTAAATAAGCACCGTCTAATTTCTCCCAGCACATATACATCGAGTTACCAGGTATATAAGAATCACAGGGAACTATCGGTAGGTTTTCGAACTAGCTTAACATTGATATATACTAATTAGCTCAAGATTTCCCCTAAGAGGACGGGGAGGCAAGTATGGAGTTTCAGGGATTGGAACCATCTGACCAATTTTTAGGGAGGAGACTCTCTGTTTAAATACGTGTAAATTTTAGTTTCAGTCAGAGTGATAGTACCCTAGTATTTACTCTGTGAACATCTCTACATATAAAAACTCCTTAGAAAGGGGTCTTGATTACTGCTTCGAGAATAGAATACATTTCTAACTAATCATTGTCAGTCGGTCAAGAATCATAGCATCGTGAACATTTCTCCTATGGTTAATTTTCTGCGTACTAGCTAGGTTCTATATGGATTGTATATATGGTCTTAAAATTCTATTTGGTAAACCACCCGTACTCGGTTTCGAATTCGCATTACCTTCGATCATGTATTTCTTAAGAAGTAGAAACCCTGTAGATTCCCCAGTGGTCCCGCTGATGAAAAACAAGGTCTAGAACTGAGCTATTTATTAAGAAACTGATGGAAGTCAACACAGTCTTCTTTATGCAACCAACCTATCCTCTATGTAATAATCTAGGCCTACCCTGCCACTCGTACTCTCTCGTTATCAGCCAGCATAGCCATGCTACCAGTCACCATAGCGTCATATCATCATCGTCTGTAGTATCAGCGTCGGTGGCACCAGGGGCATCAACAGCAGCAGGACGCAATATGCAAGGTGTGTTTGAAGGGTCAAAAGCTCCTATAAGCATGGCCAATCTTTTCCGCTTTGCGAGCGAAGTGCCGTAGTTGGGTTTATGAAACGGGTCGTTAAGCTCTTGCAAGATTTGGATTACTGTTGCATCTATGTAAAAATAAAATTAACATAAAGCTTTAGGTATACAAAGTTTTTAACGGTAGAAAAGTTAATCTTACCTGTAAGCTGTTTAAAATGAGATATAGATTTTGGCGAGTTTGCAATTGGAGTATTCGTTAATACCGAACGAAGAGGCTCAAGTCTCAGGTGTGGTTGAGGGGTCTTTTTGTTCGCTGTACAGATAGTCTCATTCTCCTCACTTTTCTGCTCGTTAGTTTTTTTCCCTTCCTTTTTCCAAATTCCAAGCTGGTAGTAAATAGCTTACCGAGCGGCAATATTAGTACTGAGTTTTTGCTCGAGAGTGGTAATACTCTGCGTAATAACCCAGGTAAGAGTCTAGGTGAGATCACGCGTGAGAGTCTCAGTGAGAGCTTAGGTGAGATCATAGGTGAGATCTTCTTTGATATTGTCGATATCTTGCATGACTGCGTCAAGCCTGTTGAGTTTAGTTATGATGCTTAGGCCATTAGTGGCCTCTGCCGGAGGTGCTACGCTCATGTTGGTAATAAAAGGGGAAATAGTCAAAAGATAGGTGGAACTAGGTTATGGCATGAGAAATATTGTATTAAACTATCTAGGTAGTTGAAAGGTGGAGGAAGATGATAGAGCACTAGAGCGTGTTGCATATTGATATAAATAAACGTTAATTCCGCTTATGTAACTTGAGCTTGCGGTATGTGGTTGGCTCTTAGCGACTTTATTTGGATTCTGGTTAGAAGTGAGCCTCTCTAAAGTGGCTGGATAGTTCAGCCACCTTTTAACCTGTGGCGGTGTAGATGCCAGAGACAATAACCCCACACTTTTAGTGTCTACTAGTACCAACTATGCTGTACATAGTGTTTATCTCCGACTCGCTCCCGCTCCCGCAGTAGTTCTCCATCTGGCCAAATAGCACTTATGCGTACGCTGTACATCATCACCAATCACCAATGACACTAGCAAACCGGACATCTTCCATAGCATTACTACATCCATCCATACGATCCGCCTCAACGGGTGGTTTCCTGTAACGACACTCAGCCTCCATAGCGATATTGGACTATTCAAATTCTAGTTTTGACTCCTTCTTACCTATATTCATTAATTGGCAACATTACGCATTACCTATCCTTTACTTGGTGAAACGTGACGAATCACCACTTACAGTAGATATCTACATACTTCTAAGTGGATGCAGACGTAGTCTTTACCAACTAACCAACCGAGGCTATCGTCATTCCCCATCATCATCATCGTCACCTACAAGTCGTCATCACCACTGGCCAACAAGATGGCTACGCCCAAATTCAACACTAAATCGCCTACCATCAAGCGCATATGTACGTATCCCTCTCGTCTCTCGTCTCTCGTCTCTCCCCTTGAAAAGACATATCAACCCAGTCAGTACCAAGACTAACGCTAACTCGTATTGATTGATCGATAGTGCGTGAGGCTGCCGAGCTCTCCAACTCCCCGTCCCCCGACTACACCGCATCGCCCCTCGAATCCGACCTCTTCGAGTGGCACTTCACCCTGCGCGGCCCCCCCAAGTCGCCCTTCGCCGAGGGGCTCTACCACGGGCGCATCGTGCTGCCGCCGGCGTACCCGCTCAGCCCGCCGTCGTTCCGCTTCACGACGCCCAGCGGCCGCTTCGAGCCGAACCGCGAGATCTGCCTCAGCATCTCGGGCCACCACGAGGAGACCTGGCAGCCCGCCTGGGGGGTCCGCACCGCCCTCGTCGCCCTGCGCACCTTCATGGAGACCAGCGCCGGCGGCCAGATCGGCGGCCTCGACACTAGCGAGGCTGTGCGCGTCGCCCTCGCCGCCGCCAGCCGCGCCTGGCGCTGCCCCGCCTGCGCCCGCTCCAACGAGGACATCATCGCCGAGTGCGAGGCCCGCTGCCGGGAGGCCGGCGAGGATCAGGCTAAGGCGGATGAGGTCGAGGTCCCCGCCGAGCTGAGGATGGCGTTTCGTGACGAGATGGGGAAGGGGAAGGAGAAGGTCGAGGTTGGTAAGGGTGAGGGCGCTAAGGAAGATGCCGAGAGCGCGGAGCTTGCGGAGGGTTTTGTGCAGACGGTGCCGGAACGGATACAAGATGCTACTACGGCCCAGCCGCCGCATACTGTAAGGCCTGTGCAGGGAGCGCCTGCGAGGATACCATTGACGGATCCAATGGGACCTGGCGCTGTAGGCGTTCAGCAGCCAATACACGGTGATCTGGACGGCGGCGTACCACCTTGGCTTGACTACGCCATCATGTCATTGGTCATGATGCTTGTGGCTATCATCCTCAAGATCTTGTTACGGTGAGAAACAAGCTGTTATGGGTTTTTGATATGTCGTTTATGACAGAGACGAGGGATTGGGAAATGCATGGAGCCCGGCGTTTTGGATTTGGGAAACAGTTTTACTTTACGCATCCTATACACATAGATCATTCTTCAACATTACACAAAACTGCGAGATCCCTAGAATCAAGCGTTGAATTCCCGGAAGCAGTCAGGTGTCACGTCGTTCATCTGAAGTACGACGAGAGTGTTCGTGGAAGTACCTACTTTGCAGCTAGCTGCGTCTCGCCCTCGGGTCTTATAGGTATAATACTACCTTTATCTTCATAGCTTAGACTTCTCAGCATCCTCGACTTATGAGGTGAATGCCTATAATAGTGTTCGTGACTTGCGAGACTCGATGGGTCGTGGCCTCGTGATTTAGACAGGCCACTTAGGTACTATACTTAAGCGACCTTGTCCCTCGCGTTGATACCATTATTAGAGGTTTACGTAACCGTGTAACTCATCTGACCTAGATGTTGAGAGCATTCGCAAGGGATTGCTTGCTCTCACATGTAAGAAAAGGACATTGGAGTGGCAAATATATCGTCGTACCATCCCTAACGCCACGTTAACTAGCTATTGGTCTTCTTGTTTATATGCGTCAGGCTTGTAGTGTAAGATGCCAGGTTAGTTTTGGAAAACCCGCACCAAGGGCTATCCCTTACATTACCAAAAAGTCTTTTTTTTTGGTTTACCATTAAACTTTAGGAAAAACGACGCCGTTATTCCTTGTCGAGGAACAACGGTATATATGGTACGCCATAACTTCCCTCGTAAACGTAAACTTTTTAGATTTTTCCGACTTCTAGTTAAATCAGAGTTTGACTAAAACAAAAAAACGTGTCATATCAAAGTAATGCCGCCCTCGTGATAGGATATCTAGACTCACAACGAAATAAACAAGAACTATCTGAAACATAGTCAGCAACAGTCAATTCCAAGATTCAATCGAAGCCAACATCTCTGCTTTGCCACCATCCGCGCATTAAATAGTAGTTCGCTAACATTCATTTTCTTTCTTTTTTTCCCCGTCTTCTTCTCTGACGAGGCTGTACGAAGTTGACCGCTGACACCTAGGGGCTTACCACAACACACTATTGATGGGTTTCCTGCAAATTTATGTGTCGAGGCCCATTAGACAAACAATTACACAAACGTCTAGATATAACTAGGCTGTGACACAGCACGTGTTTCGTTTATGCGTAGTACCCGCACGACTAGGCTGTGCGACGAGTATATTTACCAAGGGAGAGGGCCTCTGGCATAGTAGGTGCTGTCCCCGTCTTTCTTACCCAAGCCTTCGGGACCTCGAACCAGATAAACTAAGCAGTAAGTCTAAATTGTGTACCCTAAACACGCACTACGCTTCAAATAAAACTCATCATATGCCCTATTCACGCCACGAAGATGACGCTGTGTAATGGACCAAGACGTACGCCTTTGAATGCTGACTTGATCGACCAAGATGATGAAGGTATCGCAGCATAAGGTTATTGGCTTCCACGACATCTAATATGGAGAAAACGCGCACACGTTTTCACTCCCTTCGACCGTGACCCCTTGGACTTAATACTTAAGAATGGCTAGGCACGTCGTCACCCTACTAGTAGGCAAGCCAGTCAGCCTTGCTGTTTACTCTTCATCAACACCCATAATTACACAGAAACCGCCACCAGGTCAAAGGATATAAGACAATGTCGCATGGAAGGGGAATAGAGGCAAGATGGCTGAAATATACAGGAATCTCTAGGATAGAGAGACGGTGTAATGGGTGTGGGTGGTTTTTCGAGGCCTTTGACCCACGATGGAGGCACTGTTACGCATGTAGACAAGGAGATCCACGATCTCTAGGTGTACGTTCCCATATGATAGCAGTATTCCATGTTACTCTCTACGAGCCACTCTAACAAACCGGTCGCCAGGTCATCGCCCCGAGCCCAGTCTCGCCTTCACGACGGTCCCATTTTCTCCCTGCACGCAGCGATCTCCCCACCAGGGGCGAATATGTCCCGATGCAATTCCCGCCAGGGCTACCCCCAGGCTACATGTATGATCCAAATACTACTGTATTACCTAGTTCATCGGGTTACAACCAGACATACAACCAAGGGAACATGATGATGGCACCAGCGGGGACAACGCATATGTCCATGCCAGTTAGGCAGCATCCTGTATCTGGGCAACGTCCTATGCCACCACCACCGGCAAACACTCCGCAGTATGCACCCGGGCAATGGGTTAATGTACTAGGGCCAATACCACGAAGTCCGCCACGGAGTTCCCCCGTCCCTAGGACGAGTTCAAGAGCAACAGATCGACATCGGCCATCAGGGTTAAGAGGTGATCCCCCTTATCCCATGACGCCTTCTCCAAGCAGACACCATCAGCGGCTGGCGACACCCGAGACGCTGGCTAGCCCAAGCCGGAGCAGCTCTTCTAGTCTGAACCGGGAGCACACATCGAAGCACCGCCATAGTTCTAGAGGGCACAGATAAGGAAAAGTAGGAGTTTAGCTAGAGCGTGTTAGTGCGGCAGGACTATTCCTGCGTTTACTACTGTCTCTGTCTTCTAGGTCCCCCATCTCCCCAACCCCCCCAAAGTTCACCTTTCATTTTGTAAGATTTGCCATGGCCTTGAGCACAGCTTGTTTCAGTCAACTGGCATTCTTTAAATCTAAAGGATGCTACTAAGAATTTTTATGTTGTGATGTACTTCATATACCATTAATCGAGTTGATGGACTAACAGCGTCGCTCCCCTGTCGCTTTAGTCATTACTTCGTTGTGGCCACTCTAGCCCCCCTGTATCACTCGACGAAACGATTATCGGGGCTTACCGCGGTAGAATCTTCTCATTAACTACGATACAACTTAGAATTTTGAGACGCCAGGCAAATTCGGCCGTCAGCCTAGTTGACGACAGTTTTCTTGAACCCTGATTGAGACTCGATCCTCTATGCATATGACGATGCAATCGTTAAAATTCTGCGGCAATGATATTTATCACCTACACAATACACGAGGCAATGTTACCAGATTAAGTAGAATATCAAAATAATTAATTATGCGTTAATTACGCTTGCTGTGATATGTACAGGCTTGTACATCAATTCTCGAAAGAGGCTCGAACCTACTCAACTCCTTCACCCATGCAACTTTTAGTAAACTCTTGGCGATCCATAGCCTCCCGGTGACGCCAACGCAATGCTATATTTCAAGTTTTGTACACGATTAGGTATCCATCTCGGATGCTTTCTGTTTTCCTGTGCTTTTATCGCTCACCTGGACGATATATCCGGCAACAAGCCACCACCACTCCGCTCCCGTCACACCGCAATCGTGCACAGCTTGCTGTATGAGGCCAAGTTTATCAAGCCAGTCGACAATCAACTGCACCTCGAATTCGTCGACCATTGGCTTCAATAAGGTGACGCACATCTTGGGTACGATCGGACCCTTGGTAGCTAACGTGAAAACAATCATGCTCACATAGTCGGCCCAGCGAGCAGCATTCACCTTTCCAAAGAAGTCAACCCAAATAGGTATCTTGCCCCCGGGTCCCTCAATGGGGGGTTCCGCGTGTTGGGCCTGATCGAGAAGCGCCATGTCTTCATTGAATAAATACGTGTCGGTTGGCACTAGGCGAACCTTGAAGTGATAGTAACTCTTGGGGAAAGTTCTTCCTTCGTAGTTACCGGGCTCAAACCCAAAGGGAATGTTGGGCATATCGATAGTATCAATGCGTATTCGACCATGGGCTTGTAGGTTTAGAGCCGCCATAATTGATCCATCATCGGAAGCATATGGCATGATATACTCTTCGCTATGACGGAAGACCTCGTCAAGCTGGGCTTTGAAAGCAATAGCCTGTCTAAATTTCGGCGTAGCGGCTAATTTTTCAAGTTGCTTGGAGAACATGCCATGGATCCTAAAGTTACCGCCAAGGTCCTTCCCTTTAGTTCTCGTAATGACCTTTTCTTTGTTGAGTTCCGAAACTGCCTTCTCGAGTATCCGGTTTGTCTCGGCGGCATCCCCGTTGCCGAGCTCCAGAAGTTTCGGAACGAGATAGTCGTTGACATTCACACCCTTGAGCGATGTGCAACATATTGAGCGAACCCATGTTCGAGCGCGTTCTAGTATCGCCCTGTCTTGGCGATGTTTGATCGGAAGAGGGATCGACATAGTCTCGCTTGCAACGGCTTCGATCCGGTTATACGTTGAAGTAGTGGCGAACCAGGTTTCTCTCCAATCGACGTCCTCATTCGCTACGTCTTCGACCGAATACTTCTGATGTAGTTTGTCTCTCAATTTAGGTAGATCTACATCTTCATGAGTTTCTAGTTGAGTCGCCCATAAGATTAACCTTGACCAATCATAGTTCTCGATATCGTCATAATCAAGGGGTGGTAGCTTTCCACTCTCATAGGCCTCCAAGAATTCCGATTGAAACTTTGCTGTTAACGCCTGGACGTATGATTTTCGCTCTCTGCTGATCCTGGGCCAAAACTTTTTAAGGGCAGACAGAGACATTCCCGGGAAGTACCTGAGTAGTAAGCCTATATCTAGGTTCCTATCAAGTCCACCGAGAAGTGTTCTGAAGGCGACACAAGCCGCAACGAGCTCATCCTCTCCTTTCGAGCCGAGTTTGTCATCGTGCGCTGCAGGCTTGTTGAAACGACCTCTGGGCTGCTTAGGTATGATCGTAAGGTCTCTGGTTTTATACTCAATAAAGCCATCGGGGGGTGTCGGTAATACGGGAAATTGAGAGTCTAATTTTGACTTCGTCCCCTCGTTGGCTGCCCGGTGCCCCGTCATCTTGGGCTCCGATTTCTTAGTATTTTTCATTAGGTAAGATAACCCATATTCATCGTCCTCCGGAGATGCATTCTTGACTTCGTCGGGTATGTTGTCTGCTGTAAATTGATTAGAGCCAAGCCACTCTATAGTTGTGCCCTTTAAGTTCGCCTTGGCTTCGTCAACTGTGAGAGATATGAAGACATCATAAGGGGCGATGCCGTCGCTAGTGAGAAATCGAAATCCATCTGCCGATTGTTCCAACCTCTCGATGGTTTTGAGGTTATGCAGGAACTTGCCATAAGCCGGGTCGGCCCAGCCTCTAAATGAAGTATTTAGGATATTGTGCACGTCGTGGGGCGGTTGTTTTCTCGAAGACCGTTGAGTGCCTAGCATTCGCCCAACCATGATGGGGTTTGCTGTATCCCGACTTTCAAGGAAAGGCGCTCGAAGGTTAAACCACAGCGCGTCATCATCCTCGCCTAGGACACCCGTCGACCGGAATGAGGCACCTTCATCGTCAAATATTTCGTTGCTATCCTCGTATAGGGCTTCTGTACCGTCGTCAGATAGACTATCTGTTCCAAATGGGAGAGGAACTAGTGATCTGAGGGTGCTGAAATCTAAGCCACTATTCCTATTAGTCATCAACACATCCTCGGCGGTAATCGGCACTTCGTGATTGTGATCCCGATAGTTGTGCCTCGTATTACCCCTAGCGTTTCGGTCAACACGTGCCAATCTTCTGCGACCCTTTCGTTTTAGAGATGCATCAATATGCCTGGCACTCTTCACGGAAGAGAGGATCGTACTTATACTATCCAGTGAAGATGGGTCAGTGTCTGGTGTCCAGGACCAGGCCCCAGTCGCAGGGTCCTGCAGAGAAGAACGGTCTTGATCCCATGTAACGCCAGGCTTTTGTCTTTGGCTCCAGATGTACACGGCTAGTTTGCCACTATCCCACATCTCATGTTTATCCGGCCGCCTGCGTGGCTTCCGAGACCTTTCTAGCGAGTCCAGGTTTTCAATGTCAATACGAGCTCTTTTTGATGGTGTTTGGTTTTCATCCTGCACCTCGTCCGTTTGTCTCTTCGCGTTGTTACTCCTGTGAATTGAGATGTCACCCATCACTGAGTTTTCGTACCTGAGAGTCTCGATATCCTGGACTCTTTTTAGATCTTTGGGTATTTTTAAATTTCGCGACTGACTGTGCTCTTTTCCCTGGGAGGCAAGTTCGTCAAATAGCTTGGCCTCATCTGGCGAGAGTGAAAAAGCGTCTGGGACATATGTTTCCGGAAACATCTCTCTCATCTTCTCTTTTACAGCTATGACCCGAGGATCATCGGATGAATCCACGGTTGACTTGCTCTTCGGATCCGCCTTAGCTAATACAACGCATTCCTGCATTTTACCCTGATCATCAAAGAAGTAGAAGTGCATCTGTTTTATAACACCATCCCGTTCTAGTTGATTGACCGTGTTTTGACAGATTCTTCGATCAGGAGGCGCAAGATCTCTGAATTCTTTAGCCCATACAGAGATAACTGCCATGAACAGGGATCGAAGCCCCGGGAAGACCCCGTCGTTTTGCTCAATAAGATATTCAATGATCTGCGTAGTACGATCTCGGCGGCGTGCACCAAACGACGCGTTCGGTCTTGTCGGTTTCGCAAAAAAGGCCAGAGGCTTATGTGTAGACTGCTGAGCCAAAGTATGATTGATGAGGGGAGATTCTGGATACGCTTCATAGACGCCGGGAGTCTCAGTTGATGGATGATGTGCGGGAGTCGGTTGTGAGGTGCTAGAATTTCCGGGTTTGTTGGATGGAATAGTTGGGAGGGGCTTGCGGATTCTAGGGCGATCCTTAGGCGTCGAAATGGGACCGCCACCTTTGGGTATGGAGGCATTGTTGCTCGTGGGATATGCTTGGCCCTTAGTAAGATATCTAGCTTTCTCTGCACCAATGTTAGGAGAATAGTTGAGGGTGATTTCCTGCTCATCCTGATTATTGATATCATTATGAATCTGGATATCGGCAGGAGCAGCGGCATTAAACAATCGGGGATCTAGTGCTATTGCAAACTTGTTACTGGTAGAAGTTCTTTTACTAGTACCTGACTTTCGCTGGTTCAAAAACCGCTGGTGGTCGTTTGCATCGTAAACCTCTAAATCCTTCAATATGATACTGCCTCGAAGAGCTTGCGGCTGAGAGGTATCTCCGAGGTTAGAGGTATGGGTCGTGCCCCCGCCCGAAGAAGATGCCACCGAGGCTTCCTGGGAAAGTGGTGTTGAGGAAGGTTTCTTTCTTTCAAATCGAGACTCTATTTGCTGTTTGGGAGTCAAAGTCTGACGAGATTGAACTTGTTCTTGAGGTGCAGTATGCGGTACAGATGAACTCTCCAATACCGGAGGTTGGACGGATTTGCGTTTCCGATCAGTGATAAGTCCGGCAGGAGGCGGGACGAAGGCTGGATTACAAGGCGTTCTAGACTTGGTAAGATGATACTCGAGTCCATTCGAGTTCTTCCAACTGTTCTCGCACTTGTCACACCGAAAAGAGCCATGTTTTCCAACTTTCGGTGTCCCTGATTGGGCGTTCAACCCTTCGGAGAGGACCCCTGGCGTCGCTATAGTGGCGGAGGTATCTGCTACGTTTACGTCCTGCGCATGAATTGACTGTCGCTTTGGGTTAACCTCTATTTCTGCCTCAGTCACTGTCTCTGTTGCTGCCTCTGTTGCTGCCTCAGGGCTCGAGCTATTCGTATCGTGCACTTCAGGCACGGCCGAGTGGTTTGTAAGGAAAGATGGGTCCTTGAGTTTATCAGACCGGAATATGAGAACCAAAGACCTCCGTCGTCTACCCTTGCGTTTTGTAACTGGATCTAACGAGTTTGGAAGACCGCGATAAACACCCGGAGGCCTGGGTGGTGGCTGTTGATCTATAGCGACCTTTTGAGCTACGATGGGTGTGTCGTCTGTTTCGGAGGGTGTATATTCCTTAGTGGGCCTAGGTAGTTTGTTGGTTGAGCGTTTTGCTGGAGGGCGCCCTAGGCGCCTTGGTAATTTGACCGGAGGCTGGTCATCGAGCTCTTCATCCGTGGGCCGTTTGCGCTTCGACGTCTTTGATAACACTCGATTTGATCGCTGGGATTGGACAATATCCGTAAGTGGCGACCCAGGGTAGTCTGAGAATCTAGCTACGTCGAGCTGTGAAAATGCATTCCCATATTTGTTTTCAGTTACACTACTCGCTGCACTAGCTGGAACCGCGCCCGTGTCGGCGCTGAGGGATTGTGCGTGCTGGTCACTTGGTCCAATCTCTGCGATTTCACTGTTGGCATAAAATGTGTACGTCATAGTCTTTCCAATACGACTCAGTTGTGAGGCAGAGCTAAGATGTTTTAGGTGCGGTGGCTGAGAATTGGTGGGCATAGAAATCGACCCCGTCATCGCTGCGGTGAGCCTCCGATAATTATGCCCCAGAGTTTGCCGACAGATGGCCGCGTTAGAGGTACCTCCAGAACCTGCTCTTTTGATTATTTCAAAAGCAGTGTTGGGCACCGGCTTCTGTGGCTTCCATGGCGATGGAATGATTGTAGTATACGACGTAGGGTCGTTCCGAGATTTTGTGCTTTGTGGCTTTGTGCGTTGCGACTTTTTCCCAGCGGATTTACCTTGAGACGCGTTCCGTGGAACGACGTGAACAGCACGCGAGCCTAGTTGAGAGGCATGGACAGCGCGTGAAGCTTCTCCACGCTTTCCGATGCGGCCAGATGGGACCACCATCCGGGTTTTTGGCGTGGCCCGAAAATGAGACCATTCTGCTGGGGATGGGTCACGGATGTATTTGACGCAATCTTTGAACAGTCGGTTACTCCCAGCAAATTTGGCGCCGACGAAAGACAAGGCACCGATGTTTGTGAGCCAACGGCATGTCTTGGCCAGTGCCCGCATTTGGCGTACGCGCTCCTCAACTCCTAGTTTTGCGCGAGCATCACAGTAGCGGATGAGTGACCATGCCTTTACGATAGCCACAAAGGCCTGAGCAAGAGCAAGGTAGTCGATGTTGTCACCGTTCCATTTATCACAGAATGGAACCGGATGTAGATCGCTAGTAAGAGCTGATTTAGAGAGGTCGAGCTTGTCGTAATCTAGGCCTTCCCGTTCTTGATGTTCCTTCGCATCTTCGGCAAATTGGGCGAGCCATAGCTTACTGGATTTACCGCCGCGGAGAACAATGGGCTGTTTAATGATGTAGCCCTTTCTTGCTAGCGCATCAGTTCTAGTGGGGAGCGATCTTTTGTCCTGGCCGGTGAGCCGAACAAGATCACCCTGGAGGATTCCCTTTTCCTTTACGGATGCAATATCGACAAGTGCTCGCCACTCGAAAAGTGGCACTCGCTTTAGGTCCGGGCCATGACCGGCGATCGTCCTCCATTGGCGCTCTTCCGATACGTGGAGCCTCGGTCTTACTGCTCGGGCTTCGTCCCCTAACGTACGCGCGCTTGGCCTGGGGGGAGGTGGAATATGTGTGTTTGTGGTTGCAGAAGACTTATTTGAAGATTCAGCAGCCGCTCCTGGGGGCAAGGGATCTTCCTCTTCGGGTAAGGCTAGCACCTCTTCTAGGGACAAGTGATTGAATGCTCTATCGGCACCGATGAACACATCCGACCTGTCGGCCAGCCATTTCCACACCTTGGATGCAACTGCAAGGTCATGTGTGCTGGCGGCTAGCTGAAGCTCATCACTTCTGTCTGAAGGCTTGTAGAAAGAGTCGATAGCAACAAGCAGATTAGATACCGAGCAGCCTGTTTCTCTGTTAGCCGCGTATTCTCGATATGAATATTAATGGACGGCAATGGCCAATCACAAGACGTGAGTAGCTAAAAGCTTTGCAAGTCCTAGTCGGTACTCACCCCGAACACCAGAAAAGGCGATCTCGGTCAGAAGCGACTCGATCAACTCATCGAGTCCTGCGCCCATGGTGACAAAGCTGTTGAATGCATGAGGGAGTATAAAAAGATGGTTTTTATGATTGTCACCGTCAAGACTCGAATGGCGGTGCTTCGGTGAAGTCGGTGCGTAGCAGAATCAACCTTGTTGGATGAGCGAGAAGGAAAGGATGCTTTCACTTTGGCTGGCTAGGTGTGGGGGCAAGTGGGGGGGAAAACTGCTAGCAAACCTTGGACGCATGTACCCAGCAAGCTGGCGTCAGCTGCACGCACTTGTCCTGGCGGGGTCCATGGTTCCATTATGAAAGGTACGTTCTATGTACAATACCTATTCATACCAACATTCTAGAGCTATTGCCTATACCAATATGAGAACAGGTGAGTACTTGACCCATTGGTACCTATTAGTTAGTTGTACGGAGCGTATTGTGCTTCCAATTGTACATGTAGGCAGACGCATAAATAAATACACAACGGATATATGGTTAGAGTGTATAGACTTAGATATTTCATTGGGTCTTAGAAGGCTTACTAGGTACAGTAGGTGTCACGTCACTACGCACAAAGCAGCAAGCATAGAGATCCTATCCAACACCATGAGCCTCGGTGGCCACTAAACATTTGATTTGATTAAGGGTATCACTAAAGAGGACAGCCATCGAACGATTGCCATAAGCCCAACGATCAAACCACATGCAGGGACGGCCGTTTCTCGCCCATCTTCTTTCGATATGCCGCAATAATGTCGTTCCTTGCCGCCTGTAATTCCTCTCTCTTTTTTAAACTGCCTGCAGATTTCGGAACGTTGCTCACTTGCACTGCTGCGCCCCGAACAAGTAGTTGTTTTGACGGCTTTACCGTCAGCTCAGGTGGTGCGAGAACCACATCGCGTAGACCAGGGCGAGCTTCACCGCGCTTCTTTCTCAGGATTTCCCAGGGATCTTCGTCATCTTTAGACTTCTTCTTTCGTCCACCGGATAGTTGGTTCCCAATATTGAGTTTCCAGGAGACACCACTCTCTTCGTCTTCGAGCTCTCTTTCCGCCTCTTGTTCCAACTCTTCCTCGCGCTTCTCTTTGACCTTGCGATCTTGTTCTCGCCATTCATCGTACATCTTGTGCATCTTTATTTCTTTATGGGTCCGCCACACTTTCAATCCTAGGGGGTCCTTTTTCCCGTTCATAGACTTGTTCACTAGACCCGAAATCGGCAGTGCTGCGTCAACCCGGGCTGAGAACTCGGACATGCGTTCACCGGGACGGATAGTAGGAATGGCAACGGCAGCTGCCTTCGCGTCGGCCTTGGCTTCGGTGGACTTCGCGTCTTGGGCCGCGTTTCGCTTTTTGCCCTTTCCACCCCGTGCCTCATCCCCATTATCTAGACCAGACCTTGGCTTCTTGCCATTGGCATAAGCCATCAGTCTCTTAAACGCTCGGGGTGCATCGTCCCTTGGTGCGGTCGTACGCTTCCGCTTTAGATTGCTGACTTGAGGTGTAGGTACCTCCTTTGCCTTAGCGCCGCGTTTGCCATTTTCTTTGGGCCCGGGTTGCTTCACGGGTAGTGGTTTGGCAACTTGTGTTGGGGGCAGATCAAAGCTAGAGGATAGGAACTACATCAGCACATATAATACGATCTAGGACTAAAATGTGGGGAGTACCGTACGTTGTTTCATCCTGCAACCTGCGTGTATGTTTGTGCGGCATGTTCGCAAACCGCTCTTCAAATAGACCACCACTGCTGCTACAGCCCGGTTTAGGACCAGTTAGTATGTGGTTCGTAGATTTAGCCCGTTAGCTTATCGGTTCGTAGATTCCTGTGCTGTGACAATCGTTGAGGGTTTGTAGTCGAATGCAGTAGGTATCTGTTGATGTTGGTTGGGTCTCGCGCATGGGGAATAATTTGCATGGCTGTACAGGAAAAGCCGGTAGAATAGGCGGTCAAATTATGCTAGCCTCGAGTGCAGTACTAGTACCTGGCTGGGTGGGGTGTGGGGTTCGTCTGGTGCTAGCTTACTATTAGTCCGGTCTAGGTAGGCCAGACGAGCCAGACTTCGGGGTTTAAATTCAAACCCCATCTTTACTCCTCACTCTTTAACCGTCTCACTTACAGCATACACATCCATACCTTTATCTATTTCAGGTAAGAATTTCGGGCGTGCGCCGTCAATTCGATGCTATAGGTAGGAAATTAATATTCCCCATATCGGCCGCACTAGAAACGGCCGGTGAGTTTTCTAGACTCTGGATCTGAACACATGTTGCTCCTATGTGTTATCTATCATCTACTACACTCCAACGGAAAGGCGGCTAGACTAATAAAGTAGGTCTAGACCCAAGCTAGATCTTAGCGGACCGACTCTGGGACGCCCAGTAAGATTCGGTAGCCGCAACGTCTTGGAGCATCGTGTTCGTGTTGCTGACGGTGATTGACGTGATTGATCTAGATCCACTACCTATCTTAGGTGATCTGTCAACTGCCAGCTCCATGCTGCAGGGACCTGCCAAGGGTCTGTAATGCGAGCCAATGCTGGCCAATGCTAACCACCGGTCCATTAGTCTATCGCAGCCAACCAATGGGGAACTCAGCGGCTTTCACGGGGTTTACGATGCTGGTGCTCGGGCTGGAACCACAGCAGGATCGTCGATGCAAGTCTACTATCTACCGCGTGCATGTTTGATAGGGATAGCTACCTTAGGCTTGCCCGGTGTTTCTATCCGGTGCATAGGTAGTTACTCCATATGCTTTGTTAGGTGGTCAGCACCGTACCATCCCATCTCTTTCACCGGATTACTAACCCGGGTTTTAGTCACGAGCCCATGAGAGTATTTGAGAGCATGCACCGAAGCTATTGCATACGCCATGTGCTTAGAAACCTCCCGAATGGACTGCTTACATATGAATGGAGCTTCCCTCGCACGTTCGGGTCCGGGTTTATTCAAAGAATCTTGTTTCTTATTGTTTTTTTCCTCGTCAATTTCTATATACCCAAGTTACGTCTCGGTCCCCAAGGCGTTGATGATTTTAACTCCTTAGAATATACCCAACCCCATCGATGCGCCAGTTTTGATACCCTTCTCCTCTTGTTGTGTGCTCAACGTTGGTTCAGACCAGTCGTAAGCCCTCGGCTGGACCGAAGACCTGACTTACAAGATCTATATATCCTTATTTTGTTATCACTTGTGCTGCTTTTATTATTCGCGTCGCCCGGTATTCGCCGCTGTATCGAGTGGGATGTGGTTGAAAAACAGCGCCCGGAATCGCCCATCTGTTGATGAGTCGGAAGATTGCTATGACCCATTTCTAGGAGTCAAGGATCTTGAGGCAGCGGACAAAGGGATTTATCGGATACCACGGAGTAGGAGTCGTTTTTCCAACTATCTTACTTGCAGCACATTATGGGGCTCGACAATTCTGTTAGTTATTGTGGCTCCAGGCGATCCAGTTTTCCTTTATGCTGACGATGTTTTGTAGAGCTGCGTTATTACTGATCAGCATAGTTCTCTCTATCGCAAGGAGTCTTTGGGGCATAGAAGATGAACCCGACCGCATATTTGCTGGTTGGGGGATGCCCGGTACCGGAACAGCAAGCCTGGCTTGGTATCCCACAGATTTTCTCCGAGATGTGATACCCGTACCGTGTCACTCACACAACGATTATTGGCGTAAAGTGCCCGTCTTCTCAGCCCTCCACGCGGGTTGTACAGGGGTCGAGGCAGATGTATGGCTATTTGAGAACGATCCAGAACTTTATATCGGACATGATAGAGCGGCTCTAACACCATACCGTACATTTCAATCTCTTTACGTGAATCCCATCGTAGAGATACTAGAGCAGAATAACCCCCAGACGTCGTTTAATAACGACACTCGCCGCCGTGGCATATTTGACACAGACCCCGACCAGACTCTAGTCTTGTTAGTCGACTTGAAGACGGACGGAGACAAAACACTAGCTCAAGTTCAAGCTCAGCTAGAGCCTCTACGCGCCGGGGGTTGGCTGAGCTACGTGAAAGACGACGTTGTTTATGAGCGTCAGATCACCGTCGTAGCTACGGGCCGAGCGCCATTCGACATGGTCACGCAAAACGAGACGTATCGGGATGTGTTCTTCGATGCGCCATTAAACGAGCTATACGAGGAGCCGGATATCCCGAATGCGGGGGATGATTGGGGGCCGTTCACCTACAACATTACCAACTCGTTCTATGCTAGTGTCAATTTCAAGCGCGCGATAGGACCCGTGTGGTCTGGTCTCAGCGACAAGCAGCTCCGGCTCATCCGGGGGCAGATCAAGGGTGCACACAGGAGAGGACTAAAAGTCAGATACTGGAACACACCGGCATGGCCAGTTACCGTAAGAAATAAGATCTGGCATACCCTGGTTGCGGAGGGTGCCGATTATTTAAACGTTGATGATCTAAAAGCGGCCACGAGAAGGCGATGGTAGATGCATGTATAGGAAATTAAGAGATTTTCGAACTTGCGAATCTCCCTGTCTTCATTCTAAGTATGGGATCGTCTTGCTACGACATACGAATTACAAGCATGGCATTTGGGGTTTCGATATCCGCTCCAAGTGGTTCTCCAGGTACCGCCCAGGTACTTATCTTGCACCTACAAATCCCTAGCCCACCACCTAGCCTAGGTACTTAGTAGGTAGTTTTGAAACCCAACCCCACCATCCCATCCCGCCGGCACTATCCGCCCTTGGGATGCCCCTCATCAATTCTCTACGTCACAAGCTCGACCCAGTTCGAATTTAGGTGGTCAGATTTATCTGTGTCCCTCTTTTCGCTCGCCGCCTACTTCAACCAAGCTGCTACGCACTAAGCATGTCAACAAAAACAGCCCTTGTCACCGGTGCGACCGGTCTACTTGGAAGACAGGTCGTGAAGGCCTTCGAAAGAGCAGATTGGAGTGTTAAAGGCACCGGGCACTCCCGTGCGGATGGTGTGGCTGTACTGAAGGTTGACTTGGCCAAGCCAGATGAGGTCGAAGCTGTGCTAGACAAAATCAAGTTCGTTGCCCTTCCTCAGTTACGCATAATCCAACTACCATAGCCTAACAAACTAACCGGCTCGCTTTCGTTAGGCCAAATGTCGTGATCCATTGTGAGAGAACCCTATACCGATATATGTAGCTGTTAGTTGCTAGTCGACTGTGCTCGGCTGACATGGCCTGTCCGCATGGCTAGGCGCCGCGAATCGATTCCCCGACAAATGCGACAAGGACCCCGAAGGTACTCGGGCCTTGAACGTCACGGCAACCGAAAGCCTCGCCTCTCTTTGCGCCACCCGCGATATCCTGCTCGTCTATATCTCGACCGATTACGTCTTTCCAGGGAAGCCCGGCGACGCCCCATATGAAGTTGGCGCGACTCCCCAACCGACGAACCTCTATGGACAGACGAAACTGGATGGCGAACGCGCAATTTTGAGCGTCTTTGAAAAGGAGAACAAGCCTGGACTAGGCGTCGTGCTTAGAGTCCCGGTTCTCTACGGCGACGCGGAAATGCCCGCCGAAAGCGCGATCAACGTCCTGATGGATACTGTCTGGAAGGCGCAGGAGCCTGGCACGACGATTCAGATGGACCATTGGGCGCTTCGATACCCGACGAATACGGAGGATGTAGGGCGCGTGTGTCACGGTACTTAGCTTCCAATCTCTAGCTACCTTGTGTCCCCGGATTCGCTGACAAATATAAAGATGTGGCCGCGAAGTATCTCGCGACAGAAGACCGCACCTCGCTACCGCGCATCCTTCAGTTCTCTTCTGAAGACAAATTAACCAAGTACGAGATTTGCCAGACGTTTGCCGAAATCATGGGATTGCCGATCACAGCTATCAAACCTAACACCGAGGGAAATGACCCGAACGCCGCGGTCCAGAGACCCTACGATTGTCATCTCAGCACGGCAGCTTTGAAGCAGATTGGCGTTGATGTCTCCACACAGGACTTCATCGCGTGGTGGAGGTGGCAAGTTCGTGCGTTCAGGAAATGAAGCGAGAAATGCTTCAGAGAAACGTAGGCCCTATCAAAACAGAAGGCCTGCCCACGTTCTACTTATTACTTAGTATATAGCAGCGCGTGATGCTGCCTTGATCATGCTAAGCATTATTAGTTCTCACGTAAGCCGCGCGTTTCTGAACCGTGCAGATTCAAACGGCGCAGAGCCCTAGATGACGTGATTTCGGATACTGTCGAAAGATACCTAGGTTAGGTATGTGAGAGAAGAGCCTGGGAATTATGTAGCTGATAAGAACTCAAGGAACGGATTGTAGTACACAATACAAACTCTTTGTCTACATGCTTCATCTGCTCGCAGTTCCCAAGACAAGATATGATAGCCGTGGCAACCAGACAATCCTTTTTTTTAAAAAAAAAAAAAAAAAAAAAAGAAATGCAATCAATAATCGGATAGTACTTGTCGGCTTTTGTAAGGCTTATCCATATCCATAAGAGTTATGAGATGTTGATCTTACACATATGTGTAAGCTGTCGATGCTAAACTACGTGTCATCATAGGTTGAACTTTTTCTGACTCGCCCGATCTCAGGTTACACTGGTATCTTTAAGCTTAACTGCAGCTGATTCGCCTGTAGCAACCACCAACTTCGGCAAAAAAATAGATAAAAAAAAATAAAATTAAAATAAAAAATAAACAAACAAATAAATAAATAAATTATATCCCTTGTTTATCCCTGAACCGGACAGGGGATCATACTAAGAGACGTCACAGCCGCGGAAGGGTTCCTTTAAAATGCTACATCTGGGGTCCAGAAATCAGCCGTAATGTGCTACGCCTTGCGGGGTGTTGGGTAAGCCTCGAAAACTACAGATTAGATGCCATTTTATACTAAAAAATATCTACCGCCGAAGATAAGCAGAATAATGCTACGGAATATGCTGTAATGTTGTATAGGAGTGTATCAAGAAGTGCTTTAGAAGCGTATCAAAGCTGAAGGATTTGTCTGGGCGATTCAACGGCGCGGCGCAGACAGGGCGAACACCTATCTACATATGTAGGTAGGGTCAAAAGTAGGGTCTTACCCGATGCAACGTGGTGTGGCTTGGCTGCGCCCCTATTTTGCTTATAGGGACGTGCCAATTAGCCCACCTAAATAATTAAACCTATCGAGGAATTTTTCCACCGCGACTGTGATTCCAGCTTTACTTACTTGCATTACCGCCAAGGTCCAAAGTCGGCTTTGGGCCAATGGGTACCTAGGTATTTACCTATCTGTAGGGCAGAGAACTACATAGCTAGCATCATGTGTGTACCTAGCTGCATCTGGATGGATGGATAGCTATATACTTTACCCCCCGTGAGTCTTGCATCTTGGCCTGGCAGGGTTAGCGTTGATACCTCGCCCTGATCCTTCGCAAAAGCGTGTTTATCAGCACAGCCGACTCGTCTCGGTAATTCTTGCTCTGTCTGAAATATGTTCCCAAACCCATAGAACAAGCCGCCACTCGTATTATGATTACATGTTGTCTGTAGATACAAATCGGTATGATTGATGGTAGAAGAAACCCAAATTGCAGTTAAATCTAGAGTTTGGTATCCCTGCTCTAGGATCGAGGTCTAATCGCCCTATGCTCCCAAAAAGGGAAGATCTTCCTAGCTCGAGAGCTAATGCGGATAAAGCCCCAGGCGTCCTCTAAAAATACGTCGTTTACCACCCCTACAAGCCTAGGACGTTGTCCTCGACGATAGGTAGTCTGCAGGGCTGGTGTTTTCCCAGGGAGATGAGGTAGCCTGTGATAGGCAGACTTACCCATGCCCTGCCAATACAACAAGCATTGGGGAGTGTCTCAATGGATGAAGCTGAGTCGGGCTAGACATAAGTTGTAACCCGCCGCACACCGGCAGGTCGCAGTCTCACACCCTCATTTCACTAAGCAGTATTGTCGTGTTCTCGCCGTGTTCTTGCTCTCCTTTATCTATCGCTCGTCGTCCTGTGCCCGTTTGTCTCACTTGGATCCATGCAAGCCACGCGATTTTGCCCTACTAATAGAAGTCCAAACGGCTCGGATCGACTTTGAGTTTATAATAATGGCAGCAATCACGGCCTTGTCTAATCTGGGTGCACTCCCCACGAATTTCGCACTCGGCTCTAGCTGCACGAGCAAGTTGAACGATGTCTATAAGGTCTTCACCGAGTCGCCGGGCTATTACTATCTGCTTCAGGGCCCCGTAGAGCAGACGAGCTGCTACCCGAGTGGCTATAACGCCGCTTCGACACAGTATTACTCGCCCGCGCGGTGTCCGACGGGCTTCACATCCGCATGTCAATCGACTAATATTGCGGGAACGGTCTCGGAGACGGTTGTGACGTGTTGTCCGACGTACGTACCTATCCTATCGCATGTTCTCGTGGTTGGTTGGCTGTATACACCGCTGGATGCATTTCCATGTCGAGAAAGGCTTCATCTATGGCGCTGAAATTGGCTAGAGGTTTACTAACGACTCTATTAGTCAGGCGGATTATTCATGTCAGACGACACTAGAGTATGTCTGGCAGTCAACGCTCGGCTGCGCAACCGACGTCGACACCGCGACGTCGACAACATGGACCGTCACGCAGGTGACTGATGGCACGACGTCGGTCACGACATCCCCCGGCTTCACAGGCGGCATGAACGCGTACGGGATCAAAGTCGGATTTCAGTCGACGGACTTCCGGTCGACCACGACAACGACTACCGTAAGTATTACCTCTCTCGTCTACCTTCTACCGGGTATAAGGCCCGAAACTCGCGAATGTGACACATTACTTACAAAGATGTGTCTCCGTAGAAAAAAACCACCACAAAAGCCACAACCACAGCGCGCACGACGAAAGCAACGACGACGAGCACAGGGACCCACAGCAGCAGCAGTAGTAGCAAGACCAAGAAGAAGAAGACCAGCGGCGGCGTCATCGCGGGTATCGTCATCGGCGTGATCGCCGGCGTTGCCGCTATTGCAGCCGTTATTTTTGCGCTGGTGCGGAAACGGAACAAGGACAAGGAAGTGGCAGAGGTAATCAACACCTACGAGCCCAAGGATAAGGACGTCGCGCCTGCGCCCCAGATTCACGAGATGGGCACGCAATACGAGCGCGCCGTTGAGCTGGAAGGTAGCGACGCGAGGTCTGGCATGACTCCCCACACGCAGTCTCAAGCGTCACCGTCGCCACTGAGTGCGAGGACTGGGACGGTTTATTAGTTATCTGACGAGCGAGCGAGCGAGCGGGGCGTAGGTAATTTTATTGATTCACCGGGAATTTAATAGAGTTAATACCGTTTAAATAATAGCGATACCATTGTCAGTTCTTAAATTGATAGTCTGACCCAACCTAACGTTACACTACACCGCAAAACCGGAAATCGTAGTCGCGTCACTGAATGTACATGCATAGACCAACAAAACGCTTTGACTTTCTAAGAATCGCACACAGTCCTCTCCGATATAGCTTTGCTCACTTGCCGTCCGCCTGTATAATGCGCCGTATAAAGCTCTTGATAGAATGATAAGTTGGTCCAAGAGGTTTTTTTTTGATGACCCAAGCCCTATTGTTTTCGTTATGTCGTGCGAGATTGAATATTTCGGAAGCTCGTTTACAATCGTTTTAGATGTGAGGTCGAAGACGCGGTAACGCCCCTTGCATAGGTAGAATGATATAAGGAAAGAAGTGCTAAAGTATAGGGAGCAAAAAAATCGCGAATTTCGTGCAGCAAATAAAGATTAAAACACAAAGAAAAGTAGATCGTTATCGTAGGGCCGATTGCCTAGCGAGGCTGGGCGCGAATACTGTAGCCCTAAACAACCTTAAGCGTCCCAGTGCGACCAGGCACGGCATTATAAGCAGCCTCTCTCTCGCGGTACTCGCGCTCGCGCTGTTCGCGTTCGCGCTCTCTGAGTCTCGCCTTCTCCTGCTCTCGGTCCTTCTGCCGTAGCATCTCTCGATGGTCCAGCCTCGCGTCTCGAGCGGTAGGCGGGCTAACCAGTCTCCTACCACTACTACTACTCTTACTACCCTCGAGAGCAAGTCGCGATGGCAAGAGTGGCACGGGCGGGGCGTCGTCTAATAATGGCCGCCCATGCGCTGACGCTGAGCTCATGCTCCGTGTTCGCCCTACCGAGGCGGCCCCGGATGTTGTGGGTCGACGGACAGTGTGACTGCGTGGCGGGGCTTCCACGCGGTTACCGGGCTTGCCCTCTGTGCCGTTGCCGACGGAGATGAAGTCGATGAGGTGGCCGAGGCCTTCCGGGGGCTTGACACCATGCCCTTTCTTTTCCTTTGACCACTGAGGGGCCTCCTGGATAGCGGGTGTGAGGTCGACTAGCGGTCTAGGTTGCATACGCCGGTCTGGGTGCGGTACGCTAGTAGAATGTGATCCTAACGGGTTGGGGTAATGTTGTGTGTGTGAGTGTGGATGCTGTGAGCCGTGTTGAGTAGATGGCCGAGCGGCCGATGATCCTGACCCGGCTGATCGGTTAGTCGCGGTGGTTGGAGAGAATCGACGTTCACCGCCAGAGCCAGCTGATGTAGTTGGCCGGTTCACTGTAGTCTGAGGGACGGTACGCTGTTTGGCGGTGTGTTCTAATGCAGATGGAAACCATGAGGGTGACTCAGGCTTGTCTGCAGGTGATTCTGAGTCCTGTTGACTATTTATTAGTGATGGGCCTGGAGTGAATGCTAGCTCTGGAGGCCGCTTCTTTTTCTCTAGTTCGGCGAGCGCCTGCTTTCGATTGTCATATTGTTCTGCTAGTAAACCGCCAGTAAATCCGTCTCCACTTTCTCGCTTAGATGCCTGGGGGGGCTTGTATTCCGGCTTCTGTCTCTTTGAGAGGCGCCGACGAACGGTCTGGTCGGTAGTCTTCTTAGTAGGAGGTTCTGGTTCTGTGGGTAGGAAATCTTTGCCGAACTGTGATAGGCGCTTGTCGAATCGCGTCATGTCAATGAGCGGCTCGAATTTTCCAAGCGCATAAGGCGATTCGTCAACAGACACACGTAGACGATGGCCATCCACAGAAGCTATGTTGTCTGCCTTCTTCGGCGCATGTTTAGTGGGGGGTGACTGTGGAGGAGACAGCCTTTCCTCTGTCTTTGTAACCGAACCGGTGTGCTTCTTTCGGACTTCGGGTCTCCGGTCGACTAAATACCAGCTCCGCCAACTGTGGGCTTTTTGCTTGAACTCGCGTGCTAGCTCAGGATCCTCGGTGCTGAAATACTGGACATAGTTTTCCGTGTTTAGAAAGAGGGTTGTCTTATGCTGAGATTTAATCGCAAAGCAGAAGCGCTTGGGCGGTTTTATATGCCTTCTCATTTGTGACTCGGTTGGGATGTAAAGGTCATAGTCGGAGAGGTGGCATAAGCTAGTTG
The DNA here is from genome assembly GCA_022432375.1 of Nemania sp. FL0031. Taxonomy (NCBI): domain Eukaryota; kingdom Fungi; phylum Ascomycota; class Sordariomycetes; order Xylariales; family Xylariaceae; genus Nemania; species Nemania sp. FL0031. Next base: position 120,304 of record JAJKKK010000055.1, read on the forward strand.
TGTCCTTGTCCGCTGTCTTTGCATTGGGCTTCTTGGCGCAAATAATCTGGCCGCTCTGAAGAAGCGTGATATATCTCTTGTTCCATTTCCCGGGGCGGTTGGAATGGTACATGTATAGTTGACAGCCAGGGGGGGCGTTTTCGCTGTTGGCGACCGCGCTAACGTCTAGATCCTCATGACTGTCACCCGTATCAGGTACTGTAACTACAAGCTGGTTTTGTGCATCACTGTCCCATGAATTCATAACATCTCGAATGTACTCATAACGGCGTAATCGACGCTCCAGTCCTAGTATACTGTACTGTTCACTCACGAGACATCTTTCAGGGCTAATCTCGAGATCCCACGGGAGTTTGCTCGCGCTCCGTGCAATGATGTCGACAGCGGTAGTTTCGGGGCTAATAGGCAGGTTAAAAGTATGATGTCGGCAACGGACCGTCACGTTCTGTATCCACAATCAGCCGCCAAGGTACATGACAAATCAGCCCGGATAGCTATAGGCTTTACTTACGCGATCTCCAGCATTAATAGCTGACGTTGGGGCATCCTTCTGAGGGACAATCCCCTTCCCGCCGGGTTCAATGTGGGCCGGCGGGGTATTCGCGGGTTCATGACCAGATCTCCGGGCGCTAGATCTCGCAGAAGTCGTCGCCTGCGCCTGCGTCTGCGTCTGCGTCTCCGGCGATGCTTCGTCCTTGTTACTCTTGCCTCCCTTGGCCAAGAGCACGAATTTCTCGACAACCGGGCTCCTGAGTTTGTGAGCCTGGGATTTGGCTCTCTGGCTGTTTTCGAGTTCCTCCTCTAGTCTCTGCAAGTCTTTCCTCTTCTGTTCCTCCAGCAGGCGGTCCCGTTCCGCGTCCCAGCTGGCGTCGCGTTGCTCCAGTGATATATGTTGCGTACTTTGGCTAGCCATGCTTGGTCTGTTGCGATTGCTTTCATGTGTTATGCTAGAATGGTGATCGCTGTCGTCAGTTGTTTGACCTGTCGTTTCCCGTTGTGTGTGGGTATGGGATGGTTGACGTTGTGTGGTCGATTTGCGCGTGGGTTCAATGTGGCCTTCTTTCGAAATAGAAGGACCGGTGGCCTTTAGCGAGGGCGGAATGGCTGGGACAGGGGGTGTCTTATTAAGATCAGAGTTCATTGCTAAGGCCGGATCACTGTTCATGCCACCACCAGTAACACTGGCGGCGCGACGGCGATAGCGAGACATGGATCGCGACACTGAGTTTGTCATTGCGTTCCCGTGTTGCTGATTCGGCTCATGACTACCACTACCGCTCTCTTTGGCGCTCGTTGAAATAGGTGCAGAACCCGGCAGTTTTCGCAGGCTGCGATATCTTGAAGGTCTTGAGACCTGCTCATCTTCCTCAGACATATTCACCACCTGGATCCCGGTACTGTGGTACTGTGCTCATAGACTCAGGCGAAGGGGCAGGTGAACGAGACAAGACAGTAATACTGCAATAGGCCTTGTCGTGTAGTGCCCGGTATCTTGTTGTATGTTGGCTAGATCTGGGCTCTGTTGGTGATTCTCATGGATGAGACAAGACAAGACAAGACCAGACAAGACCAGACCAGACTTGAAGGTGGGTGGTGTGCATGAATTGAGATCAGATCTATCTACTAAGTAAGTAGGTACGCATAGGTGGAGAAGGATGGGTATATTTTATGGGCAATCCCCCCACCTTAAAACTGTATCCAGCCGTTCACCCTTCATATAAACATTTTTGTCGACAGGCTTGAACCCTGACACTAACGGCGGGAGAGTACCCAGCTAAAAAGGCTAACCGTCAGTACTGCCATGTTAGAGGGCGATCGCGAGATAGAAACCCACATTCTGCCCACACCCTAGGTTACCTCGTGGACCCGGCTTACATACTTACATACGCATACTTACGCATCCTCGTCAGTTATTGCAAGCTGTGCAAAGCTACCTATCAGAGCTAATATCGCCCCAATGTCCCTCCGCGTTTCTAACAATAGAGGGCAAGACAATGCGTAAAAGAGGGTTGTATGTTGTACAGAGGGCGCTGCCAGAAATCAAAGGGTGTATTGTGGCGCTAGCCTTCCTGTAGGTACGGTTCAGCTACAACCAACCGTACATGTAGGCAGGGAAGGGCAACCGAATAGTGCTCTTTTTTGTTGAGCTACCCCGGTGCAAGGACCAGCCTAACTCAGGTATCCTTGTAGGTGGTAGGTACCTACTTAGTAGCTGGAGCATACGCAGAACGTACGCAACGCAGCGCAATACGGCGGAGAGCGCTACTCTAGCCCTGCCTCGCCTGCCTACTAGACCTTCCAGTACATTTACATTATGTAGGTAGGTACGCCTGCATACCATAGCGCATCTATACTGCATGAGGTAAAGATCTGGTACGATATTACCTAACCTAGGGGGTCATAGGATCTCAGCTCAGAATTTCCGCCCGAATTCTTCTTGGCCAATAATCCTAAAACCCCTGCAATTTCAATGTTTCAATGGTCCCTTCACAGGCAGTTTCTGCCGACCTTCATCCCCATCCGGATGCTAATACAGCATATTCTCAGTAGACCACCCATCTTAGGCAGTAGGTCGCGTGCTTGGCATCGTTGACATGACTCCGCCTACAGCATTAGTAGTGGTTTTTTTTATTTGCTTCTTTCTTCCGTTCGCGTCATTCTAGGGCGGTGTATCAAAGATAATGACAAGATTATGATGCTCACTAACAGAGACACATTTTGATATGAGGCATCGAGCTCTCAAGAAAATTCGAGACTGCATCATGCGTAAGTAAGCCAGTAGCAGTTTCTATCGTACAGTAGTACTATGTACCGAACACCTAGCCGAATATTACCAATTAGACCAATCACCATCCCACCTACATACCCCGGAGTACTTTGAACTCCCCCGAGAACAAGACCTAGCGCCGCCATTCAAGCCTACCTATCTATTCCGTACCCTTCTTTACTACCCAACTCAGACTTCCTCAGTACTTTAGGTACTCAGTACTCATTCTTTCGAGGTGTGAACTTGACCATTAGCGGTGCCTCTCTCCACATCATATACATCTTATTTTTTGCTAGCCAGTCGCTGTGGTCTCCAGCAAGCTCCAAGTCATACGTATAGACGAGCTTTGCAAGTGCAATGCGGATCTCGAGCCACGCCTGGCTGATACCCAGACACGCTCTAGGTCCAGAACTAAAGGCTAGGTTCCTCGGCTGTGGCACTCCGCCTTCGACCAGCCAGCGTTCGGGTCGGAATGTGTAGGGATCCTCCCACTCGTTCTCGTTGTGCACGATAGCCCAGTGTGGCGCCGACACCGTGGCGCCCGCCGGCACGAAATGGCCGTCGACGTGGTCACCTGGCGAGACGCGCGGCAGCCCGAACGCGATCGGCGGGAATGCCCGTAGTGTCTCCTCGATCACCGCATTCAGATATCGGAGCGACGCGAGCCGCGTCCCGGTCAACTCGTCATAGCTTCCGAACCCTCGGATCTCGTCCTGCAGCTGCTTCAAGCACGCCGGGTCCGCACACAAGAAGTACAACGCCGCCGTTAGCGCGTGTGAGATCGTATCGGCGCCTAAGTTTTACTCGGAGTCAATAATTTCCACTTGTAGTAAGTTCTCCATGTGTTTAAGGAGGTTTTGCAAGAGTATCAGGAGCAGAAAGTACTCGTTAAAGCAATTCATGGCTCTCAAAGATTTCAAAAGGGGAGGATAAAAGACTTAGCGAACTAACCTGCAATCACCATAGCCTGGGCGAGAGACACAAGTGACGGCTCATCCATGCCGCTCGCGATGACGGGGCCGAAAAGGTCGGCTGTTTCTTTCTCGGGGTACTTTTCTTGAAGTTGCACGCGCTTGCGGATTGCCTCCGTAGTGTACGCATAATGCTTTGTTCGGTTTTCTATCACCGACTTTGTAAACAGGTATGGCAGTATGAAACGCAGGAGTGGCATCCTCTGAGCTAGCGAGGGGAGTATTGCTGCATGCGCACCATCCCGGAGCAATGAAATCCAAAAGTGTGATTTGCTGGCTTCGACCGCGCCGAACGATTCACTGAACGTCATCTCGCCTATTTATCGTCATTAGCTAGACCATTCTGTCTGTTATTCTCACACCCTAGAATATGCAGGATAAGGGGAAGGCGTAGCGAAGCCTTGTACGGGGATGAGAATAATAGCGACGAACCCATGATATCAAATCCTAGCCACAGTATCGCCTCTACAACCTCGACACCGATCCCATGCGAAGCAGCAGACAAGCTACCCATCTTCTGCACGAATAAGTCTACGTATTGATGAATAACAGGTTCTTGGTTGCGCATCGCCGCGGCACTGAAGCCGCTGGAGAGCAGCTTCCGCTGCCGTGCGTGCTCGGTCGCGTCTATCTCATAGAATAAGACTCGGACCGAATCACCGTTATTATAGAAAGCCATGTCTTTGATAAATGGCTTCTTGTTTCGTGGTGGCGTAGAATATATGTCACGGTGCGCCTGGACCGTATTGAAGCTTAGCTCATTCGGAGCCACTCGGATGACCTCGCCTAGAATACGTCAGTGTTCCAACATATATCATGCGTACTACGGAGGACAATACCATATTTCCGATGAGCATTCTGTATGATCGTTGGATAGCGTCCGCAGAGCCAGGCCCAAGCTAGCCATGTCTACCAATATTCAGTTGAGAGGTTCGACATGTCGAACTGGATGAATAAACTAACCTGTGATATGGCAGCGAGCTTTGGTCCTGGGTATTTCGCTAATGGATGAAAATAGAAGGTATATGCACACCAGCCGATGAGGTAGCACAGAAGTCCCTCCGTGGTGTTAGCCTAAATCATATGGACATGTATTACTACCTACTATCGCGAAGAGGCACGCCGACAAAGCCAGTGTAGATAACATCGGGGCCAATACGATGAGCGCCATGGCAGACGAGATAGGGTCACGACAAAGACGTATCGGACAAGTGATATAGAGTAGAGGGCTTCTCTACCTACAAGGCCAGTGAAGGCGTATAGCTATATATATTCACACGCCTTCAAGTACCGACTGGAATTGGAAAAAGGACGTGATAAAATCAACGGAGAAACAAGGTTTCGGCGACTCTCTGACAGCAGGTTCCCTATCCAGTGCAAGAAGTACTCTTTATACGCTTCAGGTCCTTCGGCGTCTGGGGCTGTGGGTTGGGGCTATGGGAACTTCATCACCTTCACATTCCTCAAGGTGGTCACTTCTAATTTCGGTGTCGCCTTTGAGTGAATGGCGACCCACCACAAGCCACTATTGAAGCCTTTATCACACACGACTAAGATCTAACGACCTGTTCGCCGAACCAGTGGAGGTTGTTCGTGGTCGATCTGGGCCCAGGTGTGAGCCATAGACCACGTTAGTTGGGAGGGCCACCCGGTCCCGACGTAAAGCGGCGTCAAAGGCTGTCGTGATTGCTTACAACAGCCCAGGTATGGATGGCGGAGCAAACTTGTTACTAACGGATCCATATCACTCATCCTCCCGTCTCAGTGTTTTGATGATTCACCTTGATCATTGGTTGAATTCGGCGAGCTTGTGATCACCTTGTACTGCTACTCCATCAGCAGTACACTCTGGTACTCCGTAGCCAAGAAGACCTGCGGCGGCCGGACTACATGATCATATAATTAGAGATTAGATGCCATCCGGCTCAAACCAGCCGCCATAAGCGCAAGAGAGACAAATCCATTACTAGATGCTGAAAGCATACCTAGATTAGACGGTCACCGAAAAGTTGTGGGGTGCCTATAAGGCATCCACTCACCTCTTCATTAACTGTTAGTGATACCATAATAATGAATAAGGTGAGGCTAATGCTAAGTAGATGGGCTGGGCTCTATGAAGGACTCTGGACGTCAGCTAGTTCCGAGAAAATTATCGAGACGAATAAGGCTCGCATTTCTGGTTTACCAGGCAGCAGGAATTCCGCCTAGGGGATTCCCGTCGCATGACTTGGAAACCTCGGGAGTCCGGCAGTGCTCGGATAGTTGGGTTATCATACAAGGCAGAGTTCGCGGGGGTCGCGCTGTGGAACGGCCTACTACGTACTACCAACCAGTCGGGACGGACCTGTTTCCCGGTTCGGCAAGACCACCGCTGTCTTCAGCGACATCTGGAAATCCCTAAACAAGCATACACCTACACACCTACACACCTACACCCACAAATCGTATAGCGTAAAAAATCTCACCAAACTGTTCCAGCACAAGGGTAGGGCTTTTTTAGTAGTTGTCTGCGCCATGTGATAATGCGAATCTCATCTAGCACGAAGTCTATGTGGTCATCAACGCAGGATCTTATCACCAACGTAGGATTTCATCACCAACAGATATCGCGCCAGGGCAAGACCATCGGTCCATGTCCATGTTCAATTGTAGGGCTGCATATAACTAGCTCCCGAGAGACCAATCGCTGACGAATAAGAAGTTATGAAGAAGATTGAACCGAAGCGGGCCAAGGCCATGGCACCGGCGAGCAGTACGACATTCGCTAACAGTCAACCAACAGGCCTTATTACGTGCTGGATACGAGCCAGGTAAGATGGGTAACGCGATGCGAGGACTGCCCGGCCACAACGTAAACTTGTGTGTGTGTGTGTGTGATGGAACATCGCATCACAATATAGTGTGGCATGTACTAGAGCCAGACCAGTACGTGTCACTACTTCTAACTTGTTCTCAGCTGAAATGTGCACCCGCTTTATGTATGAATGTAGATTCCATTTCAATTTCCCCGAGACCCGACACATAACAACAAAACAGATCATATGTACCTGTTCCAATCGCATATTATTGCTAAAGAGCGGACCCGAGTTTATTCCTTTGATTCAGATCGGGACGGGTCGTTTCCGTTGACGTCAGTAGGACTCGATATGAGATATGATCATTATTTTTCGGCGCAAATTCTAGTCCCTTTGCACTCAAAGAATTGATTGAGCAGAGGCGCATAATAAGAGAGCCATGTTTTTTTGGGTTATTTTATGATAATAAAAACAAGAGCAGCCTCGGTGGCACCCAAGGCTACGAAAAATAATAATAATAATAAACAAGTCGATATTCCTACACACCCAACCGGAGAGATACTAAATCCCGAAGGATGCTTGAAAATCCGGGGGTGTTGTACATGCTGCGAACCATCTACCATCACACCTTGGTTGTCCGAACATCTCGCTTATACGCGCAAGGGTGGCACGTGGTGGCACGTGGCCACGGTCTCCGAAGAACAGTTCTCAACGCGGTTGCCGCAATGAATATTATGCGGGGGTCGTAAAGCATTCGGGCTGATGGGAACATGAGACTAGCTACCTATTCTCTATCTAGTACATTCTAGGTGATTGATTCCCCATTTCGACATCCCGGAGCCTCATGCCATACGCATATCAAGGGCGGAAATGAGCGATAATTAATATCAAGTTTCAATATCGGTCTACATGTCATCTTCACATACTACTACAGTTTTTGGGTCTCACAAATGATTGGTTATGATCTAGTCAGGCTATGATCACTCTAAGATAAGCATGCAGAAGCACATACTGTAGCCTCAACCCTTTTTGAACTACCTTAGTCTACTCTTTGTGCTCTTGCTGATTGGTCACTGGTCTGGATGGAGGATCTCATGACGCACTTTATTTACCTTATGGGCTTCGTGTTACCTTTAGATGGGCAGCCAGCCACATTCGACTCACTGGGACCTATGGGAAAGGGTTCCTTGCTCTGTTCACATGCTTATGAGTTCTATATGCCGTGTCTCAGGCTCGTATCAGCTTCTATCGTTTGTTTTCTTGATACAGAGAGGTCAGAGGGACATACCCCCCCTCCATATTGATAAAGACGTTCTGTCGATCGCCTCACACGTGGGTTACGAATCACTAATATCCCACACGGCCTTACTGCATCCTTTTCCTGATTCGTCGAGCAGGGGGGGTGTGAGATGGGGAGCCACCTATGAAAGCCTGCTTGAAGCGTCTTTGGGGTGCGCGATCGTAATACTTGAGGAAGCTAATCGAACTTAGACAATTCACGCCACGGACTCCTTATCAGACGCTGAGATGTGGCGATGAAACATGCATTGATTGCTTTTTAGGCTTTTTAATAATGCCCTCGGCTGGTTTCCCATGTAGGTAAGCCATAGTCTCCGGATGGGATTTTTGTCTGTTGTATGCGCGATGAATTGATCTTGCATAGCTGGCGTAGATTATCCGGAAAACAGCTCTGAGCGATGGCGTTTCGTCACCGGGCACGCCGTTAGTGCTATTTGAGCCGGCGTGGACTGCGTAGTCCCTTTTTTTCAGAGAGAGCAGCCTGGCTTCTTCTAGACCACGGAGGCCCAATGAGGGGTAGCTGGACTCCCACGCGAACAAAGGGACTATGAGCACATCACCTCATCACCTGAGCGAGGCTCTCATCCGAGGTATAGCTTCCTTCCCGTTCTCTCGCGGTCGCGAAGACGCGAAGTTGGTCTGAGTGATACTCCTGGACGCCGCACACATCATGGGCGACCTAGCGCGTAAGTTTTTCGCAAACTATGCCTCCTCTGGAAGCCATTTGGGATAAGATAACCCCCCTTGTACCAATGTAAGATTCCTGGATAAGACCCAAACCTGAGCTGCTAAACGCGGCCGTGATAGTCAAAGACATCGTACGATGTCGTTCACTATGCCCTGTCAATTCACATATACAGCTGAAGTCTCTATCGGCGATCGGTCTGTTTTGAGCTTGTGTGATATGTGATTCCTCTGCGCGGATTTCTCAGATCCGTGAATCTTACTATCTCGAAAGCTCCTTTACTATATGGAAGTGGCGGCTTACGCGATCTCGGTTTGTTGGGCGGCATAGTGGCGTTTAATGACATCGACCTTCTTTGGACTATCACTCTGCTAAGTCCTAAATAGCTCACGCTGAACTATTATTATGGAACTGAGCTCCCTGGTTATATTCATTACCTACCACATTTATAAATTGGGCTTCATAAAGCTTACTCGTGTCTTAAGAACTGAATTAGTCTCTGGTGCTCTCATAGGACCTTTGTTTTAAGTGATTCGCACTGCTTGACTTTGCCATTCTGCTGACCTCGAGGCTAGCTTCGTCCTTAAAATGGACTATTACCTAGACGGGTGCTTCTCTCGTGGGATCTTGTGGAATAGAGTGGCTCTGTGTTTTCAATATTTCTAGGCCTCATTTAATATCTACCGGGAAGAGGGGAATGCCGTGGCACATTAGTCACCGGTCCCGGGCCACCGCCGTTCATCGGTAGTTCAATCCCCATAATAGCAACGTTATCGATCGGATCCCGCATCCGATGAAGGAACCGTTTCCTGCACTTCTCGACGGAACCGCCCCCAAATATCTGGGGAAGTTGCCCTCCGAAAATTGACTTTGCCGGTGACACCTCTCGTTTCGTCATTGAGCCACTTGTCTCACGACATACAAAGGTGCCTAGGACATTCTCCCAGCAACCGGGCCAGCCTCTAAGCCATGAGTCGTCATCTTGACTTTCGTGTTTGAGGGTCTCATCTCTGATACAATATTTTATTGCGTATCCAGTCCCTCGGAGAGACATCCGTGGCGATCGGTCTAGGCCCCATTCTTCATTCCCTCCGGTTATATTGGTGAGACATTGAAACCCCGCGAAACATGGTGGTAGTCGCCGACCCTTGTCACTGCTGCCTTAAGCATTCTGGAAGCTTAGCTTCGCATCGACGGGCGCGGTGAGACACTTGGTCGGCTACACTAAATGGAGCCACAAAGCATAATGAGGCGATGCAATTGTGCATTACTATAGGCTCATGTTTCCCTATTGCTTGACAAATCCGCAGACGCGCGGGGGGGTATATCCGCTATCTACAGAGTCTCTTCTAGTAGTCGCTGTATTCCCAGCGTTTCGATTTTAGTGCTAAAACTGCCATTTCACCAGACCCCATGTCTATCAACTCCTATGAATGTTTTCGTGCAACTTCATCTCTGGAAAGCTAAAACCCCGTGTACTCCGTCCAAAATTCTTATCACAGTGTACAAGTGCAGTGCAGGTTGAAGTCTTGATTCTACTCCTGTGTGCCAAGAGTCCGCCGCCGTGGTAATTTTCCCGTTTACTTGCTTCGCTTGTAGATCTTGGAGAGGAAGGCCTCGAAGATCTCCTTCTTCAGGCCTTCGCTCTCGTCGATCTGGCTGACCTTCGTCTTGAGGTCGTTGACGGACTTTTCCTCGTACTCCTGGTACAGCTTCTCGAGTTGCATGTCGTTGTACAGCTTCTTGATCTCGGCTTCGTGCGCGCTGTCCTTTCGGCCGTAGTGGTCCTCGAGGATCTTGCGCTGTTCGGGCCTGGCGATCTTGAGGGCCTGGTTTACCAACCACGAGCATTTGTTGTCCATGATGTCTGTGCCGATCTTGCCGATGTGCTCGGGAAGACCGAAGTTGTCGAGGTAGTCGTCCTGGACTTGGAAGTACTCACCCATGGGGATGAGGATGTCCTCGGCCTGCTTCAGATTCTTGGGGGTGGCGATGTTTAGCATCTGTAGGGCTAGGACAACGGGGAGGTAGAAACTGTAGTAAGCGGTCTTGTAGATGACGATGAAGCTGTACTTCTCGAGGCTGAAATTGTCTAGGTTTACGACGTCTTCGGGGGCTGTGAGGAGATCGCACAGCTGTCCGAGCTCAGTCTGCAGAGTAGTCTCGTGGAACAGCTCAAGCATATCAACGTAGCTTGGGTGAGATCTGAAGTGCTTCTTGAGAAGCGTGTAGATGGCCGACTCTAGCATGAAAGCGTCGTTGATGGCGACCATGCCGACACCCTCCTGGCGGTACCAGCAGGGCTTGCCACGGCGGGTGATACTGCTATCCATCATGTCATCGGACACGAGGAAGAAAGCTTGCAGAAGTTCGACCATCCAGCCGAGAGCAGCGGCTTGGAAGTACTCCTCCTCAGTGAGTGGTCTGTTGAGAAGAAGGGACACCGAGTCAGGAACGGACATGCCACGGTTGCATTTTCCACCGACGGCGTTCACTTCAAGTGACTGTGGCTCATGATTAGCACCTAGGCTGTGGTGGCGGTTTTCATGTGAGGGGAAGCGGTCTAGAAATTTGGGCCTCTAAACAAGATATATGGCAACGAGGTCATTGCAATTATATAACAGAGAGAATATATGACCAGTGGATCATTTTCATAGTCGGTGGGATTGATCTCATGATGTTGAGAAGGCAATAAAATGAATCTTACATTTTTGTACCATGCTAGATACTGTTCAGGCAAGTTGTATGACTTGGCCCAGTTGAGCAGGTCTTCCTCGAGCTTTGGGAAGACAGACTCGAACTCCTTCAAAGTGGTTTTGGTTGCCATCTTCCGTGTCCGAGAGTGTATGGATTTGGTGTAGAGATGTCGAATTCAAAGAGGCAGCGTCGCTAGGAGGACAGTATAGGAGGTTATACACTTCGGAGGTTGTTGGGGAGAAACGGCTGTTTGAAATTAATAAGTGGTGTTGAGGGGCAGTTCAGGGGTCCACTGGCCTAATTAATGTAGCAGTGTCCGATTCCAAATTCGGTAGGGCCGGTTTTTTCGGGTGGTTCAATTTGGCCCTATTCTTTTAGCCTTAGCCCCTACTGAGTACTAAGATATGTAGTGTAGCGGTTTATTTATATGAGTGTGTACACTACACACCACCACCACCACCATCTCACAGCACTGTTGGGTAGGTAGGTACCGTCTGTATGGTTAGCTGCAGGTAGGGGAGGGCATTGCATTTACCTAGCAGTGTGAGTCTAGCTGAGTTGGGCGGGTATCTAAGTATCGGGACAGCTAAAACGGAGACTAGGCGGGATTAGGCCATTTTTTGCACGAGATGCGGCGGCTGATGGGAGCTGACTGTTCCAATGATAATCATGATAATCAACGATAATCCTGCCGGTGAGGGCCAGAGAAGGAAATCTCCGTCAATTACCGTCGCCTACGGCACCTTACAGTACCCGCCGTCGTAATGCTTACCTATTATTAGACACCTAAATACACGTGTATTTCATATTCCCGTCCTTATGTTACTCAAATAACGCTCTATCGGCAGTGCGATGATGAGGGGTTATTTATTTATACATTTATCATTTGCTTTTCTGAAACCTTATTCTTATTCGTACTTTGCAAGGTAATACCTACTTATGTCCTATCGTAGCAGCAGTAAGGTAGGTAATATTAACGCGTTGGCGTAGAAAGGTCCTTATCGATTGTGGCGGGCATGGCATCTATTGGCCGTGGCTTACTTATTGTTCTATGTGGTGGGGGCAGCGCATACCAATCACCAAATGAGGTTGTACTCCCTAGATGAGGCTTCTAACAGGAACAATGTATGCTGTGCTGTTACGTAGTTCAACGAGACTGGGTGAATCGCAGCTCCTCGAAGTCCGAACCAACAACAAACCCAAACTACCTAAGACGAAACGAATAGTATGGAAAGCCTTGTTCAGTGCCAGATCCCTATTTAGCTTGACCTAGGAAAATAGGTACGCAGACACGCAACAGTCAGCCGCGGTTGCCAAGCGCGTTCGGGCGACTCGCGACTCGCGGCTCGGCGACTCAGCAGCGTGTCCCTGCCAACGCCTCCTCATCATCAATTCGACGACTCGCGTTGGTCGTGCACTGCTTAACCCCAATTAGATGGTTTGGTGCACCCATGCATATGCATAGGGCAGTACGTCACCATGTCTCTCAACGATCGGGAGAGATCCCAGCTGCGAAGTGCCTTGCAAGAGGCTGTGATCAAGTGCTCTGAGCGATGTCTCTACCAGTCGGCGAAATGGTATGCTCTCCCCCTTAGTAGACATCGTTATGGTCATAGACGAGGGCGCTTATTTCTGACGCTATGAATTAGGGCTGCAGAGCTTCTCAATGCTATCCCTGAGACTGAGGTATCGCTTGACGACTCAAGGCTATCCGGTAGCTCAAACGGGTATGCCTCAACTGTAGTAGCTCCAAATGCGGACCCGGATGAGGCTGCTTTGGAAATGAAGGAGATTAACAAGTATCTACTCGCTAAGTCTCTATTCGACTGTCGAGAGTATGACCGATGTGCCGCTGTCTTCCTGCCAGAGTCTACACTCACGGGCATCGTTTCCCCAAGAGACACTAACGCCACTCCAAAGGGCAAGGGTAAAGGAAAAGGCAAGGCTACTGCTGGTAGCTCCAAGCTGAGCAATGGACAGGCCATACCCAAGATCAGTCAACGCAGCTTGTTCCTATCTCTCTACGCTAAATTCTTGTCTGGCGAGAAGAGGAAGGATGAAGATGCCGAAATGGTCATGGGTCCTCAGGATCTCGGTACTTGTAAGAACAAGCACTTGGTCACCATAAGCCGGGTGCTTGAAGTATGGTTTGAGAGTCGTAAAGACGAGGACGGCGAGACGCTCGATGGCCAAGGTTGGCTGGAGTATCTGTAGGTTATATCATTCAGATGAGCTGTCGTAATTACTGACACGTCCCTAGTTACGGAATGATCCTTGCTAAAGAGAAGAATGACGATTTGGCAATATACTGGCTTGTTCGTAGCGTACATCTCTTCCCTATGAACTGGGGTTGCTGGTTGGAGTTGACCTCACTCATAACACGTGTAGACGCTGTAAGTCGCTTGCCCATATTCTCAAACTGCCACTAACTATATTAGTTGACCCGGGTCATGTCTCGCCTACCTCAAAATATTGTGTCTTTCATGTTTCATATATATACGTCTCTTGAGCTTTACCAGCATGATACCAATCTCGCCAATTCACTCGACCAACTTCTTAATATCTTTCCTTCCTCGTCGTTTTTGCTGACGTGCAATGCTCTTCTCTCATACCACGCAAAGGACTTGGTAGCTGCGGAGCAAGCATTTAGTCAGCTGTTGTCTCTACATCCTTACCGTCTCGACTCACTTGATCATTACTCTAATATACTCTACGTCATGAACTCAAGGTCGAAATTAGCCTTCTTGGCCCATATCTGCAGCAATGTCGATAAATTCCGCCCCGAATCCTGCGTGGTTATCGGCAATTACTATTCGCTCTTATCTCTCCACGAAAAGGCGGTTCAATACTTCCGCCGAGCTCTAACGTTAGATCGCACCTGTCTCTCGGCTTGGACCCTCATGGGCCATGAATACGTTGAACTCAAAAATACTCATGCAGCTATTGAGTCGTACAGGCGAGCAGTGGATGTTAATCGGAGAGACTACCGCGCGTGGTATGGGTTGGGCCAAACATACGAAGTACTGGAGATGCACGCATATGCCCTCTGGTATTACAAAAAGGCAGCAGGATTGAGACCCTGGGATGGGAAGATGTGGATGGCAGTCGGTTCTTGTCTCCAGCGGATGGGCAGAAATCATGACGGCATCAAAGCCCTCAAACGCGCCTTACTCGCCGACAGCTACTATGAGACGGGTGGTATCTTCGAGACTGAAGCTAATGGCATGCGTGGCGATCCGGAAATACTACTACAAATCGCCAGCATGTACGACGCCTTATGCGACGCCGAAAATGCTAAGGCATATATGGAGATGTGCGTTGCGCAAGAAATCGGCGAGGCCGGCGAGAGCCAAGGCGATAGTATCGCTATCCACCGTGATTCACCCGGCGGGGGCTCGGATGACGGCGGAGATGATGGAGGTCGCGAGTCGGGCAATGAAGGGACAGGGGTCACAGCTGCCACTAGTAAGGCGAGAATGTGGCTTGCGCGCTTTGCTATGAGAACCGAAGATTACGTGACGGCGAGCCGTCTAGCGAATGAGCTATGTCAAGATGGCGTTGAAGTCGAGGAGGCTAAAGCCCTTATTAGGGAGATTAGGTCTAGGGTAGAGTCCGCAGGCGGGGAGAGTGCTTTAAGGGGCCGGGCCATGGATGCGTCTTAGTTGACAAATCCCATGTTTGTCAATGAACTTGGGTTCTACAGAACTACCTATGCTAACTCAATCGTTGCCGTCAATTTTTGGACGGACGAGATATCATCGAGATGAAATTTAACGATGATCACGGTTGAACGAGCTCTCTAGTAAACTCGTCTAAATGTTAAAGGGCCGAGGCTACGAAAATCACATTTAACACAAAGAAGCTTGAAAAAAACAAGAAAACAAGAAATTCTAGTGAGACTTTCAGCTACTTACATCAAGTGCACTATCTAGACCATCTTATCGTCCCATGTCTTCTCAGCCGCACACTGGCGCTACGCTGGCGCCACTGCATGTTTCGAAACAGAATGCGGGGAGCCGGTGTCTTGGCATACTTTGCTTGAAACATTCCGCCAATGCTGGGGCCGGAATTTCAGCGCTTATTGTTCCTTGTCCGCTATTCTCTATAGTATTGTACTTGACTGGCCTAGAAGCTTTCATATGAAGGAGAGGCTATAGACGCCACCTGCCTGCAAGAAAGCGACGAACATGTTGGGGTCGCGCCAAAGCACTCCTGCCAAGCTCACTGTTAGTCGCATGCCGCTCGCTCGCTTCTTGCTTGATAGGATGTCGTATCAATACGGCACTGCAGGACTTAAAGACTCGGGCGGCCTGCTTGAATGGCCCTCGTGATGCGGTAAGTTCCCTCTGGCTCTACCTGCTTTGGCCGGCTTCCTTTATTCTTTGCTTTGAAGCATCTGCTCTATTGTGAGCATTACGTTCCTTTCTAGCTACCTTCTGAAGTCTTCATGCGCCGTGATAGATTCCTGCGTTATTATCAGACATTCCTTTCTGGCTTCAGGCTGAACCAGTCAATTCAATTCTCGCTACACGTTGAACGAGTAGCTTATACCTTTCGAAGCCACTTGCACTTCCACAAGGGGCCAGTTGCTGTTTACGCTAAGAGACTCTCAAGTCCCAGCGCAGATGCCGTAGGATCGGGCTGGTTCAAGCTCTGGGGCGAGGGCTACGATATGGAGGCAGACAAGTGGGCGACGGAGAAGATTATCGAGACCAACGGGTTGATTTCGATCAAGATACCGACCGCTCTCCCGGCGGGAAACTACCTCTTCAGACCGGAAGTCGTGGCGATGCATAATGTGACGCCGGAAGTAGAGCCGCAGTTCTACATCGGCTGTGCCCAGGTATTCCTCGAGAGCTCGGTCACTGGCGACCTCAACGTGCCGGCCGAGAAGAGCGTTAGTATCCCGGGATACTTGAAAAAAGACGATCCATCAGTGACCTATAACATCTATACCGACGAAGAATACGCGCATCCCAAAAAGCCATATCCGATGATGGGGCCCGAACCATTCGTGCCCGCCGCGGTCGCGAAAGCGTCGAGCGGCAAAGTGACGCGCCAAGCCTCGGGCGGCATCCCGGACGACTGTCTTCTAGTGAACGGGAACTGGTGCGGTGTCGAGGTCGCGTCATACAAGGACGACTTGCAAGGCTGCTGGAACGCGGTGAAGGACTGCTGGAGCCAGGCAGATGCGTGCTGGGCACAGCAGCCCGCATCCGGAGGGCGCAATTGCGAGGTCTGGGGCGGGAAGTGCAAGGATATGGATGCGCATTGCTCCGCGAAGGACTTCACCGGTCCACCGGCGTACGAGCTCAAGAGCGATGATTATGCTGCGCCTGGACCCATCCCTGCTGCATTCAATGCGGATGACGCGCCGCTGGATACATCGTCGTCAACCGAAGTGTCGAGCACGACGCGCATTGTAGTGACTAGCTCGGTGGCGGTTACTGTGACTGTGATCCCTACCCCCGAGGCCTCGTCGTCCACGTCGTTTCAGTCGATCCCGGATTTCACGCCGAGACCTACGGGTACGGGTACAGGGCAGCCGTCCCACACTCCAAAGCCGAAGCCTCACTGTGGTGGGCGGAAGCGCAGACGGACTCTTCAGTCATAGTAGGGAGGTGCTGGCTTAGAGAGTCCCCTTGATCTTGAGGATAACCTTGAGGAGATACCCTTGCGAGTTAACTTAGCATTTACCCGGACTTTGATGGATAGCGCGAGTTTATGGTCAAATTATCACTTCGCTTGTATATAGATATTATTCTTTTCTTGAGGTCACCTTAAGCATAGTTGAGTTATTATCGGTGTGATTTTTAGAGGACTATGTTCGTGTATTATATGTTATTATCATACTAGCTGGCACAATATTCAATTGTCAAGCCCGTCTTCTTGGTTCCCGAGGCTTTCATGGCGTTGCAGGCCCCTATCTCATCTCCCTAATACGTGACACAGTCCTCCTGTGCAAGCATATCAATAGGCACCTACCTGGGTAGGAACAGAGTGAGGCGGGATTAACGAGTTCGCTCCTGTATCGGGATGCCCTCTTACTTGAATATAATTCATTTAAACAAAGCACAACGGGAGGATATATACCACATCTAGAAGATAGAACCTATCTAGAGGTAGTTCACCCAAA
The DNA here is from genome assembly GCA_022432375.1 of Nemania sp. FL0031. NCBI lineage: Eukaryota > Fungi > Ascomycota > Sordariomycetes > Xylariales > Xylariaceae > Nemania > Nemania sp. FL0031. Next base: position 137,654 of record JAJKKK010000055.1, read on the forward strand.
TGTGTGTGCTTCTAGAGCTTCTATTATTCTCAATCTGACTCATCTTAACACGTACTGTTCGCTTCTTCACACTAATAGTATCTTACTGACTATATTTGCTGTAGCAATCTACTCTCCTACTAAGATGGACAACACTGATAGCAGCTATTTCGAGAGCGAGTTGATCCAAATTCTCTCCGCTCCTCTTGCACTCATTTTGCGTATGAATCATCAATCGTGCTCTTCCAGCTAGGTCTCCTGCTCCCAGTTCCATTCTACTATCTTACTGTGATTCACGATCTTCTTCGAACCACCTGCAGCTATAGTAGCAGCACCTACAGTCCCATTGATTTCGAAGCAGTCCTTAGTAATACCATTACCACACAGCGGCAACACGTCGTGAGTTTCCATGTTGCAGTACAATCCCTCAGCCATAGAGACGAAGTCAGGACCCCAGCTGGTCTCAGACTCGCACACCTCGATCGCACTATGGCCGGGGATATGACTCACGATAAGACGGTCGTCAGATCGCTGGGACTGCCGGGGACCTAGTCGGCGAGCGACGATTCCGCTTGTAGACAAGATCTGGGTTCCGCCGGGTTCATCCCAAGCACGCAGACTAGATCCACATAGATCCATAGGGTCAACTTCAATCGTTCCATAGAAGTCCGGCCAGATAATTCCAATTACAGCGGCCTTTATACCGTTGGAGTGATCCCCATCGATCCAGGTGCAGCGCGGTGTGCTGAAAAGGTGTAGAGAATTAGTCTTGATTCATTACAGGGATAGCGCAGTCGGTATTAGAAGTACTCACATGGTATTGTTGACTGTGTTTTGAAGCTGTGTAAGTACAAGCTATTAGTACGCGATAATATGATATAGCGATGGAAGAGCCCAACGTACCGGATCGCCACTAAGGAACCAATTGAGGCCGCAGGTATAACCCCAATCGCCGGTCCATCCCCATTGCGTCCCGTCTTCCATAGTGGCGGTGATATACGCAATACACAAGGCATCATTTGTAGCGTCTGTATGCTTTTGTCTTAGTCGAACTCTTAATAGCCAGAAATCAGCAGAACCTACAAAACTCGGTCGTAATTGACTGCTGGGTATTGGTTTGCTCCGTAGTAAAGACGACACGGCCGCCAGACGTAATGTAGCCTGTGCCCCCTGAACCAATGAGCTCATCATTATTGTTGTAAGTCTTGATCAGATCTATTCCTCCACCTGCATTGCTCAATAAATTGCCATCATCGCCCTTTGTCTTGTCCTCTCCGGCACGGATGCTATATGTGGAGGCATCAACGGTGTGAGGTGGGAGAAGAGAATCGAGGAATGACCATATGCCAAGCACGGAGCCAACAAAACCAACTGCTTCGACAGACATTTCTGATAAGAGGTGGAAGTAATGATTGAGTGAATGAGCTATTGTTGTGTGAGTTGCAGAGATAGAAGAGCTGATGATTTCAATGAGACAGAGCAGGTAAACTTAGTGGGCGATTAAAGAGATCTTTATAACTAGAATAGAGCTGTATTAAGAGATTGAACGTGTCGTGAGCCAGGCATACTTTATCGTACTTCCAATCTTCGCTACGTGAGCCAACTCGTCATTCAATCGACATCTCTCCTATCAGGCCTTTTGCTTTTAATCATTGAATGCTAACTACTGAAGAACCGCCCTCGTCACGTTTATTTCGGGCATATTTTCATGTTGTTAGTTCTCATTACGCGCCTTATGGCGTGACTATTCATGCAAGGTGAGGGTTTGAAGAGGTGATCACGTCCGTTCTCTAATGGTTATAGAGTCATGCAGGATGAGAGCGGCAAGGGAAGTGTTTCAAACTGAATCTTTAATTAGCCATATTTCGTCATTATCGTCGTGAAATAATGTTGGGCTGAATAAGAAACTAGGAGTTATTATATCACCATGGCTATTATGTCGGTCTCATTGGATATATCGGTACAGGGAATGGTGTGCCGCAGCAGCATGATCTAGACTAACAGACCGTCTATCTGAGGCGACGAGGGTCTTGATCGGCTTAGGTCTGCAGGTATGCATAATAGGACCTTGTGCCAAGTCAATTTCATAATGCCTCGGTTAGGAAACCATTCTATCAAAGGCCCATACTTGTCGAGTTTTGTTATGAATATTAGCTACTAGGTTGCGGTGCCCTCTTCAGCCCCGTGAAAGCACAGCTTCTCGGCATGAAACGGACGACAGCCAATAGCCCGACAGAATTTCCGTGATGTCAAATACAATGCATAGAGAAGGGCGGAATGATGATAGTCCACCTGTGAATGGTGGTTTACAGCAAGCTCTTCAAGACAGTGCTTCAAAATGCAAGCAGAATGTTGTCACTTTTAGAACACTGGTCACAAGTACAACCGAATATAAGAAGTATGGCATCCAGGTTAGAAGATACCTCACCACTTCAGCTTTCCACCTTCAACCTCGCTTCATTCCTTCACAACTTTACAATCTCTTTAAATCTTTAAAAAAACCGTTCTTGTTGACCCAACAACATACACCATGTTTCTCAACAGAGTCGCACTTGCTGTGCCGATTCTTGTCGGCCTTGTTTTTGGAAACCCTCTCGTCTCGCGGCAGCAAGATGTAGGCGGTGTAAGTATCAAAGGAGTAACCATCTTGGTATTATGCTTACGTATCCTAATGGGTTAATATAGTTCTGCGCCGTCGAGTCAAATAAATGCCTAAATGGGGATGGGATTCTCGGGGATTGCACCAATGGTGATGTGAGTAAGATCCCCTGCATGTCTTACGGCAATTACTGACCGTTCCAATGATAGTGCTCGAAAGATAACAATAAGTGTTACAGCTATTCCCAATGTACAGGAATGATCCCTGTTTGTACTCACTGGTTTGAGTGCACGTAAAGAAACTGTAAGGTTGTCTCAGAGAAAATCTCTAGAAGCTTGAGAGTAATTGGAATTATCCGGATTTGGGTCATTGGAACTCCTTTTTAGTTGCCTTGATGACTTTGGATTTATCAGTTATACACGCGTCGCTAGATAACTCAGAATACAAAAACCTATCGAAATTTCTACATACTATAACGTAATTGACTGTAATTTGTAAATGCACATCTAGTTCCTTTAGTAAATCGCAGATGAACTAGCTTCTAAAAAGATGTAGAGGAATAGCGAGTGCTTAGTACATACCCCGAGTTTTGTTTCGAATATAGTATAATAGTTCAGACGTTCGATCATGGTGATAATGGCCTCTTGGAGAATAATTATTAGGCGAGATTGTGAGCACTAGTGAATTACTCTATAGCCAATTAAAATCCGAATCACCTATATAACCTCCTTGCTTTGGTTATGTCTAGTGCGAGTAGGGAAAACCTTGTCCGATCTCCCTGGCTTGCTACCACGTTACAGAGCACGTTACACCACGACTACCTATTCGTAGGACTTGTCTTACTATATTCATGCTCGCCTGTCGATCGGACGATTATGACGACAGGATGCAGGGCACAAGCCAGTAGCGATTTAAAAGAACAGAAATCAGAACCAACAGGCATTCAATATCAAGCATGCGCCTCGCCAAGGCCGTGAAAGCTGACAGTCAAAACAAGGTCAAACTGGGCACTGACGCGATAAAACGAATCCATTTCGCTATATCTCCCGATAGCTCATTTCCGTTACCTCTTACCGACCATTATTTGATTTGATTTCTAGTGCAAATGAAGACGTCCAATGCTTTAGCGACCGCGCTCCTCGTAGCGTTGTCAGTCTCATGCTGGGACGTGGAAAAACGGTGCGAAGACTTACCAGACCTATGCTTCCTATCATTCAGTGAGTTGCAACCGCCCTCTCAAGACAAAATAAAACGCTGACTCTCAACGCTGCGAAGTCTGGTGTGACTCCAAAGACCCAGGGCACTGTTCTTTGCCGCCCGAAGTCTATCCCGAGAGCATCAGATCTGATGCCCAGTTCCCAATCATACTATCCGACACAAACTACACGATAAAATGGCTAGCGAAGCAGAACAGTGACGAGCCTGTCACATTCACATGGGTAATTAGGAACGTCACTTGGGAGACCAGTAAGCTAGCTTATTCTAGCAGTCAATTCACAACGTATAAGCCATTATTTCTCACATAGTAATACGAAACTCACAGATGTGACGGGCACCGAATTCGTTTTCAATGCCAACGATATAATTTATTCGTTCCCGACAGAGCAGCATCCCAATATCAGCCCTGCAGATGCCTGGTTTGAGGCTTCCGGGTCGCCAGAAAATTGGTTCAGCATCGCCCGCGCCAACAAACCGCGAGATGCTAACGGCATCGTCGAATCCGACTCCTCCCAGCAATTCATGGTGGAGCCGAGTGGATTGAAAGACTACTTAAGAACACAAAGGCAAATCGAGTACAATAAGTGGAAACTACCCGTGGGCCTCAGTGTCGGCCTCGGCGTGCCTTTTCTTCTCGCCATCACGGCCTTGGTCACATGGCTAATATGCAAGAGAACGATGAAGAAGCCTGAGGAGAAGCCGATAGAGATGAATCTACAATGAAGCGTACGAGAATCGTATGATGTGGGCATCAGCGCGTAGTTGATTGTTCGGGAAGAAGACCGACGCCGTAGGGAGAATCGGAGAGATAAATGGAACGGCGGATTGGCGTCTATTGGGTCTCATGCTCGACTATCTAGATGCTACCGACAATAGAGGTGAGGAGGCGGGAGAAAGGGTATGGCGAGTGAGTTAAATTTAAGTGGCGACTTTAGGAATGAATAAATGGATTATAGATAGAACTACAGCGGGGACTTATATTTTAATAAGATCGTCTGAACACATTTTATCAAGATTTAAGGAATTTATCCACCTACCAAGCGGTCCAAGCCTAGCATTTCCTTCATCTGCCTGACTGGGATAACCGTCCTACTCACTCAGCGACCAATCCTCCCGGCACACTGAAATGAGTAGAGTGACCTGTAAACCCTTGTATGTAACAATATCTAGGCATGTTTGCCTAATCGGCATCCAACACACTATACTTAAGCGTTACCGAGGGGTTGTGATAATTAAAAGGGTGTATAAGCACGCGTCCCAGTGCTCTAACATCTACTCTAATTCAGCATCCTGCTTCCGAAGCAGCGAGGCTTTGACAACACCCACGCGGGCATACCTTTGAATCAGATGTCCACATTTCTGAGAGCTTGTCCTTTCAATTCGTCTATGCTCAATGAAGCATTCTTGGCGGTTCATATATACGGATTATGACAGATGAGCCTATCGGCCACAACTTCCAAGTACGGAAAGAAGGCCGTCTTTAAGTTATACTGCTAAGACATATCGAAATAATTAGGGGCCCTAATATGATCGACAACCGGGGGCAACCAAGAATAGGATGCCTTATAAGGCCCGTGGATCCTAGTACTAAGAGCCTAATACTGGTGATTAATCCCTGTAGCCGTCTGATAGATATTTGGTAATGTCTCAGAGTGGAGCTCGACAGTTAGCGTTTGCCGTCTTTTGGTTATAAGGGCGAGTGGGGGTATTATAAGCATGGCGTTCTGTCTGATGTCTATTAGAAAGTCACTTTGAAGAGCATATTACCCTGAAAAGCTGCCGACGACATATACTATAATTAGGTGCCTTTAAGAACTAGTCGCCGAATCACCCAGTGCGGCGGCATAGCGATAAGAGGATGATTGGGTTTATGTAGGATTCTGGATACTGCGATGTTATAGCGATTTGAGCGGGATGTAGATAGTAAGGCAGCGCGCAGCCACATAATCCAATATCGCACCTCTACCGTCGCCCAACAACCTGCCTGGGATATCCAATAACCCACCTACTATCTAAGCCATGTTCTTACCTGGGAACTATCATCGTAATAGACTAACATCTAGACAACGCGGACGGCTTCAAGGTAGATAGATAGCTAAGTACACCGGGGGCGTAGACATAGGTTTTACATGCACGATGGCGGTATATCAGGGGAAGCTTGTTTAGATGCCGAAATATGTAGGTGGGTAGCCGCTAGTAACCCTAGCCAATCATTTACAGGGATATAAGTACTTGAGCCGCATATGATTCCTACTTACTTCTTACTATGACAGCATCCAACGAAGAATATAATCAACTATTAACAAACATGAAACCTACAGTATGTAGAAGTATGGTACTTTGAACTAGATGGTAATGCCGGCAATTTGCAGTGCCGCCTGACATTCCTTGAGGCTGTGTGTGTGGTAGCCCAAAGCCTCAAAGGCGCAAGTTGCCTTATTAGGAAATACCTCCGGTCGCCATAATGTCATTGGTCTTAGATCTGTAGGTATGCGCATGTGTCGGTGCGATTACTCGCAAAACGTTCCCTAAGTTAGAGGAATGGCGTCTACTCGCTAGTTCTTGTGCTACGTGCCTGTGTAAGGATTTGGGGGCGATGTAGGTCCAAGACTTGAGGTGTAGGCTTCCGTAGCATTTTCTGTTATATTCGCGCCGTCGGAGAATAAGTGAGTACGTTGTGCTGAAGAAATATTAGGTGGGCCCTGTGCTGCCACACTCCTTTCCCGCAGATGTGGAGTTAGTGACTTACACTGACTGCCGTCATATCTAGGTAGATCTCACTAGGGTTATGGGTGGGTCAGGGTCGTGGTGTGGGGGGTTTAGGAATTAAGCTAATATAGGTACACAGACGTATATACCACGGAAGATGCCGAGAACATAGAGATAGGTAGGCTTTGCTGATTCGGCAAAGTGGCTACCTGCCTAACCTACATACATGACTTTGGGTAGCCCGTCCTGTAGGCTACGTGCAACTGACGGCTAGTGAAAGCGACTAATGCGAACTCCCGAAACATAAGAAATCAAGCAAGCGCTGAGACAACATCCGGATCTCGTGGCGTGAAGATCAAGCATGGTCCATCATGAGCGGCGCCAAAAATATCGTTGATTTGGTACTCGTTGGCTCTGTCATCCCTGCCCCTGGTCTTCCAATAGACTGACTCCCCTGATGCTCCCTCATCGCTGGGTGCCTGCGCAAAATCAAAGTACCAAAGTGTCTTAGCCATCACGAGGCTGGCTTCCAGGTATGCCATAGATTTCCCCATACATCCGCGGGCACCTAACGAAAAAGGGGCAAAGGCGTCTTTAACAAGCTTTGACGCAGATCCGTCCTCGTAGAGAAACCTTTCGGGTCTAAAGGTAAAAGGCTCTGGAAAATACGCCTCGTTGTGCTGGAGTGCGTATGTATTAACCCCTATATGTGTGCCAGGGGGTATGATGTGACCATCTATCACTAGAGGGCCCGAGGCGTTGTCGTTATCGGCTACCTGCTGTCTCCAGAGCGTCCCCGGGACGGGTGGCGACATCCTAAGGGCTTCATTTATGCAGGCTCGTAGGTAGGAGCAGGCCGCCAGGCGTGGGCCACTTGTGATATCACTGCTTTTGGCGAAAGCTGAGCGAATCTCCGCGGCAAGACGCAGGTAACACTGCTTGTTCCTTGATAGGTAGAAGAACAGCGCGCTTAAACAGGTTGACATTGTGTCACTCCCTATATATTTTAGAGTAGTAGTTAATAAATAGTCGATGGAATAATGACGGAAGCTGGGAGGAGCGACAAACCTGCTGAAAGAAAAAAGGTCGCTTCAGACCGGATTTCTTCAATAAAAGTCTCATCATCATCTGAGACTCGCAAGGTATCCGTCATGAAAAGCAAATTGTGCTTGGCATCTTTGCCTTCGCTAAGGCGGTTTCTAATCATTTTCTGCAGGGTATGACGATAGCCTTTACCCCTTAAGAAGGCTCTTAGTCGTCGAAGATTGGATATACGAACTTTAGAAAGGAATGGTAATTGCAGCGCAACGTTAAGGAAGAAGCTAGGAGTCGTGTTGGTCATGAATCTGTAGGTTGCGTCTGTTTGGAGGTTCAGAGGATAGTCAAATACAAATTGCCCCATGATGTCCATTGTGAGATATGTGAGCCTTTCCGTGATATTCACTGAGGTAACAGGGTGATTACACGAAGACAACAAACCCTTAAGGAAGACATCGATCTGACCAACCATAGCATCCGTGAATGCTTGCGTCGATCGATCATTTACAACAGGGCCTAGCAGTTTCCGCTTTGTTTGGTGCATTTGCCTATCAATTGAATTAAACAAGCCGTAAGCGTTGGGTGCTCTCTGTGAAGCAAGGTAAACACAAGACTTGGTGATTCGATCATTCTTGTATATATCTTATCGGGTTAGCAGCTGTTGTTTAGATTTTTCGAGGTATTTACCTTTAAGGGCATCCACAGAGCTAAACACCAACTTATTGGGTCCGTGTCGTATCACGGAGCCTGAATTTGGAGGTGAGTGAAAAGTAATATTAATATTATTGTGTGCAGGGCATTTTCTCACCGAATCTCTCATGGTCTTGTAGCGTCCTCACGTGGAGGGTAGTTCTACTTGCATAATAGGCGCCGTATAAGTCAGAAAGCCGGGCTATCAGTGGCCCGGGGTATTTTCTTAGAGGATGGAAATAAAGTCGATAAATGCACACCGCCAGGAACTTCACCGGATGTTAACCGCAGGATCGAGTAAAGGGATCGGCATACTAACATATGGGATAGCCGTATATGTGATTAGCGTTACAGCTGGCAAAAACACGTGAGCTAGCTCCATGGCTACTAAAGACTAGAGAGTACAGGCCAGATTGGATGCAATGGGACAAAACATAGAAGGGAATTTGCCTGGAGCTAAGAGCAACGACGGATGGACAACCTAAGAAACATGGCAATAGGGGCTGAACGTACTTGGACATACAGGACACCACTGATATACCTACGTCTATGTGGGTGTGCCACGAGCGCTTACCATCCGATCATGGGCGCATAGACCCTATTCTTATTAGGACAGGGACTAGGAAGCAATCTCCCGTTGTCTGCATATTGAGCTGATCCCCGGGGGTGTGGTATTAAGTCGAGATACGCAGTACATATACTTCTCCGCTTTGTGGGCCTTGCAATATGATCGATCTACGGTGATGAATCTATAATACGTGGTACTTAACAGGAGATACTAATTCTACACCAGCCATTTGGTATAGCCCGAAGAGATTGTAACTACCTAGGTAATTTATTTTTTTGATATACTATGAGTCTCTTGGAATTTTAATTTGAGAGAATGCCATATCTATAGCCCGACAATCGTGATACTACAAAACGTGACTAGTTTACACAAAGAGAATAATGAAACAGCCAAGCTCAGTCTTAACTTGGCCATGTCGTCTTTTTCATTTTCTTTCTACTCATTTATTTCTTGAAGACTAGAATATGAAATTCGTAGCCGTGGGGAATCAGATCCTTAACTGCTTCTTTTTCCACATTAATAGTGTGGCAGGGATCTGTAATCCTGCCGAGACTGCTAATACAAGAATTTGATGACTGTATCCTGTAGCAAGAATGTGCCGGGCCTGTTCCTGGATCGCTTGCGGAAGAGTGGGTAAAACAGCGATTAGCAAGTCCGGATCAGATACTCCCAACTGAGGCCCAAGCCGTGGTCGGACGTAACTGTTAAAGATGGAGGTCGAAATAGCCAATACCATGGCACCACCCATAAATCTGAACTGAGACCCTGCTCCTAATGCAACGGCTATTACAAATTAGACGTTAGCAGGAGCCTCTTCGAAAATTTAAACCTATGCTATAGACTTAATGCTTACCGTGATCTTGTTTCTCGTTGAAGAAAGGGATTAGTATGAATAGGAGTGAAAAATTAATACCACACCCCCATCCAGCAAGAATTTGAAAACCATAGATCCTATTAGGTATAGACAATGTAGAAGGCAAAGTGCCGATTAGAGCGAATCCAAGTACTTGGAGTATAGATCCTAGTATTAGAAGATAGATGGGAGGAACCTTGTATTTCCCGGCAAGTATAGACGCAAATATTGAGCCGACTGGAATGACCGCAGTAAACGGAATCAGTCTCACACCAGCATCAAGACCAGATGTGCCATATACTAGTTGAAACCTTTGGGGTAAGATAAACATGCCGATGACTGTCGGTCCTCCAAGAAGGACGAAGTTTCTTAAAAAGCAAGTTAGCAATACTAGGACAAGAATGCATTTTATGATATTTGAGGTTCAACGACAAGCTTACAGCAGCACGCCCATCATCTCACGGTTGAAGACGAATCTCCAAGGTAGTATAGGCTCCCGTATCGTATTAGATAGCGTAACATATCGTTCCCATATAGCTAAACCTATCCAAAAGATTCCGGATAAGATTAACAATGTAATGACGTACGCAGATCTCCAAGGGAACTTCTTGTCCGCTTCTTCAAAAGCCGCAGTTAGGGCTAGTGTGGCGAAAAGGAGTAGAATAGTACCAGGTATGTCTATACGATCAAGAGTAGATTTGGATATTAAGTCTTTGAAACTCTTCGATTTGTAATTAGGCCGGCCTTGATATGGAAAGTCGTTAGGGATGAATAGGAACGATACAATGAACGCTAGGATCGCTATTGGTACACTATGTTAATGGTCAGAAAGCCAACGTTATAGAAATTGGTATTAAGGAGGAGGCTCGAACTTGATGATAAATATCCATCTCCAGGTTGTGTTGGAGGATATAGCACCGCCAATTATGGGCCCAAGGAGCAACGCCAAAGCGTTCACGATAGAAATGTTTGCAACAAATTTGGCATATTGTTCTGGTGGGACGAGTTCGACGACGATGATCGTAGCGAGGGACCAGCATCCACCACCACCGATGCCTTGGAAAGCTCGAAAGATGATTCTATTGTTATGTTAGACATACTATTTCATAGCTGTAGTGGTTGTGATGATGGCTCACAACTGTACTATGGTTTGGGAAGCGCTGCAAGCAGCAGAGAATATGATGAAGAACACGATTGAAGATAGAAATAGGAGCTTGCGACCGAAAATGTCGCTAAATTTGGCACAGATAACGATGACACCTAGGGAGGATGAGCCCATTGTAAAATCATGCGGGAGACGGGCTTGACGAACCAACATATCCTAGCAAGTAGCTAGAAACAACCCATCCTACATTATCAAACCCTTGTAACTCGTTGGTAATAGCCACCAGCGCTGTGATGACTACGGGAACCTCGAGATTCACAAGAAACATAATAATAGCGATACTGTAAGAGGTCAACATTATTAAGTAGACACCGATTTAAAATATCCCGTCGATGACCTACGCCACGCAGATTAACCAGAATCTGGCACCATGAATGTACACTATGTCATCTTGATTATTACCTGACAGTTGTGCCGTGGAATCGCTCCTCTCTATCTCTTTTGGTGCTGGCTCGAATATCCCGTTCTCTCTGTCGTCAACGTAACCGTTTTTGTCAAACATGTTGAAAATGACGATGATGAAGGTCAAGGTGAAAGTCGAGTGCTGTGGAAAGGGGACGGCGAAATGAGAGCTCCGGCACAAAGGAGACGCGGCAGATAGTGGTGTTTAAGGAGTTTCATAATGAAAGAAGATAAATATAGGGTGCGTCTCATTTGCATAGAGTACCTCCTCCCATAATAGGTAAAAGCCGCGGCAGGATAGCCACGGCTTTTGCATAGCATATTGGGACCTCAGGCTGCACTGTAGAAGTAACACTGACGGGTTCATGTTCCGGCAAGTATCCATTCACGCCCGGGGTGGCGCAATGAGACAAAGAAAGTCAACATCGCCGGGTCAGTGTGTCCCGGGTACGAGGTGGGGTCACAAACAGACAGAGTGACATCTGACATCACGGGAAATCAATTGGAACCAAATGTTATGTTTATTCATTTCGGCGGTTGATGGCTTGCCGACCCTACGGTATACGTACCACGTTCATCCTAAGACAGAGCAGCCGGCCGAAAGCCACAAGCCACGGACCATGCACGGCGATCTTTCACAGCCATTGTAATTAGTGTCACACATCAGAGGCACCTTTTCTGTGTCGTATGATAGTCATAGCCTATGTCCGTGAGGCTATATGCTGCACTTTGCGAGCTTTACTAATACTGTGACGAGATGTGGACAAAGTTTCGATATCGAACTCGAAGAACTTGCAAGCGCGAGTAGGACCCTTGGTGCGAGATAAGGATGCTTAAACACTCGAATCATTTAATCAAGAATTATGATATGTTGCTCGACGTACCAAAGAAATGTAAGGGGAGTTCGAGTATTATCCCTATTTGCTACATCTCCTAATACGGCATACCACCCGGCTGAATGTTCGTGGCCGGCTCCCGTTACCTCAGTCGATTATCCAATCCTACTTGCCCAAACAAAAGTTCCAGGCTTCCTTAGCCATCTTACTTAAATAGATGTCAACAGTCGGATTACTTGGGATGGGCTGAAACTATGGATACCAAATTCGGCAGGATGCTCGGGATGCCGCCTCATGTGTACCTCTGCATATCTTTCTTGAGTCGACCAACTATGAATTCATAGTCAACGTAGCCGTGCGTAAGGTGACTACGCCGACGGGTTTACTATTCGATGACCCTTAATACCCTACTTAACTTTTCGTCAGCGCCGTATTTAAGCAAGTGATGCTGTGGTCAGAATTATCTCTCTAGCAGAGCACAACTAGTTTTTCTTCCCGATAAAAATATTCCTTCTAAGTATCATCCACATGGTATGCGTAGGTGGAATTTGCTGTCACTTTTCTATAAAGTCATATCCTCAAATATGTCCAACTAAATCCAATTTTTCACTATCTTCAAGCTCCTTATCTTCTATCTTTATTTCAATCACTTCATACCTTGCGCTACTCTCCCAATGGGCTCCAGCCTGCCTCCTAGCCTCATTGATCAGTTGAGGAATGGTCCTGCAGCAGCACCTCCCCATGGTGTTGTGCCTAACTACCACGACCCGCCTAATCAAAATAAGTTAGCCGTTGGAGTAATAATAGCAAGCATAACAATAACCTCATTGGCGGGCCTAATTAGATTTTACTCTAAAGTATTTTGCACAGGAATTGTAAAGCTTGAAAATTGTTTGTTTATCTTTGCCTATGCTATTACGAGTCAACTAACGACATTTTAGATCTAGGACTCATCTCCTTCGTAATGATACACCCCCTATACTATTTGATCGTACTACTAACATAACCAGCCGTTCTTCATTGCCGGAACATGGGTGTTAACTACGATCCCTTCAAGGGCAGGCTTCTTCGTTCACCAGTGGGACCTTCTCGTCAAAGATTTAGAAGGCTTTCTTTTCGTGCGTATTACTACCAAACCATACAATATAAATAACTTCCAAACGCTTATTAAAATCTAGTCTTATGTCCTATCAACCACTCTGTATTGCGTTGCAATGCTCCTGGCGAAGGCGGCAATTCTCCTTGAGTGGATTCATATATTTGTCGCACGACCCAACCGCAATACATTCTTCTGGATTTGCTCCGGCATGATAATGGCCAACACTGCCTTGTATATAGCAACGATAATTACCACTAACTTTGCTTGTACACCACGAGAGCGAATTTGGAGGCGGTATATTCCAGGAAGTTGCATCAATATCGACGCCTTCAACGTTTTCATCACGGTCTTTCATTTAATCTTTGATCTTCTCATGCTCTTACTACCACAGATAGCAATCTGGAAGTTAAGCCTTACCACAAGGCAGAAGACTGGAATTTCAATAGTATTCTCTGTGGGTGCAGTGTATGTCCTCCCTCACCTTGTTAATCCTTGTATTGAAACGAGCTCATTATTAGGCAGGGCCTGTGCTTGGGCGGCCGGCCGAGTTGTCTCTGCAGTGGAGCTGAGCAAGTCTCAAGACAAAAGTTATCGCTATTCTCAGTACATCATGTGGGGACTAGCGGAGGTTGCGACGGCGCAGCTTGTATTTTGTGTCCCTAGTTTCCCCCTCATATTTCGACAGCCGAACCTCCCACACAGGCTATTAAGCTACCTAGGGTCTAAGATAACAATGATCCTTTTCCCAGAGCGCCTCTCGTCGAACACCACCTTATCGCACCTGCAGTCGACAACAGAGCCAGAACCTACTCTCGAACCCATATGCACTTGGTTTGACGACGGGAGTGACACGGGTCTCACAGAGTTACAACCAATCAGGATACAAGGCGGGCGTTTGTCTGAACAGCGTTGGCATAGCCGTGCTTGTGGCCCGGACGGAATAGTCGTTACGACAGAAATAAACATTAGAAGAGATGACAGGCAGGGTTCTGGGAAGGAAAAGGTATAGCTAGAAAGCTATTAATCCTGTTACGGGTAGGTGAAACTAATGGGGCCGATCACGATGGACCGGCACTATCTATATTCACCCCACAACGAAGTGGCGTATATAAGAAAAGCACACACACATTTGACAGGTTATCTCGAACGTGGCATGTGAACGCAGGAAGTAGAGCCTACAGAAGACTATGAGGTGCGGATTGCTGTCATGTCACACCGTCCTATTCGCTGGAGCCTTAGAAGCTGTAGAGGATGAGATACGCATCTAACGCATGGGGCTCGAGATGTACTATGAAGCCTTTTAGAAGCAAAGGAGTTAGAGGGGCCGCCATATCCTAGTTGACCTCGCCTACAGAGATGCAATAAACCTTGAAAACTTGATGGAGCTATTAGCTGAATTAGACCGAGGTGTAAGCTCTTGGGTGAGTAAGGTGTTGTTGCAGATGCCCATTCCTACGAGATCAACCCGAAACTTTTATGGTTCCTTACGAATCGGTCATTTACACGGCCAGACGTTGAAAGTCATATTAATAGTGAAGATACTGTCTGGTAGATCCCGCTACCCTTAAGTATTCCGAATCTTAACTACATAAGTGGTCGGTTAACTGGATAGGTATACCGTGCAGCACAGGTATTATTCGGGCGGGCGCAGTCAATATTTTCAACAAAACAATGAGAGTTATCGGTATTATAGTGGGCAATAAAATATCTGATCGGCGAGGTTCAGACGTTGAGTAAGTAAATAAGATTAAGAGGGACGGTGTACCGATACCCAACCATTTATCGCCGGAATGCATTTGCACGGCTTAATATAGAAATATCCGTGTTTTCCGGCTACGGGTGCTAATATCCCGTAGCGTGGGGATACACCTTAGCACTTAAAAGGTAAACACACCGAGTTTCTGAGACACCGCCCACGCCGCGCCTTACCGAAACGGTGCTTCACCTCCGAGACCAAGGGCTAAACTTAAGTAGTTCTATGCTACGTCACTAACATTGCTATGGACACTGAAGCTGTTTAATCTAATAGATATGAATCTGGAAGATTTAGCCAATAGGAAAAGCTAATGCATTACCCTTATACGACTGATGTGGATGAGGAAGGCAGTACTGTCATAGCCATGATATTACACGTAGAAGATAACTAATTCTCATGCCGGAAACTGACAACCAGCTCGCAGTGCAAATTTTGTCTGGGTAATTAATATAAGCACCTAGCGTTCAAAATTTAGGTGTCATCTACGACGGAAAAAGCCGACGGCGCTATTCTATCATAGAATTAACTGTAGACATGTATATCATTATCGTGTGATAGGGAATTAAGCTTACGTTCACCAAAGTAGAGGGGATAAATACTATTGCAACCTGTGCAATTACGAAACAGCGTACGTATACCTCGAAGCCTAGCTTTGGGATTTTGTAGCTAATGTGTGACCTAGTTCCAGGCCAGTGGGTGAGATTAAAAGCCGCCGTCTGACATTCAGTACCCAGCCTTCTTCCTTACACGCCCTACACTGGCATATGACCTAGGGAAGTTTACCGGTTTTTCTTTATCGACCGTAAGTTCACCGCTCTTGATACCCTCTACAATACACACTCCAAGTACCCTCTACTCCTTACAGTCCTTACCTAGCACACGAGCCTTCTCAGAAGAGCCCGAGTTTATGACCGGTCGTAGGAGACGTAAGACCGGAAGAGTATGATGATGATGTCTACGTCCGCAGCAAGCCATAGACACGAGCTGGTATGACTCATCAAAATAAAATAGCACTTCCTCAAGCAAGGAGGGATAGGGCGTTGTGCTGGTATACCGTCTTGACCTTTGGGAGACAGGGGTAGGTAGTTCACGTTCCAGAGCCAGAGGGAGAGTACCTCGCGTCTCATAAGGTACACTTTGCGCCTTGGAGTGATGTGAATATTTGTGTATCCAATAATTTAGGGCACTATTGATAGGTTCGGCGTAACCACATGTTGTCAGCAGATTCCTTTAGAGTCTGTCACTATGACAAGGATCAAAGATCATATCAACCACCCTCTCGGCGCCCGACTACCACTACTCTGGTCCATTTACCATCTCTGAGCCGTCTAATGCCGGGTCGAATACTGTCAGCTTTGGATGTGTCTCGGAGGGCGAAGAGGGGAACACTTGCCCCTATTAGGTAGGATACATCTACACTTCTTTGTACATCCTGAACCATACGACCCCAGGGGCGTGCAGGATAGGAGTGTATCGAGAGCAGCGAGGGAATTTTGCTAGCGTATCAACTACCCAGTGAAAATAGCGTACACCCCATCACACGGCAATTTACATCAATGCTGTAGCTAAACTGGCAGCTCGGTTCCTAAGGGAGATATTTCCGTACTGAGCGGTAAGGGGTAATGGAGCTTGTCTTTTGAGTCGCCAGTACCGATGTTGCTGACAGTTGAGCTTAGTGAACCGGTACTTTACGCAGCCGGATCACTCCCTTGGGTCCTATCTAGAAATGTTCTCTCAAGGGCGGGACCTCTGGCAGAAGCCAAAATTGTACTTCATCAGGCCTCTCTACCTCCCCCGACTTCTCTTAGTCACAGTGTACAATGGAATCTTGGCCAGTGTTACCAACTGAATCATTTAGACACACCGGCACCAGGGGTACCCGAACAACTCGCGCATAAGGACCGATAGATCGATTTCACTCGACGAACAACTAGAACCACTTGCCTACGAAGTAGCCTAGGTAGCCTCGAAGAGATTTTTCCATGTCGTGTGTACTTTTTGCTTTTTTCCCACCCCCCCTTTGCTGATCTTTCTTCTCTCTTCTAAGAACGCCCCTCGATCGGTCATGTGCCTCTAACATCTCGGATAGGAGCGCGGGCTGCCACCAAATCAAGCACCTTCTAGTGTTAGCTCAATTTCATTACAATATCGGGATAATCTGCAGCGTCGGCTTGAGTGTATGGGCCTCCTCAGCGAACCAGACATACAACTCTACGGCACATTTTCTATCTATAGTCACTTGCTTTTAACTTGGCATTTTGGTTTGCTAATAGATGCAGAGAGTACCAAAGTACATCTCTAGTTATTTATTTGGCGCTGGTAGCCTGCTAATTGCAACCGTGACATGAAGAGACCACGAATCCCCCCACCTGGCGGGCTCCTCGTCGGATTCACGAAGAGCGAGAATCAGCTACGTGAAACTACTCAGCCCTCCCGAACAGAACGAAAGCGCTAGGGATTCCCCTTTACTTGTCATCGGCTTGACCGCTCGAGAAATAAACCGTTTCTAACCTTACGATAATGGAATCCGAAAGTGACACCCTCCCTAACACGAGCAGGCGGGTTTACCCGATGTCATTATTGAGTCTCCTAAAGTTATAATATACCGACCTACCACGAACTGATGAAGTCTTGGACTTGTGGCCACATTTGGGCGTGTCAAGAACTTTATTCTGGATGTAGGTGGCCGACTATCGTTGCACAAAAGTTGTCTAAAAACCATCCCTAATCTAGATGCCAGCTAACTAAGTATATATAGCGTAATCCCCCCGCCTACGTTCTCTAGGGTGGTCCCGCTTCACCGCGTGATGGTGCGTGGCTATGCCTTATAAAGAAAGTGTTTCGACATCATCCATAACTACAGCATCAATCCAATGTTGGCCTCCGAGACGATATTACCATTAACATGATATCACGATCTCTACGGTACGGGTATCAACGTATAGGTAGGTCCTGAATACTTGTTGACGCACGAGGAGCCCTAACTGCTACTTCCAAGAGGTGGGCATCTATATACAAAAGGTCTCTTTGTTTTGTACCCCAAGGGGGGAAGAGATGTGAGTACGTGTAGCCCTGGCCCAATAGGGGTTCTGACACATGATCTAGATAGAATCCCTAAGAACGAAGCTACCCATTCGCCATGGCAAGGAGAACCCTTGGCGCACACAATGACCAGCGATACGCATACCAACCGAATTCTACAACGGCGAGTGGGGCTGGTGGAGGCGTGATCCGAATATTTCGAAGGCAGCCGAAAGTATAAACTTCGGGATGAGGGATGGCCCAAAGATCTTCAACCCATTTAGGGCCAAATTAAGAAACAAACACTGGGATTGGATAACTACTTTATTACGGAACCAAGACAAAGCGCTGTCACAAACTACCATCCTTTATTCAGAAGTTAAGAGGTCTTCGAAAAATGGGCATAACAATATGCTTAATACTAGCCCCGGCCTCCTACGTCCACGTACCCGAGAGAACCGAGGCCGACTACGGAATATCGCACCTCAAATTGGCAATCACCAATTCCCTCGAAACATGTACAAAGAATGTCATATCAGCCTCGTTATCAAAGCCCTACCCCTGTCTTTGATAGGCTAAGTTCGCATTTTGTCGATTACAGATTGTTACCATTGGGATTTGTGCTTGAACCTGTGACCCTAGTGTCCAATGTTAGGGGGTTTAGGAAATAAATTTAAGAGGAGAGTTTTGGGACAACCAATCTTAAGAAAGGATACGCAATTCAAAGAATAACGTCGCGAAGCTATTGGTGATCACCCGACCTCAACCTACGTGCGGGAATCCATTATTCCAACACGACCGGAAACGCCCTAGTGGCACTCTATAAAGTCGGTGACGGTATATAACCGAAAATATCCCGCTAACTAAGATATCAACTTTCCCAACATCGAACAGGGCCGTCAATTGGAACTCGGTCACGCTGGCTATCGACGAATACTCAATCTAACTCTTCGTATTCGAAAAGCCGTACGAATTTTATACTCTACGCGAACGCCTTCTTTGTACCGTATCCGCCATTGGATCCTATTATGTCGCTGTCGGCTTTCTTGACGGCTACTATCAGAGACATTGTTCTGCGCCTAGATGGCCTTGGCACGGCCGAATCCGCATGGCGGGATATGAGATGTGACGAGGCCTACCACAAATTAAAAATTTTCGACCCTCGAAATCGATTTACTCCTCGTTCATTCACAAACTGTAATTTCCGCCAATCTGTCCTCATTATCTCCCATCTCTCGCGACCACTGCAGTTGCCAGAACCTCGGCATGGAGCTACTCCAAATTTTCGTTACTACGGCAAGATACATCGCCCTTTTCGCCGTTTCGTATGTATGTGCTCGTCCACACTGCTCATCTTGTTGGCCATGAATAACCCTAAAAACAGTGCGCTTACGTTTGTGCCTACCGATTACTCCTTGATCCCCTCAATAGATTTCCGGGTCCCAAGGCCGCGAGAATCACCGACTTCTATGGCGCGTATTTCGCTGCACAGACCTCTCTGCACCGCAGAACACGACAGGACCACCTCAAATATGGTAAGATGCCTTCAGTATCGATAATTCTCACCGCTGAGCTAATACTTTCTTACAATAATAGGGCCAGCAATGAGGCACGGCCCAAATAAACTAGTGTTTAACACAGTATCAGCCGTGCAAGGTATAGCCCCTTAATTCAACTGTCTCTATACACCTTAGCTTATAGGGAGTAGCCATATACCAGAATGATCAAGTCACCAAGTCCCGATCTTACCTCGTGTCACAGAGAGCACCAAATACCTTCAGTCTATGGAACTCACTCGACCAAGAGCTACATCGCTCTAAGCGCAAAATTGTTGGCCAGGTTGTGAACGATCGGTCAATGAGAGCTTTTGAACCTAAAATGATAGAGGAGGTCGATACTTTCATTCGCCAGATCTTCCTAGCTTCTCGAGGAGATACGCCTACTGCAATCAATATGACAGAACGATCTAAATGGCTCGGCATGGACATCGTGGGGCATCTTTCGTTCGCCTTCCCCTTGAAGCTACAAACGGAGCTTACCTACAGATTCATCATCCAGTCGGCAGCTCTGGCGAACTACTTCCTTAATATCAATATGCAAATGCCACTCCTAGCCACGCTTCGTGCGGAATTATTCATTTACCTGAGAGCTGTGATGCGTGGGAAGAGCTACCTCCGCACTATTCAGAAAATGATCAAGGCGCGCCTTGCTAAGGATGCACACGCAGAGCACGACTTTTATTCCTTCATCGCCAAGGAGATGGTTGTACCTACGGATGGATCTATCTGGAATAGTGAAATATGGTCTGAAGCTATCTTCTTCCTTACTGCAGGTAAGACGTTTTCTCGATGGTGAACTATAACTGCGACCAACCATCTCTTGCTCGGCAATCTAGCTTACATGTGCTAATGCTGCGGCCTTTGGCAGGTGGGGATACTACTTCGACTGCTATAAGCGCTCTCTTCTTCTATCTAATCAGGAACCCGCGAACATACAAGAAACTCGCTCAGGAAATTCGGTCGAATTTCAGCAATGGTGCCGAGATACGGAGCGGACGGCAGCTTGCTAATTGCTCTTACCTGCGCGCTTGTTTCGATGAGGCATTGAGAATGTCACCTCCAACCGCTGGCACCTTGTGGCGCCAACAAGTAGTCCACGAAGCGGGCCCTAGCGAGCCTCTTCTCATCGATGGCCATATTATACCCCCTGGTACGCAAATAGGGGTCAATATATACGCAATCCACCATAACGAGGAATACTTCCCACGTCCCTTTGATTATATACCGGAGAGGTGGCTTCAAGGTTGCCCTGAATTCGAAACAACCAATAGAAATGCTTTCATTCCATTCTCTGCAGGTCCCAGAGGGTGCGCCGGCAAGCCGATGGCCTATCTTGAAGCAAGTCTAGTCATTGCGAAGACTCTTTGGTATTTTGACTTCGAGGACGCAAACATTAATGTCCCACAAGCTGCCAAGCTTAATGATGAGCTACAGAATGAATATCAGCTTAATGATATTGTAGTTTCCACGCACGATGGCCCGTGGCTGAAATTCTCTCCACGTGCTACATGTGCGGCCGAATTAGGTATGGAAGGAGCTTAATGTTTGCCTCTCAATCTTATGAAAGGCGTATTTGTTATCTTAAACGTCACTACACACCGACAAGACATTGTTGTGTTAGAGTGATATTCTTACGTGCCGCCGCCTGCAGAGAGGCTAGCGGCTTTGGGAATGACGATTATGATTCAATTTCAGGGATATCGCTACAGCATACTATTCGGATTCGATAGAAGCGAAGCGTGGGTTTCTAGTATTATTTCGGGTTTAGAAGAGAAAAGACAACCAATAAATAGAATGGATTATCGGCTGTTATTCAGCCCGGGGTACGCTGTCGTTGCTCGGTTCCTCCTCGGTTGCTTCTCGTCATACGAAATTACGTCTATTTGAAACAGATATCATAGGTACTAACTATAAGCTAAGCAAGCAAGTAGGTTGAGGACCTACGATTCCTGTGGTAACTGGGGCACTTTAATTAGGGATTGCTTTGCCTTATTCTAACTACGGGTTGCTCAATCCGGGAGCTCCCAAACCCATTTTTCAAAATCCGGCACAGAATAACATGTTCTCTACATTACCTACCAGATTTCCGGATACTATACTTTTCTTTATTGCATATATCCATACATATATGCAGAAAAGCATACTATATACCTAATGGCTAATAGCTCGATTAATGCCCACGATGGGATAACCCGTGGAGGGGCACTTATCTTATCTATAACTAAGTCCAAATTATAGTACAGTATTATATACAGCACAGATATGAATTGCTTTTATCCCTGTGCTCTCACTCTAATAATCTGGTATGGGGAAAAACAGATTTCTAATTCGTGGAAGATGTAGATGTGTGATAAGTTTCTGCCTGATGTATGCTGGAACGCCGGTCGACCTGGACGGTCCGTGTTAGTAAAGCAGTGGGTATATGAGCGAACATAATAGCTCTCTAGTCCGGTTGGGAGTAGGTGGGAAGACCTATTTATATACATGAAGCGTTGCTTATAGCCCCTATTCTAGTGTGATGCACGGAGTGACTCTTTGACCCAGCATCCTTTCAACATGTGTAACGATTATTAGATAGGCTACCCTTCGGCGGTGGTTGAAGCTGCCGTAGCCTGCTCTTTAGTCTCGCTACTTCTTTCAACTTCACCTTCATTTCTTTCTTTTGTATCATTGAGCCCATATTCGGTGTCGAGATTAGTTCGTAGCGTAATATCCTTTTCCAGGAATACAATCAAGAATGACGCGCCAGAGATGGCAGTTGCAACAATCCATACAAGCCTCAGACTATCGCTGAAAACAGTGACTACTTGAAATCGTGTATGATCGGTGAGTGACTGAAGAAAATCACTTGTGGCATGTGAATATGCTTGTCCATGAGCGATGAGAGCTCTCACAGCGGGGTCATCGATCCGTCTGGATAAATCATTAGAGCGACTGTTGAAAATCGCTGCCGGAACACTGACTCCCCATATTGTTCCGAATGTACGAATGAAACTCCAGGTTGCCGTTGATAATGCGGTGTCCTTTTCGGTTAAAGCGGCTTGGACTGCTGGTAGCAATATAGCTAGCAAAAGACCGGTCCCAAGCCCGGCAATGATCTGAAGGGATACGTATGTAGCAAGGCTGCTGTTTTGGTCTAAAAGGATAAAGGTACCCGTGCCTATTGAAATCAAAGCGATGCCAGCAAGATGTACAATTTTGTATTTGCCGAACTTGGATAAGACCGCACCACCAACTATGCTACCAGGTATGATGAAGATAGCTGTAGGAAGCAAGAGGACGCCAGACCTGTTAGGATTCTTGAGCTGAACTGCTTGGAAATACACTGGCAAAAAGTAAAGCACCGAGAAAGACAATAGGGAATGTATAAACGTTAGATAGAAGGATACGGCAGAGGTTCGATTTTGAAAAAGGCGTAGTGGTGTTACGGGCTCAACACACCACGGTGAAGACTCGTATAATACAAAAACGCCGACTCCGACAAATCCAAGAATTAGAGGCAGCAACACGCGCCAATCAGACCAAACATAACGAGTTCCGCCATAGGAGAGGGCTATCAAGATAGCGGCGACGGATGCAATTAATATGATGTTGCCGAGATAATCGATGCGACGGAGGCGTTGAGCGATCGACGGTGAACGATCATAGTTGAGATGGAGGAAGGAAAGAAGAAGGATCAATGAAAGACCGCAGATCGGTAAGTTAATGTAGAAGACCCATCGCCAGGTCGTGCCCTCGACAATAGCGCCACCGATAAAGGGACCGAGAGATGAAACGATCCCAAATACTCCCAATATGACGGCTGTGAAGCGCCCACGGTCGCGTAAGGGCACAAGATCGCATACAATCATTTCGATCATAAGTATGATACCCCCTCCCCCAACACCCTGCACAGCACGTCCGGCTATAAGCATGGTTGCGGAGTTCGCGCCGCCGCTGATGCCGCTGCCTAGCGCAAAGGCAGCTACGACGCCGATTGCGATCCAGCGGCGGCCGAAGATGTCGGCCATTTGACCGAGGAGGGGCAGAAATGCGGTGCTGAGATTCATAGTTTAGTCTCGGGTCGGGGTGAAAGCAACAAAACGTTAAAGACCAGGACTAACCTTGTTAGTGTGTAGGCATTTGCAAACCACACATATAGCTCTTTGGCATCAAGAGCTTCGGCAATACGTGGCAGGGCAGTCGAAATTACGGTACTCTCAACAGCTGCCCCCAGCGAAGTAATCCCCAGTGCTACGAGAACGACCCAGAAGCGCCAGCCCCGGCCTCGGGGCTTTACGGAGACACCGTCGGAAGAGCCATGGATGACGGAAGTAGTGGGAGATACCTCGTGAGTGTGGGAAATATCCGCCATGATGTCACATGTACTTAATTTGGTAGGCTCTCCCTACCTAAACAGCAGAACGGCTGAGTAGGACACGATGGTAGGATTTAGTGTAGCCGTAGGTTATAATCGCTGCCTATTGCTTTACGTACCAAGTATATACAAGCACCTACATCTTGGTTGGTATGAAGGGGCATACGGAGCGTAAGGGGATTCTAGTGCGACGCGGCTCAAGCTCGAGCCAAGACTGAGAGCCCAGCCAGCTTGCTTTGTTTTTGCATGGGATGTCTTACCTTCAGTGGGTATAGTCTGTGGGTAGGTATTAGAATAAGTGGCGGTGCGTATTCCCGCACTGTCGCATTTGTTGGCTGTTGGCTGCAATGAATGTGATAGCTACCTCTTACACAAAGACGTCCGACCGAAAGGTTAAAAGCGGCATGTATTTTAGTATCGGCCTCACATTCCCAGAACCCCTCCAGCTAACCCTCACTTCAGAGACTTGCTTCAGAGACTCGCTTCTAAAGCACAGTAAAGCTCACAACTCTATCGAGACTTTCACGCATCATATCTATTCGTCCCATCCTCATCATGGCCCAACTTGAGCGTGTGTTGCGCCTTACAGGGTCCTATCACCGTAAAAAGGATGTTTCCGAAGAGGAGTTCCACCGCTTTTCTAGAGACCACGCGGTTAAATGCGCCAAGATCCATGAGAAATATGGCATTTTGAAATACCAAATAGTGCGTTATCCTTTCTTCGCTTAATTATATAGTGCTTCTCTCATTTATGATGCATATCAGGCCTGCAACTCCTCCACTACCCAAGCGTTGGCCCAGAGCCTGAAGATCCCTTACCAAGTGAACACACACGACCTTGAGATCGAATACTACTTCAAGGATATCGCTTCAGCCTTGAAGGTATCCAATGACGAAGAATTTAGGGAACTCCACCTCGAGTCCGAGCCCTTTGTTGACCATGATACCGCTAAGATCACCCTAACATGGATTGAGACCTATGTGGAGAATGGGAAAATGGTAAATATCAACTCTACAGGAGAAAGTGATTACGCTCCTTTCGCCGAGCTGGCTGATATCAAGGAATCGGAGAAGGCGGTTGGGAATTACTATAAATAATGATCTATGCAATTGGTTCTGCATACCGTCCTTGAATGTACTAGATTAGGGTCCTGAGGCTGGTGGTGTCTCCAATACTATTTCAATTTATACCCCGGCGAGTCAAGCAACTGATAAAAGTTCATCGGTTCTTCCTACTCTATCTTGCCACAGGGAGGGATGGCAGTCCTAATGAACGCTGACTCTTGGATTACCTAAACACGCTAGACCAAGGGGTATCCGAACAGCTCCTTTATAAGAATCAATAAGCCGAATTCAGAAGTATCAATTCATATTGCGTAGAATCCCTCATATGTGAAATGCTCCCAATGTTTCAAAACGACTTTATATCCATATTCCGCATACTTCTTTTCTAGTCCTTTCATCTCTTCCGAGGATAACTTAGTCCGTCATATATTCCAAATCTTCTGAGCAAGAACACCGGCTGCTACTAGGGTAGACGGTATCGGAATGCGGCTAGGTAATATTGAAGATATCTCGGATAATCTACAGTTCTAATATAAGAGCTTTGCCATCTTCACTCAGCTAGACGTGCGCCTCTACTGCGCTTATATATATTGTATCCATTGTTACAGCAACCTGTTCTAGATATTATATAAAGCGCTACTGATTAATACGATTGCGTCAATTCGGATACTCAGCGGCCTAGTCGGAGTCCGTAGTCTTCGAATTGCGTCCATGACATTTCGTAATACCACAAATCCCCTCGTACCATTGGGACTGTCCCCAGGTCCATGAGGAGTAAGAGCTAGCTTCGTGATATTAGTCGGTTCTCCTAAAAAGTATGAGAGATCCAATAATTAAGTTGTCGACGATGCCTTCTCGTTTTCTCGAGCTTCGTAATTTAGCAAATACATCGTTTTAAACATAAATTGATAGGGTCAGGAAGTGCCCCTAACTCACCACGATTAGGAAAAGCTGCCCCATACTATTCTCGAATTTATTAGATTTATGATATCCCGAGTTATCACTAATAGACGCAGTCTTGAATTTGTTTCAGCCCGAGGTGATCCACTATGATCTGCCTCGTCGTGATCGATCTTGATGCTAGTCTAACGTATGCCGGATGCTCTTGGTGTAACGTGGATTTGGAGGTGGAGATAATCCATGCGGCATAGAATGGGGAGAGAATTAAACTATCTAATACAGCTTAGATTATAATAATGAGACTGAGCTAGAGAAGCTTTAATCAAATTTAAACACCCCTGTTGATGGCCACAAGGCAATGTCGCAGAGATATAGTGTGATATGGCCTAAAAACAGGATCTACTCCTTTTTACTTCACCTCTCGTAGAATACTACGAGCCTAAGTAAAATTTATATGCTAATTGAGCATGTGGCGTAGGCTGCACAGTTAGATATTGGGTATGGTGTCCTTGATTGATCTGTTTCCCTATGTCGCAGGGAGAACTGATTATGTATAATAAAAGGTATGAG
This sequence comes from Nemania sp. FL0031, assembly GCA_022432375.1. Taxonomy (NCBI): domain Eukaryota; kingdom Fungi; phylum Ascomycota; class Sordariomycetes; order Xylariales; family Xylariaceae; genus Nemania; species Nemania sp. FL0031. The sequence continues at coordinate 164,038 of JAJKKK010000055.1, forward strand.
CAATTTTCTTCCACAGCGCCAGGGTTCCCCTCGCCTTTTATACCTACTACCTGTTCGGTTATCTTGGCCCGTTCCCTTTCTTAGATTATATTCTACTTCTTGCATTCAGTCCGAGCGAAAAAATCACTCGTATCGCGTATTATTCATTGTGTGACGACGATTGCGTAGATAGTCTGTTGATGATCTAGGTAAGAGTATGTTGGACTTTAGCTAGGTCTCTTAGGTACACAGGCATACACCTGTTCAAACTTGAAAAACCTATCTATATTCCGCTGCAACACTGCTTGCGAGGAGTCCCCTTAATCTTGAGAGTACTGGCAATCAGGGGCTAGTCCGATTGCACAGTTGATACTGGGGGCGCCTAAGCGAATGTTTCTCACGAGTATTATGCCCATTAGGAAGGTAGAGATAATTATCATAACTAGTTAAAATTACACATTCGCCTTAAGTAACGATACGAATGAAGGTCAAATGAGCGCTATCTCAGCGAGAACTTTGGTATTTTGATAGGGAGTATTGTTCATCCTGGCACTCTGTCCGGTTCCGCCTGTAGGTATAGTATCTATTAGCAAAGTGTTTATATACAGGACGGGAAATATCTTTAGCTTATGTTCTATTGTAGTACCCGTAGTGACTCCCTGACTTAGTACGTAATTGTAACATTTACTCCATGAACCCTAACTAGGAAGCACTACTCTCATGATATCTGAATTGGGGGATAGCTGTGGCCTAGGTAGGTACTCCGTATTGTTGCGCGAATTACGCAATCGGGAATCTTCCAATGCCCACTTGCTAGATTCGGAGCATACTCGATTGATCTTTGGAAATTTGGCATGTTTCCTACACCCGATTCCCGAATACCACGGTATTCCTGCACTGCACATATCTACATATATATTATGCAGGAAAGCACACCATTTATAGCCAATCACGATCCCGTCTGTCATGAGAAGCTTATATTCAATCTCACATATAGAGTTAATGTTATGACTATGATAGGTAAAAGCTTGTCTACTATCTGACTCAGCTGAGTACAAGAGCAAACCGTCGATCGCCCCGCCTAGAACGAACGATCTGACCGGTGCACTATGCGACCGCGGCGCAACTGGCAGCGGGCGACCAATCAGTATTGCGTGATGGCCCGGGTCAGCGACGTGTCGACCGTTGCTTTAGCGACGTGACCGAAAAGGCACTGCTACGCTGCTACTTGTAAGGAAATGAATGGCTGGCGAAAAAGTCTGGTAACAGGGCCCGCCGCACGCTTGCTTATTGATGCCGTGCCATACTACAGCATACTATTATATGCTATACCTACCTACATACAGCATACGCATAGAGCGTACCTAGCTAGTGTGGCTACTCGCGGCAGGCTGGCTTCACAGGTCGCCATCATTTATTGATCTATCAACCACCTACGTAATAACTACGCACCTACATGTGGTGCCTAGATAGGCCGAAGGAGCACAACAGAGGAACCAACGGTTTAGACTGCCGGAAATGCACACATAAGCACAGCGAGCGGGGTTCCTGGGCGTGCTTGATGCCCGTTGCCGTCCCAACTTCCCTCTCTTTTTTCTTTCCTGGGCCATTGTTCCTGCAGTCCCGCCGTCCGGGAACTCTGAGTAGCATCTGGGAGGGAGGGGTGGAGTGAGTGTGTGGAGTGAATTGAGCTGCGCTGCGATGCGAGGCGATGCGAACCGACGAACGGGTTCAAGACTCCTAGACAGAGATCGCCCATCGCAAACCATTTCCCTTCGCGGCCGCCAAGCCTCGTTGATCTACAACGACCTTACCGGGTCTTCATCCCTTGTAGATACATAGCGCATGGCAACCCCTCACGCCTCGCCCAATCTCATCAGACTCGAACTTGCGGGATATCGTCACGTTTCTTCATCATTTTCTCCCACAGACGCTTGCCCTTAAAACGAATAGGTGCCGAGGCAGGAGATAGGGAAGTGGGAACCGCGGCGGGCTTGACAGGCGGGATCTAGCGTATGGTGGTAAATACGAGGTGCTAAAAGTCTTGGCGATGGCCGACGTATCCCGGTCGAATGGCACGATGCCCAGCATTCACTCGGCTACACATCTACTGTATGTAGTTGATCAATGGAAAGTGTGACTATGGGGGGTAGGTAATATCAAATTTATTCTATCTCATGAGAGCAGTCGTGCGACTGCAACTATCTGGTATCATTGCGGGAAAGGAGTGCGCTATCTGTGTCCTGGCCAGACTGCCAATAGACCAAAACGCCCGCCCGTCCGTCCAAAGTTCCCCATAATCCCCGGCATAGCCCACATGAATTTTTCGTCCCATCCAAACAGAGCGTCGTAGAATTCATATCGAAGCCTCCCAGTTAACCGTCCCGCTTAAATGAGTGACCGGGACCATTGCATTAAGTAACCCTTCCTAACAAAATAGCAGCCTGTTGAGAAGCCCCATTAACAAACAGCGCTCTCCAGCCACTAGGCCTCTTCCTCCACAATATTATTATGATGGCTTTTTTTTTTCCCATCTCGCTATCGGCCCCATAACCCACTTAAAGCGCCAAGACGGCAATACCAGCGGCAATAATGGCACCGACCGGGCCCACCTTAGCAGCCGCAGCCGTAGGGATGGTTACGGAGGTGGTGGAGCTAGCTGGCGGCGCGGGAGCAGTGCTCGCCGGCGGGGTTACGCTGGTTATGGGATATGTGACAAAAGTAGTCGAGTTGCTGATAGGATAGGTAGGCGTGTAAACGGGGTAGGTGTAAGACGTGACGGGGTAGGTGCTTGGTGTCTCCGTGGGATAAGTGGGAGTCTCAGTGGGATACGTAGGGTATGTCACTGGGTAAGTAGGGGTTTCTGTTGGATAAGTGGGAGTCGATACCGGGTAGGTAGGCGTCTCCGTTGGATACGTAGGGTACGTAACCGGGTAAGTAGGGTAAGAAGACACCGGGTAAGTACTAGGCGTATATACGGGATAGGTGGGAGTCTCAGTGGGATACGTAGGGTATGACACTGGGTAAGTAGGCGTCTCCGTCGGATAGGTGGGAGTTGAGACAGAGTAGGTGGGAGTCTCAACGGGATAAGTGGGAGTCGACACGGGGTAGGTAGGAGTCTCCGTAGGGTAAGTGGGAGTCTCGACGGGATAAGTGGGAGTTGTCACAGGGTAAGAGGATACTGGATATCCTCCGGCCTTGACAGTCACCAGCAGCGCAGCGGTGGGAGCTAACTTCTGAGTGAACTTCATGGTGACCAGACTTCCGTTGATGATTAAGATTAAGAGGAATAGGTGATATGTATGCCAAGCGAAGGACCGAAGCGAGTGGCCTGATTTGTTTCAACGATTGCGATGTCGACGAACTTCGACGAGCGAGTTGGATAGCGACTGTGAGGAGCAATTATATACCGGGTGTGGGTGAGAGGGAGAGAACAACTCTAATCAACATGAGGTGTGGCCTAGCAACGACCATATATACTTATCTAATTATCTCGTTGAGGGGTTGGGAATCGACTTGCTGGTGGGTGGTGGCGAGTATACCTAGCCATTCTGGCTTAGACCTGCGACTATCCGGGATCGTCGTCTTTGTTCCCAGGGCAATGATTTTCCTGGTCACTTCGAACAAAGCCCACCCTAGCCTGTCCTAGTAACTACCTACAGAGTAGAACGCATGAGGTGCTAGTCGAGCCAGTCAGGTCAGCTAACGTTGCATTATCCTCGGATGGGTACATAAGTACAGTAGTATGTAGCATGGCCTTTGTTGCTGAGGGGTTGCTGGGCTGAGGAGCGGGCCGATGATGGTAAGTGCTTTTCATTATGATGGCTCCATGGTAATACGAGGTCACAGCTTACCGAACTATAGGGATTCTGGGGCATGGAGGTAGACAGGGCTGGGTAACCGAGTGGATGGTGCTTATACACCACCATCAGACTACTATCTAGATAGTAGGTGGTATGTAAGTAGGCCCAGCATACCTATATACAACATACTTTGTACATCGTGGTTGCTGGCGTTACCCGCCTCTGCCCGCCTGCATACTGTATGTATGCGTACATAGACCAAGTACAAATGCGGCATCTGTCATTGGATCGATACGTCATATTGGGTCGTCGACTTTCGCTTTTGGGTCTAGGGCGAGGGCTGACGAGAGAAAAGTGCTGATACTGATAGAAGATTCTACCTGTTGGAAGAGGAGAGAATTCGGCGTTGTTCTGTGCTGGCCCCCGAGGCACCTTACCGTTTTCGGGGACCCGATACGACCTTGGTACCGAGAGTGCCGAGTCACAAACAAACCAAGCCTCTCGACACACTCGACACTCTCGACAAAAACCTCGACAAACCTCGTGTTGCCCTAGCAATGTCTTGGCCGCAGTCGTGCATTGGCGCCGAGGCCGCTCCGTTCGTAGACGTCATTGGATGGATCCAAGTCGCCAAAGTGATGACCATGGGCCGACTATGGGCTAAGCCAATCAATGCTACGCGCTAATGTGATATTGCATTTGTTGTAAGCTGGCAGAATGGAAGTGGTTGGGAGGCACCTAAAGCCATTGTCATAGATTGGGAGGTGTTGTTCAGAGAAATTCCCACTGAGAAAGTTTTTAGACATAAGAAGAGGTACGAATAGAAAACCGCTGATCTGCAGATGCGGATGCATTGGAACTTTAGATAGTGGGGTTATGCTCTAAAGTGGATACTGTATGCTTATATAGAGTTCCGTAAACAGCATATGCACTTATCCTATGTGTGGAGTATCTGCACATTTATCGCTCAAGATACGTATCTCGAGCTAATCTCTATATGGGTTAACGGCATTCTAAGCTTGATCACGCTGAAACCAAAACACGGACCCAACACCAAGATTCTAACCACGAACTAAGTACGTCTACCCAATCTACTTAGCTATCTATCTAAATCTATACACGATCTCTAAATTTAACAGACTTCTGATATCAGCCGATGAATCATTCAGTTTTGGGCTCGTATCGCGTATCGGTGTATTGGCCTATTCATCATACGAGGGCAGGTGACTAATAGGTACGAGCCTCTCTCAAACAACGCCTCTCGGCCAGACTTCTCCTCCTTCCTCCTTGACTTGGAAGGCTTGATGTCAATTTTGAACTTCCATTCAAGCCACAGGCTTTGTCATGGCTTTTTTTTATAGGCCCATCACATATAGGCTCTATCTGTGATTGTGACAGCGCCTAGAACGTTCTGTTCTTTTGCCTCGGATATCTCCTCATTCCCGTCTACTAAATCTATACAAGAGCGGTGAAAGGGTTCCAAACCCTAAGAATTGTTCCTCTGTTCCGGGTCATTTGTCTGTCCCCCAGCCGAGTGGGAAATCCACATTAGCATGAGGACCAACTCATCCGCCTCGAGGCTGAGCTGCGATTTCTCCCATCGGAGGCCTAGGAGCTAGGAACCTAGGTACCTAAAGCTGACCAACCCTTTACCCTTCAATCTGCTAGTGCCTATGTGACACCCAACGTACTGAGCTATGAGTCTCAACTGCACAAATCTTGGCTTTCAATTCCGGCTTATACCCGACAATGTTGTTGTTGATACTCTAACATCAGCGTGGACGGGTTGTGCGACATCGGCTTACCAGGGGATTAATTCGTCATACGATAACACAACAACTTCTTCGCCGCAAAGTGTCTCGCTTCACCTAATTTCGGAGATGTATAAGTTAAGGCAAGGGCCGGTCATATTGTGGCTTGTCAAATGTTGTTTTCTAAATATATTACTACAGCTGTACGCCCCCGAATCTGCGTACTATTCGGTGCGATCTGAGGTATCTGGGTCAGCTACCAATCAGAAAAGCCTCATATGTACAGGCTATCACCGGTGCTAAAAATCCCCGCCTAGAAGAGCATTTACATTTACCATCAGTGGTGGCGAGACACATCAACAAAACCGCCGAGAACTAGGTAGTCGACGAGGTTGACAGACCGGTGTTGGCCGCCTCTATCCAACCGCCTCCACATCTAAACTCAAAAAGTTTTTCGGTGTTAAAATGCCTAACTATTAATCGCCCCGATTTTCGATGTAGGTATGCTGACGGCGTCTTGTGCATACGGAAGAGTCGGCGTGAAGCAACTTGACATTAGTTGTGTGATCGTTCTAGGTCTTACCTATACCCATACTATATATCGATTATTAGAAAAAGAGCGCTGCCTCGCGAAATGTAAGAAGTCATCAATATGTACTTCAATATGTACTTCACTATGTACTTGGAGTACATTCATATCCCAAAAGGCAGGGTCGCCAAGATCAGTGGTTTATTCTCCGCACAATTACAAGACTCGCGACAGGGATCTTAATTGAATGGTCCATGAGCCTGCCACGATTTATCCAGGCAGAACCCAAGTGCACTAACTTAGCTAGGTGGTCTCGGTCAGCAACTATCTATCTAGTAGCTTCAAGAAAAGTTTTCTGCTTGCACCACGTTTCTTGTCTGTTTTTTTCTTCTTTTCTTTCTTTCACCAAGAATCCCATTGGACATGGAACCATGGATAGCGGGGCTACGGAACCCGCTTTCGTCAATTGCTGGCTCTTTGCATCGCAGCTTCGGGTACTCGTCTGGACTAGTGGCGTCACAGACTAAGCAGTAGCAGGGCTGACCCTTTAGTCTGGGTCTTTATAAAATAAATGGACCAGCAATCCGATAAATTTCAGGAGTACTTACAAATAGGTGGAAATCTCACCAAAAAATAAGTAGTTCGCATAAATGCAATTTACGTCATACAGCAATAAGTTTAATCGGTACGTATGCTACAAGCGCTATAATTATAGCGCTATTAAACACTATAAGCGCTATAATTATAGCGCTTGTAGCTCTATAAAAAATAAGCGCTATCGGTATAACCTATGTATTAAAAAAACATATATACAAATATTTCAGTGTAAATTATATAGTCAATTAAGTACCAAAATTTTATCGGATTGCTGGTCCATTTATCTTATTAAAGACCCAAACTAAAGGGTCAGCCCTGCTACTGCTTTAGTCTGTGACGCCACTAGTCCAGACGAGTACCTGACAGCATTACCTAGCTGCATTCAAGTGGGCGGGGTTTCCCTTCTCTTCATGGGGTCTCTTCGAAGACGCCTTGTTACACTTATCTAAAGAGCTTAAGTATCTAAATGAAATTAGACACAAAGCTGAAAGAGTAGCTTCTATGGGCTGCCAACAAACTCGGGACACCGCCTTCTATCGCCAACTCACACACGTACCTACATAGGAATATACCTAAGGATTAGTGAGCTGACTAGACGAGCAATTTATCCGACCACGCTGGAGCCAGTGGCGACGCGCTCTGCAAGGTACAGGAATCTAGATGGCTAATCCAAGCCTATAGAGCCACCTTCAAGGATCACCTCTGGGGCTCTGACACATGGAATCCTGTCAGGAACCAGGCACAGCCAGGCACCGCCAGGCACAGGGAACAAATAACCGCAACACAGACCAATCGGAGTCCCTTATCACGTGCCGCTACACTAACACCAAGCAGCGTACCTGAGCAGGTTTTTTATTTCCTCAAGAAATTTTTCCTTGTTAATACCCCACCCCGTGGCCTTTTGTGTGCTTTTCCTCCTCTCCAGCAGGGTGTGCCTTTAGCCGGGCCTGAACAGATCGAAAAATTTAGAGTGTTTAGATCCTTCCCGCCTAGCCGGTCCCGTTGTGCGTAGATCGCGTCAGCCTTACACTATTGTTGGTCATGCCAAGAAAAACTGCGTACAGTTGAAGTTTCCTCACTCAACAGCAAGTCTGTCTACAGGAACTTCTAACGCACGGTTATGTTGTTTCCTGTCTAATTCAAAACACCTAAACTGGGAAGGCCACATCATGTCTTCTAAGACCTTGATATACAAGCCGTTCTGGGTAAATGTTGCCCAAGGAGTTGGTCTATCAGGTGAGCTATTGCTAGTGCCAGGGTCCTGCCCTGGCTAGGGGGGGCCATGTTTGCGTGTCAACGTAGTCCCCGAAACGATCGTTTTCGAGCAAAGGACTCTTGGACCAATAGGTTGTCGAGGTGGGCTCGCTTCTCTTCGAAGGCTTACACCCACAGTGCTTATCTAGGTATAGACGGACCGGCCATATTGCCCTTTGTGATATCCCTCCTTACTAAACAGGTTCCCATTCACCATGTACCTGCATCTAGACTCGAGGATTGTTGGCACCAACAATGTGGCACGGTCACATCCCGTCTGCCCCTCGGCAGTCTTTGTGTGTTATTCTCATATAAGAGCTCATCGTCCTCTTACAACGTCGTAGTCTCACGGCATTTTACACCCCCTTCTCTACTAACAATCATTTGATTAACATTCTTTCCTTTAGCTACTAGCTATCGTTCCCTCTTTTGACGGTGATATACACTCATTGACTTCTAGGCCCTGCTATTGATCTAGCTACAGCCACGCCCTCCTTTCCTCGAGAGAAGAGTATACCATATCATCAAAGAACAGCAAAGCATATCACCACTATCATTTTCCACAATATACGCAATAGCCATGCATTTCTCAACCCACTTTACCGTTCTTGCTGCCGCTGCAGCCACGTTGGCCAGTGCCAACTCGATTACTTTCGTGAATCAGGATGCCACTCAACGCACCATTGTCTTCACCGCCAATGCTGGGCTTCAGCAGATAGACTCTGTTGTCATCGCCGGGTTCGATGAGACCAAGGTTGAATTTCCCCAGGGCTGGATTGGTAACGCCTACTCAGTCTCCGACGGCGCCGCCAATGTCGTGGGCATGCTGGCAGAGTAAGTCTTGTCATGAAAGCTACTTATGAAGGGCCTTAACTCACTCCTTATAAGGGTTACATTTCAAGGCTGGAATGGCTTCACATACTACGATGTCTCCGCTATTGTGAACCCCAATGACCACAACGGTGTCAAGGAGATGTACCCAGCCAGCGAAAAGAACGCCAAGGAGAAGGTGGAGGTCTCTGGCTGTGCAGTGTTCCCTTGCCCCAAGGTCTACTACCATCCCGAGGACGTCCAAACCGTTACCAGCACCGAGGAAGATTTCATCTGCACCCTGGGCAACCCTCCCACGACTACGGCCACCCGCGACGTCGAGGTTGAGCTAGTCGCCCGCAAATTCGTCCTGGGCAAATTCTAAAGAGACGGAGCAAGCACTCCTCTCTTTCCATCTGGCATGACGGACGAATGTATCGCGCTGAGCGCTCAAAACGATGAACGACAGACATGACGAGATACCCCTACTACCGAACTTTTTTCTTTCTCGGCTCTTGCGGCTTTCACACTTCACAGCCGGCAACGCCAGCGTTTACGCTTTTTGGTATATAGAGCTACCCTACGTGGATATAGAGGGATATGGTCACGGTGTTCGGCAACATAACGCCAAGGTCCCCATTTTTTCTTCTTTTGAGAGGACCTCTTGCTATCTTTCATTTCCTCGGAGGGACGAGAACATCCAGCACTACAGCCGCGTTCAATATTAACGGTAGCGCTAGGAACAGAGAACTGCGGCGGCGAGCACTCCGTACCCTGTCCTCCTTCCCTGTGCTTTGACAAGCACTACTTGATTTCAATCCTTCTTACACTCATTATCTTACCCGTTTGAAACTGCCTTTCTTGTATATACATTAGGGAGGATGCGCGGAGGAATTACATGCGAAAAAGCAAATTTTATCTTCGCCTTTTTTTAAGATGGCGCATTAGACAAGGTGGACTGATCGTCTCATGAGACCGCGGTCAAAAACTAAGTGTTGAGGGATCTGATCTCGCTTTAGCTAGCCTTAGACGATGCTCGCACGTTCGCTACGTGGCTGAGTAGACAATTCAATCCTTTTTGCCATCCTACGTACGATTTGTTCCTTCGCGAAACGGTTTTTGGCCTGTTCTAGGTATGCTGCCTATTGCTACCCGCCGCTAAGCTCTCTTGGTCCCCCCGATCCCACGATGCGCTGCAAGACACGCATGCATTGCCGGCGAAAATAGCACCCCAATTTCGCCAATCCCCCACTCTATTCTTGGCTTGACGCTTAACGCTTAGTTACCTACTGCCAGCTAGATCTACACAACCCCCAATTTGTTCTCAATATAGAAGGTTCCTATTTGGGAAGAATAGCTGAATATAGATTTTCACACTTTATACTAGGTATTTACGGAGTAGATACTGCCAAATACTTTCTTAATCAAGTCTTCCGTCTTGACCAGCTCTGTTTACCAGCTGGGTGCACTTAGCAATTCTATGAGAAGAAAGGAGCTAGCGGTAGTGCCACGGCGCAATCAAGAGGACGCTTGTGTCCGCGCACAGCAGGCCCCCAGCCCCGACTACGTAGGACACGCGCGTCCCACGCCGCATCGGGGAGGCAAAGACGTGGGCAAACCAGACTCAATCGATCACTAATTCGCTAATCTGTGACATGCGACACACACACACACACACACACACACACTATAATCTAGCCCTACAAGTTTGCGTGTGCACCGTCTTTACTGCAAACACCTCCCATCCACCAAGATAGACACGTGCATTGCGGGGTTGAAACAGTACGTCGCGCAAGCGCCGTGCACATTTAACTATGTATGCCCGTCGGGCGTGACGCGACACAGCGCAAGAGAGGGAGGAAGCGGCGAGTAGGAAATCTACCAAGCTTCAGCCGGGCGGGGGCTGATGCCTATAGTAGTACAATAGTACATTAGTGTTGCCTAGATATAGATAGCACTCAGCTGGGGAGATGGCTAATGGCGGCTGGGGGGCGTTAGATGAACACTCGGTCCGATGCGATGAATCCGGGGGAAAGGCATGAAATACCAAGGATGTAGAGATCGATCGGCCACCCGTGCCGCGCTCTATACCCACCATCCACAACGCCGGGAGCCGTGTGCGCTTCTCTTTACTCTATATTACTATTAGAGTAGCCCGTCTATAGACGGGGAGGATCAAGTATTTATAGTTCGCGGTGAGGCCGCGTGATGTATGTTCGGCTCGGGCCGACTCAGCTCGGGCTGGATAAATCGAAGTCGAGTACCAAGTAAGTATTTAGAGATTCGAGGCGAGAGAGCGGGAAGGGAGGGGTGCGACTAGTGTAGTTTATCCTGCGTTCATTCATTGCCGGTGGGAAATGAGGGAAAACCACTCCGTTTTCATTGGCCGTATGTTCATCCAATGCTCCCTTAATCCATATTTTAACCTTCCGGATAGAAGATACATGAACTGTCAAAAGACTATTAGACCGGCGTGCATCCGTCGGTGGGTAGCCGGCATGCGCTAGCGAAGAATGATCGGCCTCATCCCGTAATCCGGCGATCCGGCCATGTGTATGTATGCCACGTGCCGTCAAGATCACTTATGATAGATTTCGACTAGAACCCCCATGCCAGAAGCTAGGTTATTTTGGTAATCACGCTCGCACACCGTCTTAATTCCCGAGTCTAACACAAATGGACTAACTCACTATGAGTGCGATAGCTTGATAATACACTTCGATTAATCATCTCAACACCGCTCTCCAGCTCTCGGGCTCGCTAGATGATGCCGTCGAGTCCCAGCGCATCACGCGCTAGTTGGTATAAGGCAGTAATACTCAAAAGTGATATAGAATATTATCTAGTTCTCAAAAGTATCTCACTATTTAAGTTACAGCTAGATGGAGAGAGCACGAGGGCTCGAGGGAGTTGCTATCATCATTGATCAGCTAAAACAAAGCAAATATCTAAGCATCTATAAGATGTTATTAACACTCTGGAGTACTGTAGTAATTTACTGTGGCGGTGCGGGGAGAATGAATCTCCGTACCTCGTGCCGCAGCGAGGAGGTTAGGCACTTCAGAGGTAGGCTGCGCCATCCCGAATTCCCCTGTTCAAAATGTAAAGTTGGGGTCCATTTCACTGCCTTACTAGGCGGATTCGGTTGTCCTCTTCTCCAAAAAACCTATTCCCTTTTTGCGCATCCCTTCAAAGATTTCATTAGCCTAGTGCTTCGCTTCAAACACAAATTCCCCGCCGCCGTCTACCCAATGGACCCGATTACCATTGGCCAGATTATCGGATCAGCCGTCTCTTTAGGAAATGTGGTTCTCAAATGCATAGCGGGGATGAGGTCACTCAAGCAAAGATATTACGATGCCCCCTTAGTGTTCTCTACCATAGTCGGGCAGCTATACATGGTTCACTCGGCACTGGACCAATTGGCTGTATGGAACAAGCCAGAGCACGCACTCGATCTCAGATACCAGCAGCTAGCACGGCAGATCGATAACGCTCTCGAGTGCTTTAGTCCATTGATTACGGCTCTCGAAAAGCGATTGGAGGAGTCTGAACTAATCAGTGGGAATGATATGACTACGAGGGAAAGACTTGCATTTCTCTGGAACGAACAAGGAACATCGAACTTCTCGGTCTTACTTGATCGACAGGTAAACGCGTTGAACCTACTGTTACAAGCCATACAATGGTAAGCTAGTATTCTTAGTATCTCCGAAGTAATTCATATTTGATATTAATTGGATCGTAGCGAAACACTTCTACAACAACAACTCCTTTTTCTTCGAGCAGACAGCCAATCTATCCTACAAGATGCAAAATATTGCTCCTCCTCGATTGTAGGTCCTAAAGACTCCGCAAGTCTGATATCCGAAAACACCAATCTTATCTCGGAAACCACTACGCGTATTAGTATGATGTTCGATTTCGACCACGTTATACTCGGGTCCAAAGTCTATCAGCAGGCGGGAAGGTCGCATTTACGACAGGCCATTAGGGTGCACAATCAGGCGTCCGCCCGGAGACAGCCCGAAAACAGATCTCTGGAAATTAATTCTCAATTACACCAACTGCATCGCCAAGCCTCTCCCGTATATAGTTCCTCTGGGACACCTTCATTGAAAACACGAACCAACGTTTTCGATCCACAGAAGACCAGTGGCCTCCAATCCATAACTAACGTACACAGCATGAGGCTGGCCATTCAATCGCAGCAGTCAGAAGAATACACAATTGCCTCAGATTCTTCACAGCAGAAGAGCGACGAGCCACGAAACCAGGGAAAGACCAATCATTTTGTTGAGCCATGGAGGAAACCTAAGACCATGACGTCCGTAACTGGGGAGCGCCATCCCGAATTCCTAATTCTTGGGATCTCAGAGAGCGGCAAGAGCACCCTATTGCAGGGATTTAAGCTAGCTTTGGCAGGAAACTATGTACAAGAAGAGAGGGAGTTGTTTACTAAGACCATTTGGTCAAATGCCATACAGAACATCCGAGATATTGTAGAGGTTATTGAATTCCACGATTTCCCCCTCGAAGGTGAGGACATAAAGAGCCATGCTACAACCATTCTTATGCAGCATAGTATGATCGACTACGCTCCAAGTTCTAAGGTTGTCGAGGCAATTTCAGCCTTGTGGCTTAATGAAGGATTTCAAAGCGTATACCAACGAAGGAGTGAATACCAATTTAGCGATAACACAGAATACTACACTAAAGAGATCAAGCGGATAGCGGCACCGCATTACGTACCAACCGATGAAGACATGCTCTGGGCTAGGTGGACGACGACTGGCCGCACAGAAGAGTTTTATTCAGGTCAAGCCCTACTCTGCGGCGATAAGTATTGCTTTGTGGACGTAGGAGGGATGAGAAGTGAGCGGGAACATTGGTTCCAGGGCATTGCCGATGTTTCGGTGGTGCTATTCACTATCGATATGACAGCGTATGCAAGGAAACTTTACGAGGATAAAACTGTGAACAGAATGCAGGAGCAACTAGAGCTATTCGAAACTATTGTAGGAAGTCGAGAGGCTTACAAAAGTGCGTTCGTTTTGATATTTACAAAATTGGATTTGATTGGGGGGTGGCTGCAACGAGAGCCTGTGGAAAAGTATTTCCCTGACTATCCGTATCGGACTCGGGATGCGGGGCTCATTGAATGCTACACACAGTACATTACGGATCGGTTCCTATCACTAGCTAGGTCAAGCGGGATCGCCTCGCGTGTCCACATTGTTCTGGGTGACCTTATCACCGGCAGAGAGGACACAATATCCAAAATATTGGAAGCAATCAACCTCCTAGTGGCTACATACGATGCGCTGTATTATTTGAGGAAAAGGGTCTAAACACCTCCTGTAACAGCAGAAATTAGAGGTCCTTGGATTTGTGTAAAATAGCGTGTCGGTGAAGAAGAGGGTGTAGGACTATGTAGATTTCGGTTATGAAGAAATGATAGTTATGTCTTTACATTTTCAGCCGTTACTGCTTTATGGACTACTTATCCCATGCCAATTAGTCATCACTACGAATAACGACTTAGCTGTACTAGACCTGAGAGAACAGCGTCCCTAGAAGTAGGTCTAAACGACGGATGCAGTGCAGGAAACTTACGTAGAGTATCGGACTTATACGGCCTGCTGGATATAAGGTTGCTCAACCATTTACAACGTGACTGTACATATGCCGCCTTTTGTTTCATAACGGCGCTCATAATATATGAATGCAATACTAAAAACAGCCAGGTGTCCACCGTGAAACGGTGTAAGTAACTCCTAAAAACAAGAATGTTACTCTAGATCCGAACTTGAAATGAAATTTATTGTTATCTTTATAGTTGCCTACAAACGTTCAATATGGTAGACTTCACATTATGGTCCCTAATTTGTGCCCTGGGAAGGGGGACCCCTGTAACAAAGTACTTACCTAGGATTCAGTGTTGTTGGTACTGGCTCGTAGTAATATTGTATTAGGTTGAGTAGTGGCGCCACTGACCTTGATTATATAAACCGGTTATGTGACACGCACTCCATGAATTGCACTTAAACCTACCTGTCGGGGCCTTTCAACATATGGTAGGTGATAGACTCTTGTTGTTGCTTAAAGGTTCCTAAAACCCCTCCGAATACCACCCTGCTTATACGCAGGAATGCTCCCTTTGTTTGCTCCTCCTTATGCCTTACGATTACGTCCACTGGTGTAGCCTTATAACGCCACCCTTGCAGCCAAACCCGACGTATACGCCCGAGCCGCAACATCTCCAACCTAAAGCCATGTCTACTGCCACCAAAACCACGGCCGCCCCCGAAGCTACGGCCCCTGAGGCTACGGCTGGAAACGTATGCATAGCCCACGCTGGCCCTCATCTGATCATCTGATCACTGTAGCGTATGCATTCAACTGATAAAATTGATAACCGAAGCCGCCAATGGATGGACAGACGAAATTAATGATGAGTAGTTCTGGGAGACGGATGGGAATATCTGGTGACTTCTGATCATGACAGGCATAGATGATACTAGCATAGAGCTCCTCTTCACCAGAGAGGCATAGGCTGGCGCCTGCATAACGTTGTTACAATTGGGCTCTCCGCTAAAATATTACTTCCACAATGCTATCAGAAACTCCATTTGCCGAGTTATTGAGCTGAAAATTCTAGAGCAGCTTGTAAACTGGATGGGGGATGAGGACAAAGGTTACGATACCACCCCACGCAACAAGGTCTGAAGCGCTGTATCATCAAGTAGATGGTAATGAGAAATATTGAGATGTATACAGGGGATGGATAGGGAAGGAGAGGTAAAGTAAAAAGAAAATAAAACCAATTAATTAATCACATTCGTCAAGAGAGAGAAAAAAATGCCAGAGGCAGCTGCCTGGTCAGAGGATCGAACTCACCGCCCTACCCCCCTTCACCTGGACCCCTCGTCTTATAGTCGCGCTGCGTTTGCTCCCAGGATTCAGAGGGTAACTTCGGACTTACAGACGCCGGTACGGGATTGTTCTCCCCCCTTAACCAAATCGACCATTGTTGCCAATTGTCGAGGCTGTTTGGGAGGGGCTGTGCTTATTTTGATCAAAATGCCTCGGGAGGGCAGTTACACAAGGGCATACAGGTGTTTGGGCGTTGCCTGTTTGTTGTTGCTATTAGCTATAAAGTATCCGTCTAATAAACGCCGTATAATCATTTAGTGGTACACAGTAGGTAAATAAACATTAATCCGTGCATAACTAGATAATCATTCACCACTCTTGAATGTCTGTGCTGACGTAGACAAGTGTCATTTTGTTACAATGTATTATACTGTTTACACTGTAACCATTCGGCATACCTATCATATTGGCTGAGCTATTTTCTGACTTAAGTCTAACTAAGCTCCAAAGACTAATGAATAACGTGAATAACATGAGATAGCTAAACTAATTCAAATATTTGAAGACACGGCTATCGTCCATTCGTCTATCTACTTACATATCCATTCGGGCTGGACGGGTGGCATGTCTCGTAGCACTGAGCTACTCTGGACGGCGAGCTCAACTGACATAGGTTGGAATGCAGTAGTATCAGTGGCCCAGAGGCCGTGATGATAGAAGTCGAGAAGCTTGAGAGCCGGATTAGCTTTTACCACGGTGGCCATGTCTATGTTATCACTCTTGGTCGCTGCAACCATGCTCTGTCGCAATCGGTCCAACCAGACGGAGGGCTTCACAACCTCCACTTGCCGACTAGTATCTTGGTGCTTACTTAGTACTTCGACGATGGTGGGCAGGAGTTTCCCCCATATAGTAGTGTTCGAGTTCCTCAAGTTGAGAACCTCTGCATTACGGCTGCTACCAATAGCGTGTTTAGAGCTAGGTAACTTTACTGCGAACTCAACAATAGCTTCGGCTACGTAATCGGAGGGAATCCAATCAACCTCAGAAAAGCGCAGGCCTAGGTCCTCCGGTAGGCAGCCGAGCTGAAGCGAGCTTACCACAAGACTTGGTAGCCACTCGGCTATGTTCCACATGCTCGAATGCCGCATGGATCCCGCTACTTGGCCTACGCGCGCGATCGTCACCGGGATACCTAGATGCTTGGCAGCGGTGTCAGAGAGAAGCTCGGATATAAACTTGCTCTGCGAATACCCATTGAGCCTGGCGTTCCTAGATCCCCCAACACTGCCTCTGGAGCTGCTTTGCCATCGAGTGCCGGGCCGCCGACTGCACCGATGCTCGAGACAAAGAGGAGACGAGCGGACCGAGGGGCGGTGGCTGATAGCGCGCATAGGTTGACGAGCCCGGCGAGTTGTGGGCGAAAGGTTGGTAGGCTCAGATTGAAATTGACGGGCCATGCATTGTGGATTATGAGACCGACTCGCGTTTGTAATGCCTTATACTGTTCCTCTTCCAGTCCAAGCAGGGGGTGCGACAAGTCAGTCTGCAGGAATGTAACACGAGTATCGAGGTTATCCGCCGTCAGCCCAGCAGCACTAAAACGTTTAATTTGTGCCGAGCGACGGTCAGCTCCCCGGTTTGCGCAAAAGATGTGTCCGATGCTAGGCTTTTGTAGTAGCGTATGTAGAATGAGCGTGCCTAAGGTCCCAGTAGAGCCTGTTAGGAGAACGTTAACAGTTCCTGGCGCAACAGGGTTGAGAGATTCGGGCTTTGGAATCTGTTGAATAAGCCCCCGGACGTTCGATTGTAGTTGTTTCATCACATCTGTCTGATTGGCCAACTCTATTGGTTTTGTAATAGCTGCCGCGAGCTGCTCGATTGTTGGATTCTGGTATATCTTTGATAAGGCAAGATCAGGTCGGTGTAAAATGCTTCGGAGAACCCGAGCAAGACGCAATGACTGCAATGAGTCCATGCCCCTATCAAAGAAGCTATCCGAGACGCCCAAGGAAGGCCACCCTGTGATATCCGCCAGTGAATTTCGAATCAATAAGGCAATCCCCTCACTATTGTGTGAGTAAAGCGTCGTATTAGCTTATCACTGTCTTGGTCACCCTCTGCGTTGGCGTAGAGCTTGTCAATATCTCCTTGATACTGCGCAATACTGCTACCTTGTTGGATTGTTCCCTTTCCTGTGTGAATAAAAGGGCGATCTGGACGTGTGATGAGTACGAGCGACGATGCATACATGAGCGGGAACAACTTTGTTGGCTTCCTCGATACTTGGACGGACACGCTCGATAAGGGCTGCCTCATCCGCGGTGGAAGCGGGGTATGAAGATGCCGCCGGTTCTATGAGTAAAGCTGGTTGAAACCTTTGGGCGCCAACAACTAGGGCGCTGCTCAGCACTGGGTTTTAGGCAATAATATGTTGCTCCATGGAAATGGGGTTAGTCTTTTCGCCGTTGAGGAAGACTAGAATATCATCAGCGCGGGCAGTCCAGCGCCAAACATCGTGAACTTTAGGCTGTCGGAAAGAGGTCCTTAGTCCGGTATTCGTCGAGCTTATCTTGACCGCGGATGGTAAATGCTGCCTGTGTACTGGCCAGAGCATCATCCTGTCGGATGATTAGCTCGTAGGTGTCGCCCGAGACTTCGTCAAACTTGGCTCCTAGGTCAGGACGAAGGCGAATATAGCACCAGTCTAAGGGTCACAATTCGGATGGCATTAGCTGTTGCGGGATTCCAACCTTGGATGCTCCCCATTGACAGCGTAGCGGGATTTTGCTAGCAACTTTATCTCCAATCGCTTGTGGGAGGTCGCATCAATGTTCTGCGTACTTAGCACGAGGCTTACTGTACCCCAGCGCTTAATCTTACCAACTAAACTGCGAGATAGGTAGGCACATAAAAATAGATTGTTAAAGTAGCGTTGGTCTCCGTGATTTTCCGGGCCGCGGGGTTACAGACTAAGGTTTTGTGACTCACTTCATTCGGACTATTATACTGCTTGATGAATAGCTATTTAACACGGTCGTTATGCCCCTAAAAATCAGTGTGAGAAGTATTAAGTCGAAGCGGACTGACATCATGCAGAACGATGTTGAAATTCTTAATTGGTTGCTACAAGTTGTAGTTGACACGACCTATTCAGTGTTACTTCGGCCTTAGCATCATCTCTTTGCAATGCAGCCCATCGAACACATTAGATTCTATAATCGCGGTGGCGCACATGCATATGTTGGAAAGGACAACCGTTTCTGCCTGAAACGCCTGCTCTGCTGCCGAACTGTAACTAAAACAAACAAGGCTTTGAGCGCTTAATTCGAATTGTTGTTGTCCGTAGAAGCCATTTGGGCGTCACCAGCTGTGCCATCCGTCTTCGGATCATCGTTATCGTCATCGTTCTTATCAGGCTTCGGCTCCGAACTAGCCTTAGCAGCAGCTTGAGCCGACTTTTTAGACTTTACAATGCTAAGCAAGAAATCGCCGGTATCTCCAAAGCCGTCTACCTTACCAAGTCGAGCTACAAGATAATTGATATCTGACTCCATCCTGTGTTGCAGAGTCAGTGCTACTCCTACAGCAGAAATCTTTTGGCACTACTTACCTATTCGTGGCAGTCTCGTTCTTCGCCTCAAGAACTTCTAAGCCATTCCCAATTTGGTTCTTGTAGCTGTCAAATACGGGCCTCATGATGAGTTGCACCGTACCCTCGGGTAGGTTTTTGGTGAGGACTCGATGGAGAGTTATTGTTTCCTTCACGAGTGTTTCCATGTAGACGTTCACAGTCGACTCGGCTTCCTGCTCCCAGGCTATCCCTTTAATTGTTTTGGCATGTGCTGTGGCCCGACCGGTCATAATTTCAACCAGTTTGTCGTAAATGTTGTTCTGGTGTTCTTGAAATAGGCGCCTAACCTTGTCAAATTCACCTATGAGAGCAGCAATGCTCGCGTTGTTGACGCTAGGGCCTGATCCGGCGTGTCGCCGTACAAACTCCCTCACATATGGAATAAGTGTGGAAATGAATCCTAATGCTTGGGACGCAAGAGCGAGGTGCTTGGTAGTAATATTTCTCAGACCAGCAGACTTTGTGGCCCCAGCTCCTAGGATAAGTTGAGTACATCGTGAGTTGAAAAGCTGAAGATAGCTGATTAGGGAGGCGGAGATATCAGAGGCCACCGAGGGGATGCCCGTTATGAGATGTAAGAAGTGAGTCATGCCTTCGAGACACAGAATAGCGGAGTTGGGTAATACGAACGGTTCTGAATCTATAATTGCGCTTCTGGTCTTCTCCTTTCCTGCCCCATTAGACTCTGCCCTGGGTCGCCCATTAGCCTTGGCCTCTTCATCATCCTGGCATTCTGAAAATGGTAGCCATATTTGAGATCCTTCCGTCCAGGATTTACTATCTTTTGTGCTGCACTCTAAGACGCGGACAAGAAAAACGTTGTGCTTTTCCGTGAAATCCTTAGCCATCCATTGGTCAGATTCCATAGCTTGGGCAAGCTTCTGCTTCTCCGAGTCGCCGTGAGACTGAATAAAATCCTTGATATGAGCATTCACTACAGTCTTCAAAGAAGTGCCGCTGCGGCCGGATATAGACTCGCATTCAGTTGCAAAATAGAGATTGAGAGTAAAATATCTCAGGAACCAAACAAGCGGCAATCGTGTGCTTTGCTCCGATCGTACGCGAAGTACCTTGACAATTTTCTCCTGGGAAACGTCCACGGCTTGGCCTAACAGGTTTGCCATGTCCATAGTCATGTGAATGTCTTCCTGAATATCGCGATTTGCACTATTCAGTGGCGGGGATTTTAATTGAGATGGTGATCGATCGCTCGTCGGGGTCGACGGTTGCCCAAGAGAGCTTGCAACATCGAATAAGACTTTGACCTGAGTTGTGAGTCTTCGCAATGTTTCTGTAACACTGACATATATCTTTGTAAATAGTTCTTCGGCATCTTGTTCGTCTAATGCCCGCAAATTACGTGCAAGAATACTTGATTTTTCCTGTTGCGTTAGGCGCTTGGAGTTGACTGTGGATACAGATATCATAGACTCGTTATCGTCGTCGCGTGATGTTGGGAGTGGCTGCTTAACAAGATTGCGGATTTCGCGCATCACTACTTCCCGATAAGACGCAATAGCAATGGCGATATGTTTGGATCGATGCAAACCAAGCAATACGGGCACTAACTGAGAGCGAAGGTCGTCAGTCTTAGCCAAATAAGCCGGGAAAACCGACTGATCTCTGCTGTGACCGCCACGCGATCGCATTGCGGCGCTGCTCCAACGTGACAGTACTTCTTGGGTTGAAAGCTCGGTTACGTGTCGCCTCAGATCCGCCAAAAGGATGTCAAGGAACTGGGTTTCAAACGCTTTACCGACCCGGAAACGTAACGTGCCGATATCGTCATTGACTCCTTGTAGCGCAACGGCACCTCTAAGATCTCGCAGTTGTGGGCTTGGGATACCGTTAGTTGTTGAATTAGTTGTACCCCGCCCTGCAATGAGATTTTCTAGGCTATCAATGTTTTCTAATGCACTCTGCAGGTCGCCGGCTTCTACCAGGGTTTCGCATGCTGCAACAGATTGCACAATTTTGTTCAACTGTCTTACAGCATCATTCAGCTGCTGGAGGTTTTGACGGCGCCGTTGTTTTTGTACGATTTCTAGTCCGCTAGTGGCGACCTCTTGATCGAGAGCTTCCAGTTCTTCCCGTAGCGTTTTGATCCGGCCAACAGATTCTGCAGCCTCGGAATGAAGCTCTTTCAGTGATCCCAGAGCGGTGAAGAACGTAGTAGACGCAGTGGATATCGAGGAGATGAGATGCATCTCCACGGTATCCATATACCAGGAGAGCTTCTCTTGCAATATCGCGTTTGTGGCTAATGCCTTGCGGGGTGCTGGAGCACTGCTATTTGCCAACTTTTTGTCCGGGCCGGAGCCAGGTGCGGGTGTGACGACCTCGGATTTCTCACTCACTATATCAAAGGTACGGGGGTTCTCTAAATGAAAACCTTCGTCGAAATAGACATTTGGAATCGTAGACAAAGGTGGCGGTCCGTGAGCTTGTTTTCGGCTATATCCCGAACTCGATCTTCTGCGCATCGCGACCCTCGGCGAGGGAGAATCCATTGGCGATATTGACCTGGCAGAGCCGGCTGACATGGGTCTCGTGGCAGATGATTGCCTGCTTCCTGGCCGCAGATGGCCGTCGTCTCTCAATGCTGTCATGTCATCGGGCCTGCCGCGACGAAAAACTTGGTCGTTTACATCTTCATCGTTCTCTTGCATGCGTCGGAGCTGTTCATAAAGTGCGCCCACCTGGGTCAGATACGGCTTAAACTCAGAAGCGTCGACCTTCGGTACGTTGGTCAGGGTAACAGGCGGGATGTCTTTGGAGGTGGGTGGCTTATGAGCGCTGGATGCTGGAGCTGCCGTATGGGGTTGAAGACCGGTCCGAACAATGGGCGGCTGGAGCAGAGTTGAGATGGCATTCTGCCCTGTCTCTAGGACGGCATGAGACCACGTGCTGGAAGCCGTGTCAAGATGGCCACCAATAGAATGGATCGAGCTTGCAGTTGAGCCTCGGCGGATCTTGGGGTGAGATGTCGTCGATTGGCGGTGGAAGGGGAACTCGGTCTGCGAAGTCGGAGACCACGGGGATAGACTATCTACGGACTTGCGGGCTGCTGCGTTGGAAAACATGGCTCCGGGACACGCGGCCCTAGAGTCGCAGCGGGATAGATCGAGGGGATCGGGAGGATCGGGCGAGAGAAGCCAGTCGGCTTATCGAGGAGGCTCGCGGAGGGCTACCGAGGAAGCATAGCTAAGCGAAAGGCGACTGGCGAAGGGACGCCCGGGGCCGCAAAAGCACTTTTTGTAGAGTTTCTAGAATTGATAGGATGAAAGGATAGGCGTGGTTTGTTCGCTAACCAAGGACTCGGGAGCAAGATGTGCGGCAGACAGTCAGCCTGTAAATGCAGATAGACAGATAGCTATCCAGACAATTCAATTCACTGATGGTCGAGTTGTAGGTTGGCCGAGAGACGCTTGGTCACTGTTAATTGGACGAGGGATTCGCTTGATCACCGTTTGCCTTGCTGTGCTCTGTGAAGATATCAATCGCCCCTGATAATTACTATGCCATAACTGAGTTGGTATTCTGCAACGCGTAATCGGTTTCGTATTGTATATTGTAGAGAGATGACCAACTGTCGCAAAGAGCTAGGTAGGCAGCTACTTACATGAAGCCAAGTACCGCACTAAACTCACTTGGACACAACTAGACACAATCTAGTGGAGCTGCTGTATCGGAAAAGTTACCTAGATACATGGGTAGAGATGTGACTACCTAAGCAAGGGTATCTTGGCAGGGGCTATGCATATATCAAACTCTATTCAATAACTGGAGAGTAGAGTCTCAGTGCCTATCCTAATATAGCCTAGCGTATATGCAACCACTCAACGCGTTCTTTGAAACAACGCGGTTTAGTCGCGTGTTGCCGACCCAGTCCGCGCCGTTGCCAATTAAATCTTATCCACCGGTCAACCACCCCTCGATTTCTTGACCCTTGCCTGTCCAAATCCACCAAGTCTCTGTCTAACAAGAACCCAACAAACGCTTCTTGTCAATACTCAATCGTGACATAGTCTTGCAATAGCTAGACACCTACAAGATGGATCGCCAATCCGTCTACTCGGTCTCCGTCTTCCAGAACAGCTCCGGTCCCAACGAGGATACCCGGCTCCAGCTCCAAGAGCAGCTCATCAACTTTATTCTACAATTCAGACACGACAACATCTTCATTTACAGGTGAGTTCGCTCTTTTTTGTGTCTCAGGGTCCAGGTTGGGACTGACTTCGTATCATCAGAGACCAGCTGCGCGAAAATGCCTTATTAAAGAAGTTCTACTGTGATGTCAACATCACCGACCTCATCAAGTATAATGAAGAATTGGCGCATCGTCTAGTCACAGAACCCGCAGAGATTATTCCTCTCGTGCGTCTAATAATACCCTCACCCTACCCGAATGCATGTCTCCTAACTAGCAGTAGTTCGAAAACGCTCTAAAAAAATGCACTCACCGAATCGTCTTCCCCCATAATCCTACCGCCGAAATTCCAGAACACCAGCTTCTCCTACACTCCACTGCCGAAGATGTGTCCATACGGAATTTGGATTCGGAGACCATCGCGCGCCTGGTTAGGGTTTCAGGCATCGTGATTGGCGCCTCAGTCATGTCCTCTAAAGCAACCGAATTGCATATTCAGTGTCGAAGCTGTCAACACAACCAGGTAGTTCCCATCCTCGGTGGGTTTACTGGCGTTACTTTGCCGCGGCAATGTGGTCGACAGCGTGCGCCAAACGACCCGACCGAGAAATGCCCACTTGATCCCTATTTTGTTATTCACGAGAAGTCGCGATTCGTCGACCAGCAGATCATCAAGCTCCAGGAGGCGCCCGACCAAGTACCCGTCGGAGAGCTTCCGAGGCACGTTCTGATCTCAGCAGATCGCTACTTAACTAACAGAGTCGTCCCTGGCTCGAGATGTACTATCATGGGCGTCTTCTCTATATACCAGAGCAAAGGTTCGAAGAACTCGGGTGGCGCTGTGGCAATTCGTACTCCTTACCTCAGAGCCGTGGGCATCCAGACAGACGTTGACTCAACCGCCAAGGGTAACGCTGTCTTCTCAGAAGAGGAAGAGCAAGAATTTCTCGAGCTCAGCAGGAGACCTGATCTTTACAATGTGATGGCCGATTGCATCGCTCCTTCCATCTATGGAAATAGGGATATTAAGAAAGCAATTCTATGCTTACTACTCGGCGGGTCCAAGAAGATCCTTCCTGACGGCATGAAACTTCGAGGTGATATCAATGTCCTGCTACTCGGTGATCCGGGTACGGCAAAATCGCAACTGTTAAAGTTCGTGGAGAAAGCGGCGCCAATTTCAATCTACACTTCAGGTAAAGGTTCATCGGCGGCTGGTTTGACCGCGTCAGTTCAGCGCGATCACTCGACGAGGGAATTCTACCTAGAAGGCGGTGCTATGGTGCTCGCAGACGGCGGTGTAGTGTGTATCGATGAATTCGACAAGATGCGAGACGAAGATCGAGTAGCTATCCACGAAGCCATGGAACAACAGACAATCTCAATCGCCAAGGCCGGCATCACCACAATCCTCAATGCGCGAACATCAGTTCTCGCCGCTGCCAACCCCATCTTCGGCCGGTACGACGATATGAAGACCCCCGGCGAGAACATCGATTTCCAAACCACCATCCTGTCCCGTTTCGACATGATCTTTATCGTGAAAGATGAGCATACGCGAGACAAGGACGAGCGCATCGCGAAACACGTCATGGGCATCCACATGGGCGGACGCGGCCTCGAAGAGCAGGTAGAAGGCGAAGTACCGGTCGAGACAATGCGACGCTATCTCTCCTACTGCAAGACGTGAGTTCCCCTAATTCCATCCATCCATCAACCCATCTATCCATCTAGGTAGTTTAGACCCAGACACTAACAAGCCAACCCAGCCGCTGCGCCCCCCGCCTCTCCCCCGAAGCAGCCGAGAAGCTCTCCTCGCACTTCGTCTCCATCCGCAAACAAGTGCACGCCTCCGAGCTCGAGGCCAACGCGCGCTCCAGCATCCCCATCACAGTCCGCCAGCTAGAAGCCATCGTGCGCATCACCGAGGCGCTGGCAAAGCTCACGTTATCCCCCGTGGCCACCGAGCAGCACGTCGACGAGGCCATCCGCCTCTTCCTGTGCTCCACCATGGACGCCGTCAACCAGGGCTCGAACCAGGGCTCCCGCGAGCTGAACGAGGAGGTCGCCCGCGTCGAGGCCGAGCTCAAGCGTCGTCTTCCCATCGGCTGGAGTACCAGTCTGGCGTCGCTGCGCCGGGAAATGGTTGAGGGGAAGGGCTTTAGTGAGCAAAGCTTAAATAGAGCCCTTATGATCCTTCAGCGCAGGGACACCATCATGTTCCGCAACCAGGGGTCGCAGGTTTATAGGAATGGCGCGTAGATGGGAGATGAGCACATACAATGAATAATGGGACTTGCGATGAGATGTACAATGTGATTTATGAATAGGGGGCGTCTTGGAGTGTTCACTTAGGGCTTGGGTCGATTTGGTACGCCTACTTCATGAGCATGCATGAGCATGACGAGTATTACATGCATGTCACATAATATGTTTGAGTCAGTGCACAAGACAGGAGTTAGGTGAGAGATGCATAGATGAATCTGCAATAGCATAGCAAAATTAAGCTATGCGATTTCAATTTGCTGAAAACAATTTGAAAGTAGTCTATATCATTGGAACTTATGACGATAGTTATCCAACCGCAGGAAAGTTTGCGCTATATCTGTCGCATTAATCTTACCCTAGTCTGTTGTACCAACGCGCGCCCGGGGATATATCATTCTATCACCTTCACCCACATTCCTGAGCTTATAATAGAGACTTAAACGACCGCAATTGTGTTATCGTCCCGAATAGTAGCCACCAAGCCTAGCTTAGCCTCGCCACCCACGATTGCCGGGCCCCGAACGACAACACTACCGGTGTAACTATCGTCCGTAATCTTGTAAGAGCCGCTATCGCGTAACAAGATCTCGGTACTGCTAACAGGGGGCCCAAAATGTGAGCCCTTTCCATCTCCGGAGACGCGGTAGTCATGGAACTGGGTCTGGGCGACAGCGCCTGCGCATGGTGCTGCGGAGAGGGCATAAATCACCCGCGCGCCGGTGAAGATACGCAGATCCGAGAGGGTGAGTTCGGATAAAAGTGGCGCGTTGGCGTTGGCAGGGTGTGCAACGTAGACTAGACGAAGTTTGCCGGGCTTGGTTCCAATGCGGGGTCGCAGGGAATCATTGTAAGATGCGAGGAACGAAGCGGCGGGCATGATACCATTTTGCACGAGGCTGCGGGTCTGAACCCAATGGGAAAGAGAGGCGAGGGCAGATGTGACCTTGCCCTTGGCCTCGGCGTGGATCTTGGATAGCGTCTCGGGAGTTGCGACAATGATAGTCGGAGCCACGCCCTGCGTGGCAAGAGCTAAATCCGGGGAGACACCCGCAACCGAGTTAAAGGCTACAGAGGCATTGCTGTAGAAGGCTACAAGGGTTAAGACAAGTGCGTATGAAGAAGAAAAGGGTGCTGCAGGAAGGAAGAGATCGCCAGGAGAGAAGCGCTCTTTGGTTGGGATGGCGACGAGCTGAGCTGAGACGGCAGAGACTAGATTCCCCTGAGTAAAGCGTGTCATTTCTCCCACAGGGTCAGTCTTGGAGGCCGAGAACATGATGACGTCGGGAGCGGCAGTTTGGTTATCAGTAGGGGGAAGCTCATTTCCAGCAGTTTGTGGGTTATCATTCAGGATATCTTGCCACGTAGACACATTCACCTTGCCTCCCATGCCCTTAGGAACTTCGTTCCAATCGAGGTGCTTGCTTCCCTCATCAACAACCCAAATTAACTGGCGCAGAGCCGGATAACTCTTAACAACACTGTCAAAGGGGAATGTGCCTGGGCATGTGACGACGGTATCAGCGCCAGATTGTTGAAGCATAGCAATGACGGACCCATCCGGCTGGTCGTATGGTAACAGAATGGCGGTCACATTGTAGAAACTGCAGGCGAAAAGCGTAGCAATGTATTCGACAGAGTTGGGCAAGTAGATGGCCACCTTGCTTCCGCCCTGAGATGAGATATGTTGGCCAACCAAATTAATCTGGCGGGTTATATCATCTATATATTGTTAGTCATAGATAGATAGCAATGAGGCACTTATAAATGATCCTACCAAGCTTATGCTCGACAACCTTCTCAGAACCCAAGACGGTGAAAATGCGGCCTTTGCCCTTCGTAACTTCGCCCTCGGACAACCCTGCGACAGCCTTGCGCCAAATGTCTCTCAAATCGCCATCACGGCCCTGTGCCCATTTAGAAGCGCCGGGTTCCTTGACATTAAGGCCACTATTGAGGGGCATGCTGTGAGGCGCGGCGTTGGACCGGTAGATGGGGGACTCCCCCTCCTGGCGCACTGGTGAGCCATGGCCCTGGCGGGCCAGGAGCATGGGGTGAATCTCAGGTTCCACACGGCTGGTAATTGAGTATGTGATGAGAAGGACCAAGAGGGTCACGATGCCGGTGGAATAGACGTTCCATTGGCCGATGAGAGAGCTCAGCCCGTCGTCGAGCTGAGCGAGGAGGCCGCTGAAACTCATGGTGCCGACGGGACGGACGGTCGCAGGCCACTCTCTCTCTCTCTCTCTGTGTGTGTGGGTGGGTGGGTGTGTCTCTTTGTCTGGCTATAGAGCTATAGGCGCTGGGAAGCTAGGGAAATGCCGCATCAAAAGGGACACCAGACCAGACTGGACTTCGGCGGCGTTGATCGGGGGGATTTCGAAGCCTCCGGGGGCGT
Source organism: Nemania sp. FL0031 (assembly GCA_022432375.1). NCBI lineage: Eukaryota > Fungi > Ascomycota > Sordariomycetes > Xylariales > Xylariaceae > Nemania > Nemania sp. FL0031. Next base: position 192,084 of record JAJKKK010000055.1, read on the forward strand.
TTACTATGGAAGCGCAAGGAATCGGCCAGAGCTTCGGGTGCGTGTTGGCTGACATGGATTCCTCGATGTTCTTGGATGCTCCGAAAGTACAGCTGTGTGCTTCAGGTAGAGGTAGCGCTGTACGTATGGTGGGGCTGAAAGGGTGGGTAACTCGAAGGAGGGGCGGCACTACCGGATGTTATGTCGTTGCTTAAGGTACCTATTACCCCACAATAATTGTCCGTAGTGGGGTGCAGGCGCGAAGTACACTCCGCACAGAATCCGCATACGTAACCGACTCAGTTCTAACTCAGCCACAGAAATCCAGGGCAGTCAGCCACACAAGATCTCACTAGCGGCTTTAGGTAGCACATTGCCCACTAAGGAAGGTGGATCTCTTTTTCGCGACTAGGAAACTGTTGCTATCTAAGTACTTAGCATCTAGCCTAGCATCTCCAGCCAAAACAAAGACTTGCCTTTCCTCACTCAATACAACAGCTTGGCCGAACGAACAAAGCAAGCTGCTTTTGCAGCACGACATCACTTACTAACCTCTAGGTATACTCACAGCAGATCAAATCGCTCATCTTCTCAGGGAATCGTCTGTAAAGCTAGGACATCAATTCGAATTCGAGCAGCACCATACCCCTACCCCCAAGTTCCTCGCTCCAAGTCAACAATACGGACTAGGTATCATCAGCTAGACACTCCTGCTGCCTCTCAACACAGCCTCACACCTCACGCTTCACGGCTCGGCTACACGGCCCCACGATTGCCTCAATGGCTCCAACTACTGCGCAGACAACATTGTCCACGCCCACCAAAACTCCAGCGACTCCAACCACAGAGAGTCCTGGCACATGGCGACACCCTCGCCTCCAAGAGATCGCCAGGCGACAGCAAGCTTCGAGCTTTACCGATAAGAACGTCAGGAACATTACCATTAATCTCATCCTCTTAATCGGCCTGGTTATTCTGCATTCCTTCTCCAAGAAAGCCCTGCTGTCTATTAGCCGCTTGGCTCCTTCGTACGTCGCATAACACTACCTATACCTTGGACCATCTTGCTAACCTCTTACATGCAGTGCGTGGATCAATCCAGACACCTTATACTACCTCGTGCTTGCGCTCCCGATCTTCAACATTGCCTTTAATTTCTCGCCATTGATACGACGGCCAGATGATCTTTCCGATATCGCTCTAACGCCTGGTCAGCGAAAACTACTAGGTCTACCACCATCATCCACACCACCGACACCTGGTTCCGTGTACAGTACTCCGCCCCGATACGCACGTACGCCTTCTCTCTCGAGCTCGACCGGCAGACGTAGCTTCTCGAGCTCGCCTATTCTAGGTCGCAGTCCATCAAATCAAGGAAGCCCTACCCCAGCAGGAAATGGATCAGGCCTGACATCGCCGAGTCAGCATCTCCTACTTCAGAAGGCCATGTTTGGCGCTCGCCGCTCTTCCCTAGGATCTCCAAGCCCCATCAGAGGGAACCTGTCGGCAGGGGCATCGATATTTGGTAATGGTCCCGAGAGCCCAAGCCCCACCCCAGCCAGCAGGACGAGTTCTATAGGCCTAAGCAACAAGTGGCGTTACGATAAGGGCATAAAACCTAAGCTATTCAGAGACCTAGATACGGGCTCGATATTCACATGAAGGCTTTGCATAATGACGATACGGGCATTGTAATAGATAGTTGGGTGGATCGCGAGACTAAGTACCTGTAAATAATAAACGGCTGTAATACGTACTGTCCCCGGGAATGATAATCAACGAATCAATATATCGGCTTAACACAATAAGGCACAGTAATTCTTTACATAATTTGCCATGGGCATCATAGTAACGAGTTAAAGGGAAACAAAAAGCATAGGAAAAATTAGAATGAAGCTTTAAACCCAATTGAGGGCACAAAAAAGCAGGGAAAGAGCGATAAAAAACAAAATAACTGAAAACTGACACTATCTCTTCCCTCTTATTATATTAAATATGCTAACTATAATTACTTAAGCAGATTAGAAAGGCTAATATCTCTGCCTTAGAAATCCATGTTAGAGCCAAGGCTTCTACCAGAAATCGAGGTAAGCAACGCAAAGGAATGCATGCAAAGTTGAAACCTTGTTTATTGCAAGGTTTAATATCCACTAATGTTCCCCCTGCTAAAGGAAAGGTATTTAGTTTAAGAAAATAGCTTTATTAGTTGAACTCGATCAGGTCACTGAAAGAGTCGAAATGCGCCATCCACAAGGACAAAAGAGAGATACTTCGTAAAGAAAAAACAAACATATGTTCACCAAACACGGAAACATAGCCTCTATTTTTTTTTAAAAATAACACTCAAACATAGCTATTGTGAGAATTTATCTCAAGTAAAATGATCTGCAGCCAAGTTGTTGTGTTTCGACAGCAACTTGTATGATGGCCCGGGTCTACCGGTGTATATAAACTCATAAGCACGTTAATATCCCTCTCTCATCATACCACAATCTCACCAATCCACATACTTTAGAATTAGCATACCTTCAGCTTCAAACTTTTTGCAATTTCTATCAACACATTACACATTACAATCGCGACAACAGAAGAAACAATGGCATCTGGTACTTGGAATTGTTGTGCTTGCCTCGCCAATAATGATCTCTCATTCCACCAGTGCCCCAAGGCTTTTTGCATGCACAACAAGTGCGGGAACTGCATTGCGCTATAGTAAAAGTGACAAGAAGCTATACTGCTGGTCATTGATAGCTATGTAAATTCAACCTAGTTTCTCTCAATAAAATATCCTTCTTTAACATCCAATAAGTCTTTAATACTTATTACTTTTTTGTAGGAAGCCTATTTTGCACATGATGTTTTTATGGTAATCATAATACTTTTTTAATACCTTTTTTATTAATTTTTAATAACAATTGGTTTAACGAGTGATTAAAAGTCTATATACACCCGGGGTGCCAAAATATTACTGCTCATTATACACAAAATATCCTAGCCAAGTGTTACTAGTACTAGCAAAATGAAAATTCAACAGCATACTAAGGTTTACGGTATTAACAAACTTGAAAATCAAGCTTACATACGCCAATTTACTTATCTCTTTATTATATAATACCACGATATATTCAAAACAAACCCTTGCTATAATTATATAATTGCGTGGTGCTTTAAAGCGCTAATGGTCGATTGATACCACCTTTAGCCACGTGTGGCTGAAGGCTAAATATAAAGGGGCGGCAGTAATATTTTTATTCCCGTTGATTTCCCATATATTATATCTTTTGTAAACATACTTCGACTATCATCGTATTGTGTTTTGTAATACCTTATGTAGGGGTTATTGTACGTGATGGATATTATTTATCACGGAGAGGTTTAAGAGACTACTCAGTAATATAGGCCACCCCCTAGCTAAGTGAGAATTTCAATGTACAAAACCAAGCGCCACCAACTGCCTAGCTTTATCGACACACATCTCACCTTGATTTGTGCGCCAAATTTAAACGTGAGTACCTAAGTATATATTCGGAGCTGGGGTTGGGTTCCATTACGTCCCGTTTGGTCAAGATATTCCCCAAGCCGTTAAGTCTTGCCTTTTAATACACATTGATCAGCCTACTTGTTAGCCGGTCACAATTCTTCGCACCATGTAGCATCAAATAGGAAGCTCGACGCGATGATCGCTGACGGTGGAGTTGCCCATTTTCAGCCCAGTGCAGACTCAGCGGATCAACTATTAGTAGTCTAACCGCTAACTCTAAGCAAGATGCGAGGATAAAGCTTTTTCTTACCCACGAAGCACTAGACTTCCCAATGCTATTCGCATTCGCATCAGTGCTATAGCCCCTCTCCCGAAGATGCCTAAATTCGAAGCGGTCTCGTTCCCTACCTTGGACGGCTTGACCCTGAGGGGCAATCTCTACCCAGCGAGCCAGCCGGGACCAGGCATCATCCTTCTGCCGGGCGTAAGCACCTTCTATGTTTCCTTTATCCCGACATCACAGCTGAAATGGATACAGTTCAGTTTCGTGAAAGAGATCATGCTCCCAAAAGTTGCAGAATACTTCCAAAAGTCAGGCATCACTGCTCTAGCGTATGACCCACGGACTCTAGGAGAGAGTGATGGTAGTCCGCGGCGTGACATTGATCCCATGAAGCATGTGTCAGACCTCCATGATGCTTTGACATTTCTACAGAAGCACTCGATGGTGAACCCCGATCAGGTCGCATACTGGGGTTTCTCTTTCAATGGTGTCGTAGCCCTAAATGCTGCGGCGCTAGATAAGAGGGCGAAATGCGTAATCGCAGTGTCACCATTAGCGGATCTTTCGTATCCCACTGAATATCTACACGTCTTGCTTCGCGATGCAATGAAAGATCGAGAGGCGCAACTAGCCGGGGCTAGGCCTATTTACGTTCCAGTTGTTCAGAAAGACGGCAATTGTCCATACGGCTGGGGCGCGGACACCAGTATAAACGAGTAGCAGGTTGCCGAGAAGTCTGCGTCGATGTTCCCAACTTATAAAAACGAGATGTCAGTCCAAAGCCACTATCGTATATCGACCTGGCGACCATACGACCTAATTACGCAAGTGGCTCCGACGCCCGTGATGATAGTCACGCCGACAGAGGATAAAATGTCGCCCCTCGAGCTCCAAAAGGCACTATTTGATAATCTATCAATGCCAAAAGAGCACATATTGGTACTAAATAAGGGCCATATGGATGTCTTGTCAGGCCGAGGCTTCGAGACCATTATGTATGACCAATTAAAGTTCCTCCGATATCACCTTGAGCAACAGCCAAGTATTATTAAACCCAACCTATGATTAAGAAATACTATATTAAGTTATTCTTGCTACTGCCTGAAGCTGGTCAATATTCTAGTGTCGATTACTATATCCTAGTCTGTACTAATATGTGCGCTATGGGATTAGGAGGTCTACCGTATAACTGGGCTTGAAATAAACGAAACCTGGTCCGCCCGCTCCTCTAAATACCTGTTGGTTGTTTACTTTTGCTTTAGACTTTGCTTAAGCCCAGTTGGGCAAACCTGAGCCGACTTTCGAGGCTTCACCGCTTCGACTTCGAAGTATAGGATCGGCGGACGCAGCAATTCCGTATAGCTATCGGCCTCGCCATTATAAGTATTATGCAAGCACCTAAAGTGTGTATCCCGCTGTGTACTATAAATAAGTTGTAAAGCCTTTAGAGACAATAATGTTTAGTGTGGCTCTTGACTGCTAAATCTTGATTCAGTATAGAATAGTGTAATGATAATTGAAGGTTAAATATGAGACGACTATGCTTATTGAATGGGGATTCCAAGTTCCTAGCACTATGGGGGAGCGATATCATCATATCGAGGCGGTTCGGCTTCGTCGACAAAGTCAGTCGTTTCTGGGTTTAAAAGTGCAACATCCACTTTCCGCACCACATTCTTCTGGAACTCCACGGCGAATGACGGCTCATGCAAGTGCTCCCTCAATTTCTCTCCATCTAGACATAGTAGCACTGCATCCCTATACGCCGAGCCCATAGAGTGACTTAGCTCCTGTCTGGCATATCGGATGAATGCTTCCTTCACGTCCTCTCCCGTGGGATCTTCCTCCCTAAACATCTTATCGTAAATTTGCCGAGCTGTCTTCCAGGTTCCGATCTCTAGTAGGACTACGCCTAAGGAATAAATATCATGAATCGTGTTGAAGTACTGGCTTGGCTGCCCGAATCGGTCCGGATGTCGGTAAACATCTACGTCGAGGTCAACGGCTCTACTTGCAGCGTCCCTAGGAGCCGAGTACGCGTCTAGCGGGCGCGAGAAGCCGAAATCCGTAAGGTACGGCGTGCTTGTGTCTAGCAGTACAATCTTATCCATCTCGGTGAAGAAAAACTTGATAGCCTGGCTGCAGATACTTTTGTGCAGCCATCCATCTGAATGCAAGGTACCCAAGTACCTTGAGATCATCTTGGCTATATTGAAACGGTCGTTCAGACTCAGCTTGTGCTCTCTTCTTTTAGAAAGGATGAGGAAGCGAAGACTGAGGGGTTTGTCGCTCGCGGCACCTTTAGGGTAGTTGAATGCAAAAGAGAAGCAACCGTTAGGAGTGGGGTCTTTGGCAAATCCCTTAAATGGTAGTGTCCCAATAGTGGTCTCTTCAACAAATGTTTCGCTTGAAGATGCTAGCAAACTCGCTAGTTGGGGTGCATATTTTTCCTCCTCCTTTCTCTCTCTTATTGCAGGCAGTTTCATACTATCACGGGGAAAGTTCCCTGTGTCTTTCCGCTCAACCAATATTGTGGACGACGATTGCTGTGAATCATTAATGTAGCCTTTCATAGTTTCCCACGGAATAGGCTCTACATTGATAACTATTTAGATAGAAATTAGTGTTATACATTGTAACTTGTTATAAATCAGCTTTATCTTCTACTTACCTGGCCTACCGCTGGCATTATCTTTGGCCATTTTCTGGAGTTGCATGTGGCCCTTGAAGACATTAAATGTTCCGCCGCCAGTGTTGACTTTCCGACCAACAATGCTGTTTAAGTCAAGACCCATTACAATTGAAGGAGATAAGCCGTAAAGCTCGGTAACCTTCGATTTTAGAATGTTCAGTGATTTGGTTAGCTGGCGCTCCTGAAAGCACCAGGCGATCCCCTGTGGCAACTCCTTCAGCTTAAACGGGGCGATTTCCGATGAACTCTTTTCAAGTTTCTTGTTAGGGCCGCCTCCGCTGAGAAAGCTGAAGAAGCCACCTGATTTGGGTTGCACGTCCCCATCTGAAACTGATTCAGTATCTAGATCTTTAACTGTAAGACCTATTGCTTCGTCAATATCAGGAGGTAGCTCCATCGCGGCCGTTTTGGCATCTGCTGCGAGAATAGAGCTTTGCCCGCAGTATCTCTGATACTCTTCATCCACTTCTCTGGCTAGCTGTGAGTATGGATTCATTGCATTCCTGATTTCCATCAAAATCACGTGTATGGCACTGAGAAGATACTGCTGGCATGTTAGTATGAGTTATCTCTGAATAGCAGAGATGTCAACTTGCAACTGGCGGGCCTTTGGAGCTTAGTTCGGCGATAGTTTTGGCATCGTGCGTTAGTACTACCCAGAATGCTTCCAGTCTCGCAATCTCATAACGGTACTTCGAAACCATCTTCATCTTGCCGTCATGAAATCCCTTCACTTTCGAGACCTCGCGATATATAAACCTAGAGGTTATGTAGATAACTTGAAATGTAATGGCAACGGCCTCCGGAATGCCTGCTCCATCCATGGTGACAAATTGGCGTGCCTAGCTAGGGGTTTTGCGAGCGCGGGGATACGGTGAGGTCAAGAACAGAAAAGAGCCTCATCTAGGATGGGTAGAACTGCTAGCTGGAAGGGAGCGTAGCGCAGACTAGCCAACCTCTTACACTGTACTTATGTCAATGCGCATAAGTTAGAGCTAGAGTAAGCAGTAACAAAGAACTTTGGCGAGCCATCACATATTCTGATAAAAGTCCTCAGCCGGGAATGCCGACATGGCTTCCTTTTTCGTATCCCCATCCCGCACATCCAGTAAATGGGGTCCGAGAGGTCCAATCATATCAAGTTCGGCATCTCCCCTATGCGTTTCCCCCCTGCCCTACGCGACTGCAATGCATGGATAGTGCAGTCAATATATGCAGGCTGATTGACATGAAGGTGAGAAGCTGAAGAGAGCACCAACGGGGGTGAAGAATTCAGCCCCCACCTCCACTTCGGTAACGGCTCACATTCCATATGTAATTTCGTTCCACCGCCTTTCGATAATGCGTCTCAGTACCCCAAGAGGACCGCATTTTCTACTATCGGTGGTGTGGTAATTCCGCGGGGCCGTCTTCCTAGCAGTGACTACCAAAGACTTTCTTCATTCGCGATCATATTCTAACTGAAATGAAGACAACGTTCTGTATATAAATTTGAAAGTCATCAAGCCTTTCTTATCGTCGAGCACAATGCTAGCGAAATCGCCTCCTCCGCGCCCCCCGGCGATAAAGAGAACTCTGTCTAATAAATCAGAACTGCATGTGAAATTCGCAGAGCCTACTATCTGGTCCTTCTCAGGGCCATTATCTCCTCGATTACCCCTCACCGAGCGGTCTTCTCCTCGACCCGAGTACCGCGCCGCGCTCCGAAGGACCATTTCTAGTACGAGTGTAAGCAGTAGCTTGCTTAAACATGAAGTGAATGAGGTGGAAGAGGAGGATGAGGGTGATACTGAGGTACCTTTGGAAGTAGCTACTGAAATAAGGATCAATGAGCCAGACGGAATCTCCACAGCAGGTGATGGTTGCACTTCCCATGGCAGCACGGGTAGTGTTGGCCAGGCAGAAAGCTATGTTACTAGTGAGCATGACGCTCCTGCGCTTGGCAATAGTCGAACAGTTGGTGAACGATCCTCGGCACGGGTTCCCTCCCCGAACGTTCAGGATATCGAGGTTCTGCGAAATATTAGTAAGACATCCTCTAGGTACTTTCTTGCTTATGTCTGCGACGTTTGGAGTATCTACCTCATAATGTAGTGATAACTGACTTTGAGGTGCAGTGGACACGCTAAGAAAGCACAAAATCCCCGGACCACAGCTATTTCGGGTCCAAACGGAATTCCCACGCGTGCTCGGGTTTGGCGGCGAGGGAAACGTTCACGGAACGGACGAATCAATCGACAATAAGATCAATGATTTGAAACTGAACAATGCAGACAAGCCTAAATGGAGAAGGTTCGCTATCAAGCGTCATGGGCCAAGGCACGGGCCTAGAGATGAAGACCAAGTGTTCGAACTCAAGAACTACCTGGCAGCAGCTGAGGCCGAGATTAGTGCTCTGTCCCACTTGTTAAGGGGCCATCGCAATATTGTTCAGCTAAGAGGATGGGGACTCTGCCTAGATACGCTGGAGAACACGCAAAACATAACGGAACCACCAACCGAATTGTCGTCATTCAACCTCCATCTTCCTCTAATTATATTAGAACGCGCCGATGGTGATCTCAGACAATTCCTCAAGCACGTCTTCAGTGACAATATCGGCACTGACACTACTGGATGTAGCCCAGAGTCGATTGCGGAGGCGGGTCATGGCCAACTCCCTGGAAATACAACTGATGGTCCTCCGAACGCATACCCTTTTCCTCCTAGGCCGGAACAAGTGTCGCTTTCCGGATCGACGCTTCATGATGACGATGATGATACGACATTCAGAAAATACACTACGACAGTACCCGAACTAGAAGAGTCGAATCATGCTTCAGAATTTTGGATTATTAATGGCATGAATCGACATGAAGTATTACGTCGGCTTTGTGTCGACATCGGGCATGGCCTACAGGCCCTCCATGAAATGAACATGACACACGGTGATCTAAAGCCACGAAACGTACTTGTCTTCAGAGAAGGTCCTGTATGGACGGCAAAGCTGTGTGACTTTGGTCTTTCGAATGATTTCGACAATTCAAGCCCACTGGATTCTTCTGAGCATGGCGCTCACTACGTAGGAACATTTGACTGGAGGCCGCATTGGTTTGGCCATAGAACCAAAAAACATAGTATCAGAGCCCTGCAAGAATTCGACCTCACTGTGTATGGTGTACTTGTGTGGAGCGCATTCAGTCCTCTCCTCCGTGGGAAGGCGCCTCCAATCTCAGAGGAGTACCACCAATCCAACCCACGTGAGCTCTTCAGCGAACATCTGGAGGAGATTGCTCCCAAGGGCTGTGGGCAGAGCATGCTAGGCAGTAAAGCAGCCTTAGCTCGCCGAGTTAATCGTCTCGTCCAAGGGACGGTTTGTGCTAGCTACCATCAACATAAAGGCAGTTATGGGGGGCAGGACAACTGGAACTGGCGACTAGATGAGCGCCCGTGGGAGCAGCTCTATAGTCACACGGTACGTGCAACTCGCTCTCTATGGAGCCGTATACCGTCTAGTGAACAGGATGCGAGCTATAGTGAACACGGCAAGCATAGAGCTATGGAACCTAGCATTGAAACCACATCGTCTAGCACGATCGAGGCCCGGCCTTGTTCTCGTCCGAAAGCCACCGCTAGATTGTGCGACCCAAGACGGTATCAAGAGTCCCAGACCTCGTCGCTACTAACGGCGGAGAATTTATGTCTACCCAACTGCCATGAGATCGGAGAGTCATACAAGGTGATGGGTAATAACTCAGATGATCTGACCTTACTACACGATAACCTGCACAATCTCGTCCGGGATGTTTCCGAGGACCCAAAAAAGCACGCGCTATCACTATATAGCGAAGCTCGGCGAAGAGCGACGAGGACAACATTGAATACCTGGAAAAGCATTCCTAATCGGCAGAATATCGTCGGGTTGGCCTTGGTATGTATGCCGCCTCTGGATATCCACACGATGGCTTGGCTATGCAGAGGAGAAGTCGGTATTGAAGAAGTGCGAAGCTTACCGGCCGAATACTCGATCTGGAAAGTGATTCTTGAGCCCGGTGCCCTGAACGAGTCGGAAAGACTAGAGTTGTTCTTACTTCTCGTGCATTTCGGCGCGCGGATTGAGCGGACTTTGAGCGGCCACCCAACGCTGAAATCTAGATCAATACTAAGCAGTTACCTGCTTAGCTGCAGATTAGCAACACGTACTGTAGTTGCCAACGAGATTTGCCGGCACTACGGACGGATTCTAAGTTCTCATGTGTCGAAGCCGCATGAGCCTGACGCGACAAGGTATTATATGACAGCATCCCGGCGCCATCGACCTAGGCGGATGAACGACGACTGCGAAACTGTTGATAAATCGACCGCTTTAGGTAACATAAAGTTAGATAAGAAGGAGCATAAAGGGGTATATCCCTTTCTGAAGCTTAACTTCGAGCAGCTCTTAGACGAGCATAACGATATATACTACCAGACGCGTAGGAGACCGCCCAGTCACGCTACCGACGAAACAACTCCCCTCCGGAATACAAAACGACCAGAAGTAGGAAGCGCCACCACATATAACACTGTATCAGTCGCCTGCTGCAACTCACCGAGCAGCGAGACAACAAGGGAAAATGGTCTTCCGCCGCCAACACTGAAGCCATCGTTGCCGGGCTGGAGTGAGTGTGGCAACGCTTTCATCAACGAGCTAACACGCTCAATTACACTAAAAAGGCCGACCGTGACCCTGGCACAGCTACGGCACATCAGCATAGGCCACGTCGGCTCAAACAATGTACTTGAGATCGACATGGCGGATTTTATGCTCCCAATGGACTCTTCATCACCGTCTTCCCTGGAGTCTGAAGAGAACCCCTATGCGCTCCGTCAGCGAATAAAGAAACGGTTTCCGTTCTTCGACGAGGCTTGGATTTCCTCTGACATTCGCCTTGGCGATGCCGAGGAGGATGTCCTCGCCGCTCTGAAGAATGATAGTAGATGGGAGCAGGAGCTAACAGCGGCACTATCATCCCAGTTCGAGATCAAACCCCCAGACTTTAGCGTCGAGGCATTCCTGTCTAGGAACTTCAGTACACTGCTATTTTTTATTCAGTATCCTACCGCAGCGCTGGGCTTGCTATGGGAACTTGTTGTGTGGCTACATGACCAGGCCGGCGCGCCCATCGCTGTTTCTTATATAGCACTACGCAGAGAGCTGAAGTCGCTGGATACGACGCGTAGGCCGTTTCTGAATTTGTTGCGTTGGGTGCCAATGGTCTTCGGCCGCACCATTGTGCTGCTCTTGGCGGGTACGGTGTGCTTACTGGGCGCGTCGCTAGCAGTGGCTGTTGTCTTAGGGTTAATGTTAGGATGAATTGTTACTATATTGATTATTCCAAGGCAATACTTTGCGAGACCCTATACAAGAATACCACGTGATCATAATTCCAAGTACATAGAAATATAACTCACTGAGAGACACTTTATTCTTGAACTTGCTGAAGGAAATTCTAAGGGTCTAATAGTAACTCGAAGTTAATACTGGCGGGATGTAGCTGAAGCTGAAATATTAGGACCAATCTTAACGCATCCGATTCCGGATTCCTCAAAGTTGTATAGACTTAAGGAAGAGGATTGAATTAGGAGTAGGCTCAAAGAAACAGTATAAGAGTTGTGGCTATAGTAACATTAGGTAGATTGCTACAAGTGTGCAGCCTCACCTTCGAGATACTTCTGTGGCTTATGGGGTGCATAAATATCATGCATTCAGGCGTCAATCCCCAAATTGGGTCGCGCACGTTGCATCTAGGCAGACACATAAATTCACATTTGACCGAGAGCCTGATATAGCCTAAGGCAGCCTTATCCTAACCTATTACATTCATATATCACTTCCTTGACGTGTGTGTGCGTCTTGGCATAATACTTCCCCGCTCCCTCAATACTGAGTAGCTTTAGTCTCTCTGTCATTCCACTCACCTCCTGCTCGTAATATAGTCACCCATAACGAGCTAGCAACTTATTACAACTAATAAGAGACTGCTACGATCTCCTAAGTTGATAATTTGATCACCAAGCCTCTATTACACCTCCACGAGAGCCTTGGCCATGATGTCGGGTTCGAATTCCCGGGTCCCAGGAGCTGAAAATGATATTTGGGTTGAGAATGCCATCCTTATCAGGCAGCTTTACATATCAGAGAGAAAAACACTCCAACAGGTTAAAGAGGCGATGGAGACACAACATGGATTCCCAAGTTTCCCGTGGGTCTCCGGTTTTCCCTGTCGACGCACCCTGTGCCTTCAGCTAATTCGCAGGTAGCCTATCAACTTATGAGACAAAGCTCCGAGATAAGCTCAACCTACGGAAAAAGCTTAAGAAAACAGACTGGCCTGCTGTATACCAGCATGTTCGGGAACGTGGAGAGAAAGAAACCGGAGTCTACATCAACAATATTCAGATTCCATGGAAGAAAGCTTGGAAAGAAATTCGAAGATCGGGTTATCAATCGACGAATAGTCGTACGTCATTATACTCTAATCGAAGTTGAGCACTCGAAGCCAGTGAATTCGGCTACTAATAATATTCATAGGCCAGTTACGTCAACTTCCAGCGGGTGTAGTCGTACGAACACCCTCACCCACGATAACTACTCCTTCAATACTCCCCCCTTCGCCGTCATCCTATGTGCCAATCGAGGCTCAGCTAGAGTCCACGCCTGTTTCTTTATGGGGTTCAACTTCAGCCATCGGTATGTCCCGCAATGCATGATTGCGCGTGCCTACATCAGTTTATTCTAACCGCGAGGCTTGCCCATAGTACCAAGTCGTGATGATATCCCGGTCCCGTTTACTACGCAACACGATAGTGCCACCAACGTGCTGAACTGCGCAACAGGAGTACCAGGCGGCTTTGAATTCACATATAACCGTGTATTTCTTGAATTTCTTCCAATAAATGCGTTCAGAAAGAAACTGTACTGTAAGAGCCACCACTTTCGCAAAACTGCCGTTTGGTATGCTTACGGCGCGATAGCAATTGTTAGCGATCGTTTCAAAGAACCACAGAGCTACGGAGTGATTATTGATCACAGATTGGACGTTGATATCCCCGGGAACATCATAGACGTCGTACTCGGCCTAGATCATAGAATGTCGCCTCCGTTGAGCTCTGTTAGGCAGCTTGGGTACAGCAGTTTATCACCCGTCTTGAACTTCGACACCTATCAATTTCTGTCTCAACTTGTATATCTCATCTCTAATAAAATACTTGCCTTGGAAGATCCGAGTAGCGTCAAGTTGGTTGATATTCTATTCACTCGCCTACAGGAGAGCGTACTGTCGCAATTTCTCCAGACTGGTCTCCCTACCGCGAGAGCCGCTTGGGTGACCTTGGTGCCATTTGCCTGGGTAACACGCCGCATGGATGTATTCTCTTCCCTGCTGAAGATAGGCCTTCAACACCCGGACTGGATCCTCATCGATGGACATAGATATCTTTCTATGGCTGCATCACTGGGTCTTCTTGACATCGTCCATGGGCTCCTAAAAATAGGAGTACGTGCGGATGATATTTTGAAGGAAACTCGGGAACCGAAATTCGAACCTGCGATATTAGAGGCCGTCCGAGCGAAAAGTTTGGCATGTGTGGAAGCGTTGGTACAAGCGTGCGATGTCAATCGCCCCATAGCGAGAATTCACGAGGAGGGGAGAATTCTGATATCCAACTTCAGCCATTTCCTCTCTGAGCTGGGAGGTAGGCGGCTCCATGCAGAAGCACGCGCTAATACTCTTGGGGGATATGACGTAGTGTACACCCTATCTCGGTTTAACCTGGACGACAAGATTCACAGCCAGGCCCTTGATATGTTACTAAGGAGTGGAGCGGATGTTGATGAAGAATTTAAGCTCAGTCGTTCATTCCATTTTCCATATCATCGGGAAGACATCTCGACGTTATACGATGCGAATGATATTCCTTCTAAATGGAGACTGAGTGCCTTGGACTACGCATATTACTTGAATGTTGAGCTTTATCAGAGACTGAGCCCGTACAGTCGAAAGGAAGCCACGCAGATAACTCGGCCGGGCATATGTCTATCAGCAAAGCGTGGAAATCAAGTTCTTCAGGCATATCTAGATTCGCGACCGCCACAACATCCAGTCGACAGAAAGCGGCTACTAGAAATCGTGCTTATGGAGCAATTCTTCAGAGACGATTGTAGAATAGATACCGGGGTTGTTAAAGGCCTTCTGGGTTTCGGTGTGGATATCAAACTTCCGACAATGAATACGACCTTAACATCGCTCTGCTGTCAGTTGGTGGCAGTGGATACTAGGCTTGGTTTTACCGAGGACATCCTGTCTCTCTTAAGACTTATGGTTGGCCAAGAAGCAACTGTAGATCCGGTTGTTGTTGACGCTGTCATCATGCAAACTGTCCCGGGTGCCTTACCAAAGCTTTTTGATCCTTATTTTTTGGGTTGCGGGGCTGATATTAAAACTCATGGCAGTTATGCCCTTTGTAGTGCCGCTCGTTCTAATAATATCGAGGCGGTGTCTTGGCTGTTGGAAGCCGGCGCGGACATCAATGCCACTATCTCTACTACACCCTTGGGCACGAAGACGATCATCGCCTTAGCAACCGTCTATAGAGATATTAAGCTATTCAAAGAATCTCGGAGTGTACCAACTACGGAAATGACAACTGGAATGCTTGCTCACTTGATTCGTCATGGTGTGAAGTTAAGGACTGACCCCTATGGTTCAGGCAGCTATGAATTTCTAAAAGAGTTTCTAATAATGAAGTATTGGACTTCAAATAATATAAAGCTCCTTTTGGACTCGGTCTGTTGTCCAGGGGACTTAGCGACTGACCATGAGTCCTTATTGTCGTCGTGGCACCCGGTTATGCGGGACGATTATAACGACAGCTTGGCCGCATACGAATTGCTCCTCCAGCGAGGATGTCCTATCCGAAGGGACTGCCAACTTGCATCATATATCTATGTCGGTGGCTGCCATGAGACCATCTACAGACTTCTCGACAGTGGAGCTGATGTAAACGCGTCTTCTAAAGACTACTTTAGACCCAAAGTGAAATTATCTCCTGCGCGATTTCCTATCCAAGCCGCAGCACTGAGAGGAGATAAAGAGCTTTTAGCTGAGTTGCTAAAAAGGGGAGCGGACATCAACCAGCCCGCCATCGGCTTTCGGGGGCGAACGGCGCTTCAAGGCGCCTGTGGTTGGCAATCTGCGTTAATTGAAGACAAAAAACACAAGCTAGGCCTAGTCCAATTTCTAATCGACCAGGGTGCAGATGTCAATGCTCCGCCGGCCAAATACGCTGGCATGACGGCGCTACAAGTTGCAGCACATGAGGGCGATATAGGAACCTCGCTTATTCTGCTTGAACATGGCGCTAACATCAACGCATCGCCGTGCAAGAGGGGTGGGCTTTGTGCTTTAGATGCAGCTGCCTGTCAGGGGAGGCTCGATATGGTAAAGTTATTGCTAAGCATGGCAGCTCACAGCCACGATCGAGGAGCAACTGGGTATGAAGGCGCAATTCGTATGGCAGTTCAGAACGGGCACATTGCCGTTGCTGATTTAATACGGGAGCATATAAGAACGTTCGGTAGTTGCATCATTGTTGATTTTGGAAACGGTGATCTGATCGATACGCCCAATGGCTTCAGCCAGTCGAGTGACGAGGAGAGTGATGAGGAGAGTGATGAGGAGAGTGATGAGGAGAGTGATGAGGAGAGTGATGAGGAGAGTGATGAGGAGAGTGATGAGGAGATTGAAGGAGAGTGGCGGCGGGGGCAAGAGCTATTATGGTTATGGTAGCAGATAATATGGTTAAAGCATTTGGCAAGACTAATGACACCTTGAATGGGAGTTTAGATAGACTAAGGTGTGTGTGCACTTCCTAATCACTGGCTATGTGCTAAAGAGGCTTTGTTCGTAGCTATTGTAACTGTCAAGTCGATGAACATATAAACGTTGGCGGCTTGAAATGATACCCGAATGTATTACTGGCGAGGAATTGGACGTTTCATCATCAAGAATATACACGGTAATTATAAATAACCATCGTCGATGGGAAGCAGATATGGAGTTGATTAGGTAGATAGGGGTATTAGAACACGACTAGCCTGAAACTTGGTTTCGATGTATCATTCTGGTGCGTATGTATCATGACCGATAAGCAAAGCTTGGATCGCCCGGGAGCTCCTGCTTCACGGCATCTGAATTAAGCTCTTGTGGCGGCATATAGTTCTGATACATCCACGCGCTATGCTGCGTGGCCTCGACAGACGGCGATATCCTTTGCGCGGCGTTTCTCTTGCGCAGTTCCCAACCCAAGAACGCCAGCGCAAGTGCTAGTAGCCCTAGTCCTAGTCCAAGCCCTACACCCAATCCTACTCTGAGCGCATCGCCATTAGTGTTCCCGGGCGACGAGGGAGTTAGGGAAGGACTATTTGAGGGGGATGAGGAAGGGGATGGGGAAAGCTGAGCATCCGAGGTGGCCGCCACACCCGCGGCTCTATAAACGCTTTTGAATATCGGCAGAGTTATGTACGAGTCGGTGGCGTCGCAGCAGGAAGCGTTTTGCCCGCAGCAGTACTCGCCCGATACGCGATCATTGGTCTTGCAGAGCGTTAAGTCCTGATACCAATTGGTAGTGGCTGTTGTCTCTTAGCTGAACCCGTTCCTACGAATGGTCAAACGAGTATACTCACGGGGTAGATCAGGGCAGTACTGCGTACAGGGTGCTTCCCATGTGTTCGAAGTGCAGCCCTGAACTGTGAAGATGTTGTCGCCAGCGGCGTCAAGACATAGCCCGTTATCGAGACAGTAGTCGCTGTTGCTACAGCACACACTCACTTCCGCCGATGCATTGCAGGGGAAGAAGGTATCGTGCTCATTGCCGGAGGTGTCTGTGAATTGATTAGTTGTGAGGATATACGCGTCTAATGCCAAACTACTACTAACCATAACATGTCGCATTGCTCTGCGCGATCGCGAGTAGCAATACAACTAGTAGTATGAGCATCATTACGTAGATTTTGTGAGATTTGAGAAGATTTGTTTGTAGGAGAAGTAGGTGCCATAGAGATAAAAACTTGGAATGCGGGATCGTTCTCCTTCAGCCCCTACATCTTTGGCGGGCTCTCGATGGCCCCGCCATCAAGGGTTTCACAGCTAGAATACCTAGAATAGGGGCCTCATAGAATCTCATAAGTTGCAGCTACCAGCAGAGCTATTGGCTCGAGGCGTAGATTCGCTACTCCCCGGAATGACAGGATCATACGCCAGGACTTATCCTGCTCTGACGCCGCATACCTGCAGTCATGAAATGCCACTTAACCGGCTGGGGGCGGGCGTGTAATCGGCGCGCTCAGCTGAAGCACCGATTTTTAGCCCCCAGCGAGTAAGATAGCGACCCTAGAATATAGGTATGCTTACCCCACGGAACATTGGACTGAAAATGCTTATTTATTGCCTATTAGTTATGTAGATAAGGCGGTTATGAGCTAGGATCTGCCGCCCGATTAACACCTATCGGCCTTTTCTTTCCTTAGCTCCCCCCAGCTTTGCCGCGCGCTGATTTTGGGTAATATTTAGGGCGCCCGCATATGCAAGCACCATCCTCTAGGACTCGGAGCGGCCTCGATTTGATGAGACAAATTTCAGCTCTGCCGATTTCTTCACGAAACCAGTATTTTATAATGACGAGGTAGTACCATATCGTGGGAGGGCGCGGAGTAGGTATTGATCCGCCCATTAGAAGTATAATCGTGATGTAATTTACTCTAAAGGTTCTTAATATGTTCACTACATCATAGCATCTGATTGACCATACGAACTTCCGATCTGGGCTGGGAGTACCAGCACGAATACGGAAATTTTGCCATCAGATCCTTTTCAGAGCTGTGCCATTCATTTGCCGACGGTGGGTAATGCTATATTTGGATAAGCCTAACGCAGAGATTAGCGAAATAATGTGATGTTTATGATATTTATTTGGAGTTTTGAAGGTCCGTTGCTACTAATTTGCTCGCGGAGTCTCGGGGAGTTGTTATTGGTAGGTAGCACCTATTTAGCAATCATTGCTCGTACGAACCAACACAGGTTTTAGCACCTAATATTCATGTCACCCCTGTTAGGACCGCTGTAGGCATTCGAAAGAGAAATGGGCATAGAAGATGATGGTTTTATATACTTCAATAGGGAATTCCGTGTTTTTATACTCTTTCGCTTGCAAGACACTTCCCAAATATCGAGTTAAAGGTGATATTGCTGACGAAAGAGTTTGCTGATCCCTTGTGGCCGTGCGGTGTGGCGGTGTTAAGGACTTCCTCTCCTTAGATAGCCTGCGACTCCATTAGAACACGTTATGTAGAAGTAAGTATACAGCTAGTAAAAGGCTTTATATGCAATGTCTTCAATTTCAATCGTATATCATTTGCTCACTAGGTAACATGCCATGTACCGAAAGATTGGGGTATTAGAGCCTGTAGAGGTTATTGGGGGCTAATCGAAAAGCGATTAAGAATGAAATTCAAACAGAAGGAAGAGAGATCGAGCAGAAAACTAGGGTATGGGGGAAATGGTTGTAAACGAAATATTATAAACTTCTATATAGATTAGAAAATAAATTAGTTCAAGGGTCCTACCATCCTCCTATCTTACTATGACCGTATTGTAGCGTATAAGATCTCCCAACCCCAAATCATCAATTCTTTTCGTACGAAGAATCCTCAGAAATATAGCGACTACTATTCCTAGAGTACATGTTCTAGCCCCTGACATGCGCCGAAGCCCACTTGTTCGTATCTTTGAAATTTTAGACCCGTGACCACACTTCCTCAAGACATTATTGAGAATCTTTGCCGTTCTCTGACTCGACTTTTCGGTGATTTTTTCAGGTTTACGGTCGTAACTCACGAAGTCCAGTTGAATCTTGTCTATGTTACTTCGGGCCTGAATAAGAGCGAGGTGTTCTGCCGTAATGGCACCACTATGTGGTTGTTGAGTTTTGTGTCTTGTGGAGAAGTATGTTGGGACCGAATTTTCTAACCAAACCACCCGTGTGCCTGTAATTTCTACGTCTTTAGCCTCGTGCGGATGCGCCAATTCGTAGAACGCTTGAGCTCTCCCCTGTAAACCTGTCGCAATATTGGTATCAAGCTGGTCATTTTGGTACTCATATTCGTTGCAAGTCCCTAGGCAAGCTGCCATCCATCGAGAATTGGGGTCGCTTGAGTCTTCATTTCTAACAGCACCGGAGGTGAACCAGTTATATGAACAGCCAGCCAGACTGCGCTTTCCATCTTCACTTATTTCAACAGACGCAAGCCATGAACAGCTGGCTGTGCCGTGGTTAGGAGGTGGTGAACTGCAATTTAGATGTCGAAATTCCACTGGGTATTCACGCTGTGTAGATAGAAATACACCGGGGTCGTCTCTGTTGGGTGCTCTTACGTCGGCTTCGGGTCGGGGTGCAGGTCGATGTAGAAGTTTATCATTAAATAACGGTTCATGATCGGGAATCTTCGATTCGGGTTGGTTTTCAGTATTTTGGCCGGTCTGATCGCTCAATGACAAGTTGTCAGTCTGTTCGCTATCCCGTAGGCCCTCGTAGTGACTGGCTCCATTGTGATAAACCCAAACGATGGTAGTGTTTTGGTTTGTAGTGTCGGTGTCGTGTAGTTGGTAGCCTATGCCTTTTGTCCAAATCCCTAGTGCAACATCGAAACCTGCACTCTGCCCCCAGAGATTAAATATGGCCGCTAGATGGTCTTGAAGAAACCAGTCACGATTAGAAGGGCGAGTGCCGTCTACGACCCGAATGTTTGTTCTAATACGATCATTGTCTTCGTTGTCCATATCCAATACTGCTAGCAGTTCTTCAACGCTAGGTACCGGGAGATGGGCTTGTGCCTGTGCCTGTATACTCGCTCGAATAGCGTGAAGCCCACAAAGTCCATCTCCCGGAACGTAAACCCTAGTAGCGTTACGAAACGTGCGGCGGAAAGATTCTTCAGCCATGTTGTAATTCGTCTTTGTATTATTGGTTGGTGTAGGGGTATTAAATCAGCTTGTAAAAGTAATAGTAGTAGCTCCATTAAGTTCGTTATGATAGGTCTTGATATGTCGATAAGCGAGAGTAGAGTGTAAATAAAACAATAGACATCTATTTATAGCCATGTTAATTGTGATAATAGCTTCTATTGTTGTAAAACTTTCCTATTGTTTCTTTCTTTCTTTGCTTTGGTATCTGTAACAATAACAAAGCTCCGAGGTGGTTGATTGTTACTGAAGCATATGCATCAACTATTCAAAGAGCATTGAGAAGTTACTTTGAGAAACAAAACTGCACAACTCAGCCACAAATCACTATAAGCACTGCAATATTCAACAATTGACCCAAAGGAGGCTGTTCACTTACTGCTTTGTTATTGAGATTATGTTTGCAACCAAGCTATATAGCAATACAGACTAGTAGCTAACCTTATTGAGATATAGAAGGGTTTAAAGTAGTCAAGTTATCTCAGTTTTCTTTTGTATAGGGGTGCTATTTGGGCTTGGCATGTCCGCCTGTTAAACTTTTAATAGAGTTGCGCAATCTTTATTTTATAAAGATGTATTAAAAAGTTGTGCTTTAAACATATATATGTCATGAAATAGAGAAGACCTGATCATCGCGTGGCGATGTCCTGTACTCGACATCTATAGAGCAGGCTGTACTCCCCTCTGTAGAAACCCAAGGCCCAAGTTCCTAGCATTCGTTATCCACGAGGACGGCGACGGGATAGAGAATGACCACCCATGGTTCTCACCCAAGTCAGTCAATGTCTTCAAATTAGCCTCTGCACTATCCAAATCCTCGGCACATATCACTAGCGTCGTCTGCACAAGCCTTACAAACGGCAAATTGGAATTGATTATACGGTCTACCCAAAATTGCCATATGTGAAGAGCCAAAGGCATGTCGAAAGGCAGCGCTTTCCACCTATACAGCCGGCCCTCGGGCGTGCTAAAGTTGAGACGAGCATACTTGGGTCCCCGGGGCATGGGAATCGGCCATGCGCAATAATGGACATGGATACCCCCTTTGGCGAAGACGGCGCTAGGATGCTTGAGCTTGTAGTCGTCGCAGAATTTGAGGAGGTTGTTCTTAGATGGTTTGACATCAAGGGCGGACCCGTGGAACGCTTGCTCATCTAGAGGCCCTAAATCGTAGTAGAAATAGAGGTCGTCATGCCTGTCAACTCCTTGTATGATTATAGGCTCGGCGCACGGCGGCTCATAGTCTAAGATTCTTGTGATTACCCCGCGTGATTCTAGGTCTGCCGATATGCTAGATATAAGCCGCGATTCGCTAGGAGGAGTTTTACGCGACGGGTTTCGTTGGGCAGCTCGAAGAATATTGTTGAGTGAGTTGGAAACGTCCCAGGATCGGACACGGTTGCCTCTGTACCAGTGGAACGCCGCTGGTGGTATAACATAGTCAAATGTCGGCTCACTCGATGCTTCCTCCAAATATTTGACTTGTTCTGCGAATGGTATGTATTTCTTGATGGCTTCACTTAGTATTTCCGCGTACGACATATCTCCTCTTAGCTTGGATAGAGCATCAACAACCACATCGAGCAGGTCGAACGCCCTATTTGGGGTTCTTCCAATTAATATGAATTCATAATAATCTGTGGCCATGGACTTATTCGTTAAATCATCCATTAGCACTAAATCGTCAAGTAGGCTCTCCAAAGACGACTCGATTGTCCACTCCTGGGAGCTGAGCGCTTCTTTTGTTAAGGCGGAGCGAGTCCGCGTTATCCATGGGTTCTCATCTTTACTGGACAGTGGGATGAATGGAGTAGTTTCAGCCACTTCCTCTCGATCGTATACGAAGGTTTGGAGATTAACGATTCTTTCACTCAACTCCCGGGCTAATAGGGGAGCCGAGGGATTCTGCTTACTCATCCTTCCCACGAGATAAGAACGCATCTCGGTTTCCACAATGCTGTGTGTGGTTTTGCTAGCGGATATACCCGGATCGAAGCTGCCCTTTTTGACCGCGATAAAACCATGGAGGACGGCAAGTGCATTTTCTTGGGCAACGTCTTGATCAGGCACCCGCCAGCTAGGACGGCCGTCAGCGTTATTGTTATCTGATCCGTATCTTCCACACTCAATTAGTGTCTTGACCCTGACCACATCTTCGAACTGATAGGCGAGAGAATGGAGTTTTCGCCACCCTACAATGTCATGAAAGTGCTCCCATAAGATGTCCCAGCCCCGAGCAGTCATCCTCCCCGTGCCATTGTCCGTAGAGATTCTAGCGCCAAATATCGTCATGAATGACGACTGTGGTTCCAGAAGATAGTCGGAAACAGCATTGCGCAGGAGATACGGTTTGCAATCCCGCCCCTCGAAGAAAGCCTTAAAGAACTTGAGGCAGTCTTCAAGAAACTGTACTGAGGATCCGCGGAGGAAGAAGTTGATGTTTTCCGCTTGACGAGCCCTGGTGAGCATATCTGCGTCGGCGTGGCACAGGAGGTACCCGCGGAAGAGAAAGCGAATGATGAAGTCTCTCACATCTGGCTCTCTCATTTCATGCGTCTTCTCGTCATGGACAGTAGAGGATGAATCGTCTAGAGAAGGTGAAATGGAATAAAGTTGGTCGATGGTGCGAGCCAATATCTTGCCTTCCGCCTGTCGCACTACAGTTGCAGGGCTATTTAGTCGAAGGTGGCTTCGAGTAGATACTAGCATCGTCGGGTCAAGAGGTGAGTCGAGGTCCCTTGTCCTAGCATGCTGATCATTTCGCATCGTCGAGCTTGTGGCATCCGCAACGCGTAGGTCTTCAAGTTCCTGTTCCAGATGGCGGAGTTTGGATTGGAGTCTCAAAATCCATTGGATATGGCCCCGGTTCTGCGCAGAGAGATTGAAAAATCGGCGGTTAACCTGATCCCTTAAGTGCAGAACTTGTTTTCCAGCAGCCAGCTTAGTCTCAAGGCGCTCCCCAATGTCGGCACCCCCCTCATTTGTACTAATACTATTGTAATATCTCTCTTGACGTTTATAAGATTCGTATAGTTGCTTGTGCTCCTGATGATGGTGCTTGCACAGAGTATACTTGCTTTGAAGAAGCTTCTCCCGGCATTCGGAGCCATCCTCCCGTAATGCGCCGCATGTTCGTTCTCTGTCCTGCTTGCCGTGAACTGATGGCATTTTGACTCCTTAACTACTATAATAATAACTAGGCCAGGGTTGCTAGACACTAAGCACACCTAGAAATATGAGGACTAGACTAAAGCCTAAGCGCAACTCCAAAGCAGTATCTGCCGAGCGGGGGCTCGTCAAGTAGGTACCTATCTAGGTATTTACCTGGTTACCTAGGCAGGCATATTTCCTTAAAAGAGGTATTTGCTAATTGGAGTGGTTTTAAGCAGACTTTACTGATAAGCGTAAATTAGGTATAGAGTTGATATGCAACTAAACGGTAGCGCAGACGGTTTGGGCGTTAAAAAGACAGACACCGGGTCACGTGACTAGCTCACGGCTCAACTGATGGCCTACCCTAGGTACCTTGGTAACCTAGACTAGGTAGGTGTAGAACCACTTAGTTATATCATTTTCCATGAAAGACCATGACTGCTCTTCAACTTCATATAAGAGTGTTGTGAACATTCAATTCGAAACAGCCTCCTATCAAATATTTCTTTCCAACAATGCAGCTCACCCAGCACAGGGGTCATTATGCCGACGTTGCTAACTAAGCAGGAAGCGTAACCTCGCCGGTGCTTGGGCTCACTCCTTCTACTTCTGTTTTTCCGCAGAGTCTTGCTCTCTTCAGCAGCTTTATATATCGTTATGTTATGACCATGACCCTAGCTGCCATCCTCGTAACATACTATAGAGTCCGTGCTAAGAACGCTGCCAAACCCTCTTGGCTACTGAAACGACTCAGGGTTGATTCTGAGCGTACTCTAGAGGCCTGACCTGTGTCATTCTTTTAGCCATCTAGAGATTTCACATATGAAAGAAGTCAGGAAAAACAGAAGAAAGGGAGTGTGTATTGTCCGTAGGTGGTGAATCTCTAGCTGAAATCAAGGCTAGGGGCTAGGCTATTTATACAGGAAATCAACGAAATTTCAGCTGGATCCTCCTTATGTAATCGACCTGACCCCTGGTCAGATCACCCGCCCTGTCTCACTACCCCACTTCTTCTCTTCTAAAACCAGGCTTATGGACAGGGATAACTACATGGTAGGGCATCCCTCTATCGCCGCGCTCGCTCCTATTATGTCCCGCGAGTGCCCATGGGGGCAATGACAATCAGGCTCTCCGCAGGGGTAGCTTTCATCACGTCTTTGGTCGCAAAAGACAGGCCGCGATTCCATTCCAGCCTTGCCGCTCCCTCCTGCCCACAGCAAAATCGGGGGAGAGATGCGCTTCGAGGCGTTTCTGGAAAGAGACAAGGAGAAAAACTGCGCGTGTCTCATTACCCGTAGGGTGGCAAGATTAGGGACATAGCTATATACGGAGGGAATTAGTACTTGAGGTTAAAACTGAGGTGACTCTCACCGCAGACGGTGTGGACGGGGCCGTCGCTCACTCTATGATACTATTACCCCCTTTCTCTTTTCATAGCATGAAGTTAGTGGCACAGAAGACTACACCATAGTATGAAAAAGGAATTAATGATTTGTAGCTAAACAGGAGATACGTATGAAACCATATTAAATCAAGATGTACCTTAGAAAACATCTAAGGTAGTTCACTTATCACCTAAATCTAATGATTTAACCCTTATATATATAGTTATACCTATATAAAAAAAGTCATTGAAACATAAAAAACAAATTATTCGAACTTTTAAAAAGGTAAGGAGGCTATATCTTAAGCTATAATAATGTTTTTTTTTAAAAAAAAAAAAAGTCTAAGTAACAATTCGAACCTGCCACCTAAAAAAAAAGTTATAAAAAAAAACAAAAAGAACCGAGGGCTTAACCAGGACCCTTTGCCGCCAAGGTCCTACCCTTGGCGCTGGAATTTTTCCTGTCGCCTGCTTTACCACTCCAGCATCTAGCTAAAAGCTTGTGTGTGTTCGAGGGGAACGGTTGCTGAAGAACTGCGTCCTTCTGGGAGCTTATATGTTTTGTATTGGTACTTTGGTACCTATGATTTAACAAGTTACCCTTACTCTAAAGGCCCAAACACATCAGCACTTGAAGAGACAGCATCACACGATAGGTTAAAACGGTGGTGGAGAGGTATCCAAGGACAAATCTGCCCAGCCTCTCATGAATAATATTTCTAAGACTAAGCCAACTATTGAGAAGTTCAACGCGAAAATGAACGCTCGAATCAATCTAACTCCCTAAAGGGCTAGGCGCCCTCCACCCTCCCCCCCCCCTCCTATCCCCCTTTCCTAACATAAACAAAATGAATAACCCATGGTGATACATAACCAAAAGAAGGGGAAACGTATGATAACCAGTTCATCAATAGGCAAACTGGCACACGTAAATTGTGGCCCAATAGACCCTCCCCCTTCTTAAACCCACCTCGTATTCCCATTCTCATCAATGTAGTAACGTCGTCCAGCGTTATCCTCATAAATCTCGACAGAACCTGAAGCCGCATAGTTTTCCCCTGTTGCTGAATAGCCAAAAGGAGCTGCGTAGCCGTGGTGGTCCGAAAGCTGAGTAAACCCAATGGAATTGACTCCGGTCGTAGCAGAGTAATTGCCGAGGCCGATATCATTTCCTGCCTCGTCGCAGGTGTGATAGTCGTCATTGGGGCCCATATAGTAGTAACCACCATAGTTGTCTTTCTTTATCTTCATGGACCAAGGCTTCCCGCGGCCCTTACCCTTACCACCGCGCTCATCTTCGTCGTCGGGGTCAGAGCCTGGGGGCGTCGGAGTATTAACTCGGATCTTGTAGAGTCTCTTGTACTCATTGAGAACATGTATCATGGGTGGCTGAGTGGTTCCATGGTCAATTTTTGAGCCTACAATCTCAGGGCCACCATCGTCGCCAGAGACGATGACAGAAAAATGGTGACCATTACTGGATTGCCTCCAGACCCCAATATGCCATGTCCCATCACTAGATGCTCGACCCTCCCCATGGCAATTGTGTCTCTTGCAATCCCATGCAATCGAAGAAAGATGGTGCGCTGTTGCATTTGCAAGGTATCTTTGCAGATCCCACAGTTCTCGTTTCGTTAGTGTCTTTGTCGTTTTATTCGGTTTGTTTGTCATATTGACGATTTCGAGCCTATTATTCGAAATAAGACTCTGATTAGTTGCCAAGTTTATGAAGCCACGGCCTAACCCGAGATTCTGCGGGATGGCTTACCCCTTAGAAGAGATGACTTGCACTATTGGAAATAGTTTGCAGACGATGGAATATAAGGAGACGATATATCTGATGCTACGAAATGGCGAATAACCGCATAGATGTCTTTGAAAGCATGAGATTAGAGTCATGGCAGGAAATATCCCTCATATTTATTCTTCTAATTTTACCAGGGTAACACAATTTTCTCCCTTTCGCTAGGGAATCACACTGGGTTAAAGGAGACACAGGGTCGTCCCCGGTGTAACGGTGAACCGGCGGACGGCTTTGAGAGCAGCAGCTTTGAGAAGCATGTAGAAGGTTTGTGCCGTAATTGCTAGTTCTGTGTCTCGCGACGATGTCTACTAATCAAGTGAAAATATCAAGATCAGGCCAGGCGTATGTGTAGCAATGCGTATTCACGACCCATAAGCGTTGGTAACTGTGGAACAATTGATACAGTTTGTTTTTCATCAGTTGAACTGATCTGTGATATACATACCTGGTGTGAAACCAAGAGTTGGGACTAGCAACTTGCAATCAACTGCTGGCCCTAGAAAATGGTATGCACTGTTCAAACCTAAGTATTTGAGTGATTATTAAGGCTCCATGTTTTATTTCCATAGTTTGATAACCGATGTGCACTGTTTCTCACCACGCGTAAAGGTATATTAGTTTCATGTCAAGCTCCACGCCTCCACCGGCTGTGAAAAAGAACTAGGCACACGTTACAGCAAGCAGACAGTGTCAATCATGATATCGCCCTGCGCTGTCCATACCTATACCCGTTGACTTGGCTGTTCTAGATATTTGAGTAACTCGTATAGAACACCGCAGGTAGAAAGTATTGGGTAATACTTGGTGGATGTCCCCCTGCAGGATCAAGTAAAGTCAATAGAATTAGAATTTAATGGAGTCTGTTGGAAGTCGACGAGAAAATGAGCTATAGAATTAATCTGGTCCCTTAAGGGACTAGACACTCGCACTGAGGTAGTATACGGCGTTTCGAGAGAAAATAGAAAGCCCGTCATGAAGTCTTTAATTGATGAAGCGGATTAGTCTTTATCCTCCATGGAGCATGTAGTTATACAGGCAGGCCACCTATCCCGGGGAAAATCTCGTCAAACCAAATGTCCAATTTCACTCGCGTGAGCCTCTTCACTTTCGCGGCCATAACCGCCCCAATAGCACTTGGATTACTACAAGTTTCAGCGCATTGCTTGAAGTAGTCTGGTTCGTCCTCACGATGGTATCTCCAGTCCGATTCAATATTAGCCTCCCCGAAATCGATCCGGCATACCTCATAGTTATTACCCATACCTCCTGTTACTAGGACGTTTCTTGGTTGAGAGTCTCCATCCAAAACGCCAGCGCGATTGATTTTCACAGCTAAATTAGTTGCTTCCTGTACAATTTCGTCCCATAGATTAGGCGGCCCTTCTGGAATCTCCGTAACCAAATCTATTAGGCTGAAACCGTCAATCTTCTCAATCAGGATTCCGGGTATTTGAAAATAACTCGACTCAATGTCTGACGGGGCGGAAGGCATCTGAAGTGTAACCGTTGTAAAAAGGTGGGGGATGCCACGGCCTTGGAGCCATTTCAGCTTGTCGTAAACCCGGACCTCACGAATGTATCGCTTCCGCATCTGATAATAGAATTCTATTTCCTCTTCTGCTAGCCTCTCCCGTTCAGGTTTCATCTCCTCATCTTCGTCTTCCGACGGAGTCTGTTCACAGCGATAGAGGTCCCACATCAAATCGGCATGCTGGAGGCGGTTTAAAATAGGAACTAGCATCTCGGTACGGGCGAAATCTTGAAACGCAGCTTCTGACTCTTTAGTATGTGGCTGTGGCCGCCTCGTACCGTCGAATTCCCACCGTTGCCGAATTTCGCCAAAACGTCTGTCGTATAGTTTGAGGACGGCCTCATAAACTACGCCATCTATGTACAAATTCACCGCAACGGCTGGCGAGATGGTGAATGGGTACTCATGTGTGATCTCAACAGAGAACTCGACTCCATCGGGATCTGCCAGAGTCAAACTCTGGCCAACGCGGTAGGGATATGGCGTGTAGACTGGATCGGCAGATTTGGTTACATCAGAAGCCATCGTGTGCTTTGTCGACGAAGTTGTGTAGATACTAAGGATGTGATAGAGTACTACAGAACATATGGAGGCGGAATGCCGTTAGCCGATGCAAGGGAAATTTACGAAACGCGAGCAGTGTTGATGAGTACAAGTGTCGGGAAGCGGTGGCGAAACATGGAAGTCATCCGAAATGAGGGATGGAGGCAGTGGTGAGAGGGATGGAAGACGGATGGCATACACGAAGTTAGTGCTGTAGAACAAGCATCCATCCGGAGCCTCATACAGTGCGTGCTTATGGAGATAAGTACCTGGGTACATAAGCTACACGCGCCACGCCATTATTATTAACCGAATCATCGACGGTACTGAGAACGAACACATGTCCCCTGTTACACAGTGCGAGAAAACCACGGCAAAATTCTCGGCAGGTACTTACCTGAGAGCGGAACTGAGTTTGTAGCATTGGGGACATACGCGGCTTAGCAAAGCAAATGACTTGGTTTGTATAACCTCTAGATAAATAAGCATTAAGTATTTAAACATGATAATACCTTATGTGCGTATATTAGCACATAGCTATGGACGGCCAACTTTCCAATTAGAGCTTTTTGGTGTTATCAGCCTTGGAGTCAAATTTTACATTGTAGTCTAGTAGGGGATCGCGGGTGAGTATCATACCTTTATTCATCACCCATGTGCCATAAACTGTCATAATACCATCATGCCTTGTGTTCTAGGGTCGGGATATTTCTATTTTAACTTCTTACTAGTTGTATGTTTCTAATACCTTAGATACTATTGAAACGAGATTGTGTAAATTAATGTATTGCTACACTTTGTAGGCTTGAGTACCCTTCGTCAGTAATTCTAGATATTTAACTAGGTACCGTATCCTTCATAATAAGGATCCGAAAGGCCTTAAAAGGCCAATCTGCCTGCTATCGAGAAAAAGTCACAGTAGAGCTTAGCTGGGTGGTTCAAAATGTACTTTGCAAAAGATCTACCCGTGAATCAACTTTTTTCTCTTATGTGGCTAGCCACCTACCCTATCTCATTATCTAGTCATATTGAACCTTACTGTTTAAGGCATATCAATCTCTTTTTTTATTATACATGAGTGTGCAAATTTACTAATGAGAGTAAATCAAGTAAAAATTGTCGTTGGAGTAATAAAAAATATCCACCTATCCAACTACTCAAAAGTTGAACCAAACAAAGATGGAATGTAATGCAGACAAATGCGGTTCTTGAACTATTCCTCAGTCATTATAAAGCATCCTATTGTTATTTTACAATGTCTTTGTCCTATTAGCATCACTCAGCTATATAAATGTATCAAGCATTGACAAAGCTTTAATCTTCACACCCACAACCAAAAAAAACCGACAACTTGTTTTCACTCATAACGAGTAACAAGCATGCCGCCCACAGGTCTTTACGAAGTACTCAACATTTCTAATGATGCCGACGTAGCTACAATTGAAAAGGCATTTAAACAATTGTCTTTAAAGCTACATCCGGATAAAGCTAACATCTCAACAATACCGCCAGGTGGTACCGAAACCACAAAAGAGAAGGAGGCTCGCGAAAGACGCAATCACGAGCGATTTGTTAAACTTGCTGAAGCCCGCGATATACTTACCGACCCCACAAAGCGCCGTGACTACGACCACCAAAGCCAACGCGCAAAGAAATCCTCAACCACCCAGCCTAGCAAGCCTAGTGATTCAAGGAAGCCCAGTGACTCGAGAAAGCCCAGTGACTCCAGAAATCCCAGTGACTCAAGAAAGCCCGGTGATAAAGCTAATGAACCAAAGAGAGGAGATCCACCACCACCCACACGTCAAGATACGGCAGCCAAGCCAGACAATAATAGCCACACTGTCAACCGTCTCAAGGAATGCATCGAGCAACTCAAATACACGCTCTCAGAATTCAACCGCCGCTTTTCAAGTGCCCCGTCTTCGTCGTTATACCGAGAATATAGAGAAATCCTCTCGTTCTTCGATGGCATGATTGATAGTGCCACTAAATTGATCAACGAGGTTATGGAGGCTAGAAATCGGTTCTACAATGAGGGTGAAACAAAACATTTGTCGTATGCCTACGACGCGGCTAGGAGAACGGGCTCTGCCTACTATACAGATGCTCGAACGCTTGTTCCTGATTTAAGAGCGGCATTACGCCGTGACTTGCATCGAGCCGACCTTTATCGAGTCTTCCGCACAGAATTTAAAAGGTACCTACGTATAGGTAAATGAGCGTCTGTGACCACCGTCCCGTGGCGTCAACCTCCAACCCCCAACAGTAATCTGGTGTAATGGCACCAGCAGAAGGGATATATGGAAATAGGAAACGAAAAATAGATCTATAACACTTAGAAAAAACTTTAAAAGGAAAGGCAGAAGAAAGAAATAAAAATAGAACCTAGATAGCAATATTCTTTTAATAGCTAACTAGCTAAAAAAAAAGAAAACTAACGGAGCTAGAAAAATAGCTATTTATATTAAGTACAAGTAGGTTTTTAAACTAAGTTTTAGTTGTATAACGTAATAACCTTTTTTAAAAATTATATTAATTTATATTTTTATAATACTACTATTTTTTTTGTAAATATTTTATATTTTTTTTTTTAATATTTTATTTTAACTTTTTTTGTTTATTAGCAATTTTTAGGTAAAAAAGCAAAAGTAGTATATTAAACAACGTTTTTTAAAAAAGCAATATTATTTAAAAGCTTGTTTTTTTTTGTTAATAATAATATAATTTATATAGTAGCTTTTTTATATAATATTTTTTTGTTAGCAGTATAAATATTGTTTTTAATAGCAAAAAA
The DNA here is from genome assembly GCA_022432375.1 of Nemania sp. FL0031. Taxonomy (NCBI): domain Eukaryota; kingdom Fungi; phylum Ascomycota; class Sordariomycetes; order Xylariales; family Xylariaceae; genus Nemania; species Nemania sp. FL0031. Next base: position 223,770 of record JAJKKK010000055.1, read on the forward strand.
TAAACAAAATTAGTATATATTAACTATAAAAACTTTATTTTAGTTATAGCATTTTATTAATATAAGTTTTTTTATTGCAAATATTAAAACGTGCTTAATATTTATATTTTAAAATTTACAGCTTTAAAATTTAATATTTGCTAAGTTAAATTTATATATAAAAGCTATAGTTTAGTTATAAAATATAATAATATTATAATTAAAATAATAAATTGCTTTTTAAACTTAAGTAAACTATACTAAAAATTTTGCAAGCTTTAATATAGTTTAGTTAATAATATAGTTTGCAACTTGCTTTTTAACTATATTATATATATTTTTTTATAAAATAATCTATTTAAACTTAAGTTGTTTAACTTATATAATAACATTTAGTTTAAATAAATTGTTAGTAAAAAAAGTTTAAAAAATTAAAATAACAAATGCTTTATATTTTGTACTATTTTGCTTTATAGTTTTTTAAGCTTATTTTTTTTTAGTATACGCTTTTTATTGTTAAAATTTAAATTACTATTAAATAACTTTAAGTTTTTTAAAATCGATATTAATATATTTTGCTATAGTATATATTAAAATATTGTTTTGTTTTTTAATTTTTTTAAAGGTTTTTTATAACTAAAAAACCTAAGTAAATTTAATAAATTGCTTAGCAATATTTTATTTAAATATTATAAAGTTAAAATTAATAATTATTATAATAAATATAAATTTTAATTATAACTAATAGTTTTTAGTATAATAAAAATTTTTATAGTTAAAATATAAAAGTTGCTTATATTTTAGCTGCTTTAGTTTATATATTTAATAATATTATAAGCAGTTTATTGTTTAGTAGTTTTTTTTAAAGTTTTAAAAAGCTGCTTAATTAAAGCAGAAATTTTCTAGTACAATCGGCTAACAAACAAACTTATTTTTGCAATTGTATTTAAACTAAGCAGCTATATTATTAATAATAATAAAACTATAAATTATTTAAGTTATATTTATAGCTTTAAATAGCTTATTGCTAATAAATTTAATATTATAGCTTTATATTAAGTTTAATATAATAATTTTTAATTTAAAACTTTAAAAGCTGTTTATTATATAAATCTAAACAAGCTTAAGTATATATTTTATAATTAAAATATTTTATATTTATTGTTTAATTATTTATATTTGCATTTTATAAAAAACAAAAATAATAATTTTAAAATATTTGTTATTTTTATATACTAAGCAAAATTTATAAATAAAAACAACTAGGTTATAAATATATTTAGTATGTTTAAAATTAATTTTACTAATATTTTTGTTGCTTTTATTAGTATTTTTTTTAATGTTTAAAAAAACTATCGATTTATTTGCGTTTAAGTTAATAATTAACCTAAAAAATTAATATATAAAGTTAATAGTAAAATTATTATATTTATAAAAATTTTTTATTATTTGTTTATTATAAAAAGTTTTAAATATAAAATTAAAAATATTTTTTTTAGCTTTATAGTTAATAGTAAACTTAAAATATAGTAAAACTTATATATATTTTAGTTAGTAAGCTAATAATTATTTAAGTTGTTTTGCAAATAAATTTAAAAAAATTTTTGTTTTGTTTTTTTTTTTATAGCTTTAGTTAAAAAAAATAAAAAGTTATAATTATACTATATTTTTAGAAAAAATATATACTAATATATTTAAATATTTTATAAACATAATAAAAATATTAAGTTTAGTTATATAAAAAGCTTTATTAATTTAAATAATCTATAAGCTAATTATTTTAAAAAGTATAATATATATTAACAAAGTGCAAACTATAATATTAGCTTGTTTATATAAAGCTTTAATAAGTTAACTTATAAGCTTTATATATAATTTTTAGAAAAATTGCGCTTAAAAATTAAAATTTTATTTTTTTATGTTAAAATTAGCAAAAAGTTAAATAATATAAAGGTTAGTTAAGTTTTAGCTAATATATTTGTATACTGCAAACTTAATGCTTTTTTTAAACTACTATAAAAATATATTAGCTATAGCTATAATATATTTTTAGCAAATAATAATTGTAAACAATTGTTTTAGCTCAAGCAATATAGCATAATTTTTATTTTTGTATATTTTTTTAAAATTTAATAGTATATAGCTAGTAGCTATTATTATTACTAATGCTTAAATAATATATAGGTTTGTATATAATTGCAATTTTTTATACGTTTAATAAATATTAGCTGCAATATTATTAAGTTATATATTGGTCTGTTTAAAAATAAAAACAATAACTTATTTTTTTAGCTTAAAATAGTTATTTAAAGGCTAAATATTAAATGTTAGTTTTATAGCAATATTAGCTTAACAATTAGTAATATTATTTTAATAATTATTTATAGCAGTAGTAAAAAAAGCATTATTATTTTAATTATTAATGTTAAAATTTTAAAAGTATTATAGTTTAGCATATAACAAGTATTATAGTTTAGTATATAATGCTAGCATATATTTTTAGTTTGCAATTGCTATATTATTTAATTAAATTATATTTAATAAGCTAGTAATATTGTTTAGCTTTTTAGCGCTTAACTATACTGTTTTTAGTAGGCTTAGTATGCTATTATATGCTATAATAGTATAGTTAGATTTTAAAAGTAGCAATATATTGCTTGTATTTAATTTAAAAAAAGTTTGTTAATTTTTTAGGTTTATAAGTTTATATAAAAATATTTTAATTATTGCTTTGTTTTGTTTAGTAAAATTTAACGTTAAGTTATAAGCAATTTATAGCTATAAAGTAATTATAATATTAGCAGCAAAAATAGCAATAGCAATTTTGTTATTAATATAGTTAAATTTTTTAATAGCTGCTATAATTAAAAAGTTTAAAATAGCTTGTATTTTTTTAAACCGGCTAGTATTTTTTGCTTAAGCTATAGTAATAAATATTTTTAAAGCTTAAAAATAGCCTGTTTATTTGTTACTACTTGTTTTAGTTTATTTATTACTATTTTCTGCAGTTTTTTTATTACCGCTTGTTTTAGTTTATTTATTACTGTTTTTTTTGGTTTATTTATTACTGTTTTTTGCGCTAGTTTATTTGTTATTGTTTTTTTTAGTTTAGCTATTATTATTTTCTGCAGTTTTTTTATTATTGCTTGTTTTAGTTTATTTTTTATTGTTTTTTTTAGTATTAGTTAATACATTAGTATATTTTTTATTACTATTAAAATTATTTTAGTTGCTTTTATTATTAGCTAATTTAACTTTGTTATTTTTAGTATTATAATTTTTTTTATATTAATTGAATTGTTTTTTAAATAAATCAATTGCAATAAATCTAACTTTTTTAAACTGTTGTTTTTTTGCTTTAAGCAAAAATTTTAGCTGTTTGTTAACTAGCTATTTATTAATTAGCTGTTTGTTAATTAGTTGTTTGTTAGCTAATTGTTTGTTAACTAGTTATTTGTTTTAAGCTATAAACTAAATTAAAATATTATTATTTTTTAGTTTAAAAGTAAAAATAGCAAGCTTTTTTTTATTAACTAGTTTTTATATAAATAGTTTTAAAAAGTAAATAATAATTTTAGTTTTATTGCTATTAAAAAAGCTAACAGCTAGTTTAAGTTTATATAATACTAATTTTAGTTTATATATAATAAAATAACATTGTTTATTATTAAATTAAAAATATTATACAAAAATAGCATTAAATTTGTTTTTTATAATACTTTATAAAAAAGCATATTTATTGTTAACTTTTAAGTTTTTTGTAGTAAAATAGCAAATAATAGTAAAGTTAAGTTTATTATTAAAGTTAAATTTAAATTTAGTTTATACTTGTTTAATTTATACTTATATATTTAAAGTGCTAATATAAATATTTATTATAAAATATATATTTTTTTTTGCTAATTTTTTAAATAACTAGTTTAGCAAATACTAAATAGCTAAAAATTAGCATAAGTTAAAATATTTAGTATATTTAGCGTTAAAATCTATAAAAAAAAAATAAAACAAAAAAAAATTGTTTATACTTTTAAATAATACTGTTGTATTAGCAATAATATATATTTTTGCTTTTGCTATATTTATATAAATAGCTTGTTTAATAATAATAGTAATATTTAGGCTATTTATTTTAATTTGTACTTTTTAAATATATTAAACATTATTTATTTGTTTTATAATGTTTAGTATTAAAATATTAATTTTAATAGGTTTATTTATGCTTTATTAAGCTTTTTAGTAAAAATATAATAATATAAAAATAAAAAAGCTTATATTGCTAACTAGTTTTTATTGCTTAAAAAAATAAATATAGTAAGCTTTATATGCAAAAAAATTATTAATAGCTATTAATAACGCAATAAAATAGTTTGTATTTTAAAATATTTAAACTTAGTTTTTAACACGTTTTTTATAAATAGCTTTAAATTTATATAGTTTGCTAAAATGCTTTTAAAAAATAAACTATATAGCTTATTTATTAATAAAGTTAATTTGTGCTATATTATTTATATATAGTAATATAACTGTGTTAAAATATTAAAATATATATATTTGCTATTATATAATATATTTTTAACTAATATTTTTACTAACTTAAATAGCTTAAAGTAAGTTTTTAAACAAAAGTTAAACAGCTTTTTTTATGTTTACTTTTTTTTTTAAAAATTAAAGTAGGTTATAAATAACGTTTTTAAAGTTAACTTTTATATAGTTTTTTTTGCAAAGCATACTTAAAATATTTTGCTTAAATACTAAAATAATAATTTATACGGTTATATATTTATAAACTATAATATTATAAACTTTTAAAATAATAGTATAAATTATAGTATAACTAATAAGTTTAGCAAGTTTTTTTATATATAAAAGCTTATAAAATATATTATATAAAAGCTTAATAGATTTTTTAATAACGTTTATATAATTTTTAGCTTTTTTTTATTATTTAAACTTTATATTAACATAATTAATAAAGTTTTTAAATTTGCTAAATATACTTTTTTTACTATAGGTTAAAAGTTTTTAAAAAAGGTTAATATTATAAATAAGCTATTTTTTGCTAAAAATGCTAGCTATTTATATAGCTTTATAATTATATATAAAAATAATAATTTTAAATAGCTATAAAGCATTAATATTATTTATAATTTTATTAATATTTTTAAAAACATTAGTAAAGCTTTGTTTAAATATTACAGTAAATTTATTAACTTTATTATTTTAATAAATATGTTTAATTTTATTTATTGTTATAAAAATATTTATAATAAATTTAAAAAAAAAACTATTATAAAAAAGTTTTTTAAAAATATTATTGTATTTATAGGTTTATGCTTATATTTAAACTATATTATATTTAATTTTAAAAAATTTTAGCTTTTTAATAAAAGTTGAATATTTTATAATTATATTAGCAAAAGTTATATGTTTGCTATTTATATTTAACTAATAATTATATTAAATATATATATAGCAGTAGTTAAGTTTTGCATTGTTAATTTTTATAGTAGTATAATACTTTAATATATTGTTTATGTTTAATATTTAAATATAGTTATAATAGTATAAAGCAATAATTTTAACGTTTTTTTATTTTACTTTTTTAAATTTAATATTTATGCTTTTAAATAAAGCATAGCTTATAATATAAGCTATTATTATAAAAATATATAGTATTTTATATTTGTTATATTTATTAATATATATAAATTGTTAGGCCTTTTTTTTATTATATTTATCGGCAATATTATTAAAGTTAAAAAAAATTTTTATTAGCTAAAATTAAAATTTAGTTTTAAATTTTGTTTTTTTATTAAGTAGGTTATTTTTATAATATTTAAAAAAAATTATAATATAAAAGCAATAGTTTGTAAAATAGAAATTATACTATTTATAAATATTATAAGCTATATTTTTAGCAATAAAATATTAGTTTTTGTTATAACTGCATATATTATAATATATATATATATTTTTAGTATTTTTTTCCGGGCAATTAATATAGCAATATTAAATTGTATTGCACTTTTTGTAAAAAAACTTAGAATAAACTAAATAAACATATTGCTATAATAGCTTATTGTTTTTATAAATAGGCTTAATAATATAATTATTATATAAAAAAAAAGTTAGATATTTTTTGTTAAGTTAGTAAAAAATTAGTTTAAAAGCTAGTTTGTTAGCAAAGTTTAATATTTATGCTTTTAATACTTTAGTATAAGCTTGCAGGTTAATATTATAAACAGTTAATTAAATAAAATTATTAATAAAAACAAAGTTAATTTTACTAAAGTTAGTTTTAAAGTAAAAATAACTTTTTTTATTAGTTGCAAAAAAAAATAAAGATTTTTGCAATTGTTTTTTTTTAGCATAAGCAATTTTAGTAAAATAAATAGTTTTGCTAAAAAATAACTGCTATTTAATTGCAAAAAAGGCTTAAAAATAATATTGTTTTTAGTTAAAAAACTTAAAAAAGCTTTTAAAAATACCAAAATTTATACTATTTATAATAAAAACAGTAAATTTTTTAGAAGGCTTGTTTTTTTAAGCAAGTTTTTAAATAATTAAAAAGTTTTTAGTAAAAGTAAAAATAGTATTATTTTTTACTAAAATAGGTTAGTTATTTTTAATTAAAGCAAATATAATTATAAATTTATATTTAAAAATTAATAAGTAAAGTATAAGCTTTTAAAAATAAAATTATGCTTGTGCTAAAAATTAACTTTATATATATTGCAAAAAGTACAATATTGCAAAAAATATACTGTTGTAAAAAATATTCTATTGCAAAAAATATAATAAAAGTAAATAAGTAGTAAAAAGTATATAAATTGCAAAAAGTAAATAAAGTATAAAAAAGGTAAGCGTTTTTTTTATATAGGTATATAGGTATATAATAATTGTAGTATAAATAAAGATTATAAAAGTATATAAATATATAAATATATAAATATATAGTAACTAAAAAAAATTGCTTGTTGTTTTAGCAGTTATTATATTTATAAAGGTAAAAAAGTATATAGTTAAAATAGTAATATAGTTAGAAAAATGCTAAATATAAGAGTATAAAATACCTAATTATTTTTATAACTATATATATATAATCTATAAAAAAAAGTAATAATAATAAGTAAAGTATTTGCAGACTTTTTTAAGTGTTTATGCAAAATAACCGCACTTATATTAAAGCTTTTTTGCTTTAGCTTTTTGGCCGATTAGTTTAGTTTTTAAAAATATAAGTATAATTATTTGTCGTAAAGCTTTTTAGCGTTTTGCTTAAAACAAATATACTTATATATACTACTATATTATTTTGTTTAAATTTTATGCTAGTATTATATAAAAAGTAGGTTTAGTAATGTATATTTTTGTTTTGGTTTATTTATAATATTTTGCGAATACTTTAAAAATGTTTTTTTTTAATATATATGCAAATTTTTAGGTTTTTATATTATAGCTTAGCTATTTAACTTTATAATATAGTTAAACTAGTGTTTTTAAAGTTAAATTAGTTAGTTTAGTATAAATATAACTTTAGATATTTTTTATAATTTATTTTTTAATACTGTTAATTGTTAAGCTATTTAATACAAGTTTTAGTTTTTTAAATATGTTTTTTTTAGCAGGCTAAAAATGTTTAATAAATATGTTTTTATACTATTATAACTAATAAAGTAGTTTAATTTTATACTTAAGATTGCTAAAGTATTTTTCGATAAAAAAAAAGCCAACTTTAAAATAGCTAAATTTGGTTTAGTTTTAAAAGTAATATTTTGCTTTGCTTAGTTTTACAAATTTAATATAAACAAAGTTTTTTTTAGCTATTATAGGTAGCGTTAAGCAGTAGTTATTATAGTATATTTTTATTTTTGTTTGTATTAATGTTATATTATTTGCGGCTTTTTGTTATATAGTTTGTTAAGTTAAAGCGTAGCTTTTTTTGATTGCTAGGTTTGTAAGTAAAAAAGTTTTATATTTCTAGCTATAAAAAAATTTATATAGTGTTTTATTTATTGTAAATAAAATAAAAGTATTAAAATAATAAGTTATATATTTAATATAGTTTTTTTATATAAAAACGTTAAATTTAGTACTTAAAATAGTTATTATTAACGTTTAAAAAGTTTAAACTATATATTTAATTTGTTTGTTAGTAGATTAATAATATATTGCTATAATATGCATTTTAATTTTTTTTGCTTTGCAAAAAGCGGTTTATAGGTTGTTTAATAGTTTAAGGTTTATATTAAAAATAAAAGCGTTTAGCAGTTTTTAGTTTGCATAAATGTAAAAAATATAAAGTTTAGTTTATTGTTTAGTAATATATATTAATTTGCTAATTATTGCTTTTATAAATTTAAAAGTTTTATAAACTATAAAAAAAATAGTATTATTATTATTTGCTAAAATTAAAAAGCTTACTATAAAGTTTATATATAGTATTAATAATAGTATAATAAAAGTATATATTAGTTGTAAGTTTTTGTAGGGTTGTTTTTTTAGCTTTTTAGCTATTTTGCAATTTAAGCAAACGTTTATATATTTTGTTATATGTTTTTTAATATTTAAAAAGTAAATAAAAGCGTATAAAAAGTTATATGTTTAAATTATGCTAGCATATGCTTTATTATTATATATTATTTAAATAATTTAAAGTTTAACTATAGTAAGTATAATTAATTTGTTACTTGTGTTTTGTAAAAAATAGAATAAAAAAAAGTTAAAATTATATTAAAAAGTGTATAGTATAATAGTTAGTTTTTTTTTATTGTTTTTTGTAATATAGTACTAGTTTTATAAACGTTTATAAATTGTTTTAAAAATACGATTTATATGTAATATTTAAATAATATTTTTTTTTAGTTTGTTAGAAAGCTATAAAAATACTATTGTAATTTTATTAAAATATTATAACTTAACATTTATATTATAAATAATAATATTATTAGCTTGTTGTACGTTTAATTTTTAAATTAAAAAAAGCTTAATGTAGTTATTATTTTTGTTATATGCTTATAGTAGGTTTTATAGCTGTTTTGTAAAGTTTAGTTTATTTAAAATAACATTTTAAAGTAGTAAGTTTTATGTTAGTTTTTTAATTGAGGTTTGTAAATTTAGGTTTAGCGCAGGCTTATTTTGCTGTTTGTTAATGTTTATAAGTGCTTAGGCTTGCTAGCAGGTAATAATTAGCAATATAATAAAAGCTTAAGCAAATAAAAACTGCTATATTATATTTAGTATTTAAAAAAGTTATAAAAAAGCGTTAGCGTTTATTAGCAGGTATTTTAAAGTATAAATAATTTTAAGCTTATTTGTATATTTAAAAAAAAACAATTTTTATAATACTAGTTTGCTAAAGTTTTTAGGTTATTTTAATATAAATTAAAAAGTTTATATTATAGTATTATAATTAGTATATATTTAAACGTTACTATAGTTAAAATATTATATAAGCTTTTTAAAAGTTTAAATTAATTTATATATTTTAATTTTATAAATTTTATATTTTTGTTTTATATTTATAAAAACTTGTAATAAAAATAAAATAGGGTGTAAATTGCTATTTTTTTATATTTAATATAATATAGTATTTATACTATTTAGTTTGCTAAAGTTAATTTAAAAAATAAAAAGCTTTTTATAATTTAAAAAAGCTAATATAACTGTTTTATAAATATATTATTTAAAAGTTTTTTAAGCTTTTTTGCTTTATGTTTATATTTTGTTATGTTTTATTACTAAAGCTTAGTAATATTACTAAGCTTTTTTAAATATAATACTATTTTTATTATAAATAAACAATAATATTTTTAAAAATAGTTTATAGTTTTTTGCTTATTATGTTTATATAAGGTTAGCTTTTTTAAAGCAGTTTTTAAAACTTAAAGTTTTTAGTTTGTTAAAAAAAGCAAATATGCTAGCAAATTAGTATATATATAGTTAAAAAAATTTTATAAAGCTAAATTTACGTTTAAAATTTTAAAAGTTTTAAAGCATATTTAGTTATTAAATAGCTTTATATTTTTTTACGTTTATAGTTAGTTTAAAGCAGAAAATATATTAGCTAAAAGCTTTTAGTTTATATTATATAAAATAGCATTTTTTTAAAGCTATAGTATAACTAAAAGTAGCAAATATTTTTAAAATAGTATTAAAATAATTAATATAGTTTTATATAGTTTTTAAAAAAATAATAATATTATTAATATATATAAGTATAAAGTTTTAAAAGTATAAATAAAAAAGTTGTTTTATTTAATATTAAAAAAAGCTAAGTAATATTTTAAAGTTTATTATTGCAATAGTTAATTGTTTATAGCTTTAGTATAAAATAATAAAAGCAGTTTTATATTTGTTATAAAGTTTAATTTTTTATTAAAAAAATTTTTTTATTATATTAACAACAATAAAAACAATAAAGCTATATATTGTTTTAAATATTTTATTTTATTTTAGTAAAAAGTAAGTATTGCTAATTACTTTTATATTAACTTTTTAAAGATTAATAATAACTTTAGGTTTTTTTTTTTTTTATATAACAAAAGCAAAAAATATAATAAAGCAAAGTTAACTTAATAGTATGTTTTTAATAATGCTTATATTTATTAGCGGTTAAAATATTATATTTATTGCTGCTTTGTTTTATTTTAAAATAAAATATAACTATTAATTAAAATTATTAGTAAAAATATTTTTTTTAAAGTTAATTAATATTTTAATTTTATTATTAAATTTTTTAAGTTTTAGTTAAAAAAGTCGTAAATATTTATAAATAATAGCTTTAACTTAATTATAAATTTTAGATTTTTAATTAGCTAATATATTTATTTTATTATTATTAAACTTATATTTAAAATTTAGTAAATTTAAAAGGTTATATAGGTATTTATAACTATATTTATTGTTGTTTTTGTTATTTATGTTTTTGTTATAGCTATTAAAAATATAAAAAAATAGAACAGTATAAAAAATATTTTTTTAGTTTTTATAAAAAAATGCAATATAAGTTTTAATTAAGTCGAAAATTTTAAAATGTTTTAAAAACTTTAATAAATGTTTTTTATATAGTTTAATTAAAAATTGTTTTATGTTAGCAAAATAAAAAACTTTGTTTTATTTATTAATAATTGTATTTATTAATAAGCTATATATATTATAAGTATAGTTTATTATTATAATTAGTACTATTAAGTATTTTAAAGCTATAATTAGTATATTTAAATAGTTAACTAAAATAGCTATGCTGTTTTTTAGTTTAATATTAATTATAATTGCAGCTTTAATAAAAATATATTTTTAGTATAGCTTAAGTTTATTAATAAAAATATTTAATAAAAGCATATAGTATTTAGTATTTGCAATATAAAGTTTGTTATTTTGTTTTTTTTTTTTTTAAAATATATAAAGTTTGTTTAGCTTAAAAAATTTAAAGCTTAAAAGCATTTTATAGAATAGTTTGTTAACAATATATACTATTTGCATAATAAACTAAAATTGTTTGTTTAAATTAAATAGTTTAATATTAAGCTTAATAGTACTGTTAATATTTAAACCGTTTTTTATTTTTGTAAGCTTTATTAAATTTAAAAGTTTAATTATAATTGTATTAAAATAGTTAGTAGTAAAATATTTTTGTAAAATAAAGCATAAAAAAAATGCTATATTAATAAAAGCTTTAATTAATATTATTAAAGTATAAACTATAGTTTTAAGGTGCAAAAAGCTTTTTTAAGTGTATGTTTTGTTTTAAATAAAATAAACAAAAATTGTTTTTTATTTTTTAATATATTTAAATAAGTTATATTTAATAGTAAATCTATGTATTTTTATTTGTTTAATAGTATTATTTACTATTAATAAGTAGTTAAATTTATAAGTGTTTATATTATAAGCAAATTTAAAAAATTTATTATTAAATAGTAAAATATTATATATAAGCTTTATAATATTTAAATATTTAGCTATATTTATAGATTAATTATTATTATTTGCTATAGCAATATTAGTTAAAAAGTTTAATAATATATTTAGTGCTAGTACAATGTTTTTTTTTAGTGTTAGCTTTATTTGTTTTTTAGTATAACAGTGTTTTTTTTACTGTTATTTTTTTTTTATATAAAATTAAAATTATAGTTTAGTTAAAAGTTATTTATTTAATTTATAACGTAAAATAAAACATAAAAGTTTTTTATATTTAAGTTATAGTAAATTATTTAGCTTTTTAAAATATATGTTTATATAACTTTAATTAATATTTTTTAGTTGGCTTAGTTTTTTTATAGCTATTATTTTTAAATCTGCTATAATTTTATTTGCTTAGTTAAAAAAAACTTTGTAAAGTTTAACTAAACTTATTGTTTTTTTTAATCGAATTATTTTTTTTAGGTTAGTTAGGTTTAGCGTTTTTAGGTTTAAAGTTTTATAATATGTTTAATATTTTTTTTAAAAAGTTAGTATTAACTAATATAAATTTAGCTAAAAAAAAATATAAATTAAAAAAATTGCAATTATAGTTAAAATTTTAGTTTGGTATAAAATTATTATAGCTAAGCGGCCGGTTAGTATTAAAGTATTTTTTTAATTTTTGAAGTTTTTTTTTTTAGGTTTTTTTAACTTTTTTTTTTTGCGCTATATTTTTATAGCCAAATACTTATTAGTGCTAACTTACTGTTGTATGTTCTATATAATATTATTAGTTTTTTTTATTTTTATTAAAACTTTAAAGTGTATATTTAAGTTATTATAAACGCAGCAAGCAATATAGTTTTTGTTTATACTGTTTATTTTATTATAAAACTTAATTTTATTATTAATATAATTGTTAATAGATTTAATTAATTTATTTGCAAAGCTATATATTTTTTAATCTGCAAGTTTTATTATAGCAAGTTTATTTTTTTAAAATTGTTTTTTTAATTTGTTTTTTGTATATATTAAATTAAAATATACTTTTATTTTTTTTTTGTATATAAAACTTATAAACTATTGAGCGCTAAATAAATTTAAATTAAACAAAATTTTAACTTTTAAGTTATTAAAAACTATATTGTTTTTTTATTGCTGTTTAAAAAATTTAAGCTTATTTATATATTATATAATTAAAATAAAATTATTATACTAAAAAAGCTTAGGTTTAAGTTTATTATAAGGCTATTAATATAGTAAAAAATATTAGTATACGTTAAATAGTATTGCGGCTTACTATGCTAAAAATAGTTATAAGTTTAATAGTTGTTTAAGCTAAGCTTATTACTGCAAATAAACAAGTTATTTAATTTGTTTTTATAGTTGTAAATTAATAGTTTGCTTTAGCAAAGTTTGTTATTATAAATTAATAGCTGCTTATTTTAATAAAGTTTGCTGCTATAAGTTTATATTTTATTTAAACTAGCTTTATTATTATAAATTAAACTAAAAGTATAGCTGCTAAAAATAAAATAGCTTATTTAGCTATAGCTATAGTTAAATTAAAAAGTTTGCTACTAAAAATTAAAAGCTATTAAAAGGCTAACTGTTATATAGTAGTAGCGCTAATATTATTATTAGTTTTGCAAATAAAAGTTAAAAAGAAAGCTGTTAGGCCGATTAAGCAGAAAGCTATTAAACAAGTTAAACAAAAAGCTAAAAGCTATAAAAATGTTAACTTAAAAAGTTATATTGTATTAAAAAAAGTACTAATGCTTAGGTAGTAAATCTATATAGCAGCTAGTTAAATATTTGCATGTTATAAACCAAGTTTTCAATTTTTTGCTTGCTTTATATTAGTTTAATTTTTTAAATGTTTTTGCTTACTTAAAATAATATTATATAGATTTGCATTTATAAGTTATTAATAATAAATTTTTAAATATATAAGTATAATTTAAAAGTAATATTGTTAATAATTTTTTGTAGTATTACTGCGTTATAAATCTAATTAAACATAGTATACTATAAGTTTTTAAGTAAAAAAACTAGTATTTTAAGTTGTTATATATTTTTGTTTAAATTTTATATAAAGTTTGCTTGTTCTGCTTAAAAAGCTAGATTAAAAAATAAACCTTTTTTATTATTTATTGTTATATATTAACAAAAATAAATTAAAGTAAGTAGGCTAGCTATATAAAATAATTTTAAAAAGCTAAAAGTTTATAAAGTATAATATACTATTTTTTTTTAGTTTTAAAAAAATAGTTTTTAATATTAGCTTAAGCTATATTAAAAATAAAAGCTAAATATATCTAATAGTAATTTTTAATTGTATATTAAAATTTAAAAGCTTTAAACTATAAAAGCTTTTTAAAAAGTAAAATTTAGTAATAGTAGTTTTTAAAAAAAAAAGCTTAATAACAATAATTTTTAGATTGGTTTGCTTAAGCTATATATTAACCTAATAAACAGATTAATCTAGTTGTTTTTATTAATAATAAAAGCGCTTAGTTTATAAAATATAGTTTTTTTTTGTTTTTTTATATTAAACTAATAATTAAGTAAAATTTTAAATAAAGTTTAAAAAAACAAGTTAGTATAGTTATTTGTTTATTTGCTTTTTTTAATAAAGTTTAAAATAGTTTAATTAAATTTATAAATGCTATTATTAGCTAAAAAAAATATTTACAATTTAGTTTTTTTTATATTAGTTTATTAAAGTGCTTTTTTATTTAAATCGGCCAAGCTAAACAGTATAGTATAATAAAAGTAAAAAAAGTTAAGTTTAGGCAAAAAAAATGCTAGTTTTTTAGTACTATAAAAAAGTTGTTTTTTAAGCGCTTTTTTAAATAAAACAGTTTAAGCTTACTATAGTGTTTATTAAAGCAAAAGTTTTTATATTTAGCTTAAGGTTAGTATTAAAATTTAAAAATTATTAAAGCTTAAAGCTACAGCTTTTATAGCAAAATTGTTTAGTAATAGTTTTGCTAGCGTTTTAATAAACTAACTTTTGCTGTTTTTAAAGCAGAAAGCTTTTTTTTTATTTTTTATTAATATATTAAGTTATAAAAAAATACTACTATTAAAATTTTAAGTATTGCTTTTAAAAGTTTTTAGCGTTATTTATAAACGTTGCTTAAATTTTGCTAAAAGTTAAAAAAGCTTTTATTAACTATAGCTTATTAATATAGCAGCAATTTACTAGTTAAAAAGTTATTTTAATATAAATATTTTTTTTGTTAGCTAGCTATAATATAAAGTTTTTAGATTGTAAAATTAATTTAATTAAGCATTATGCTGGTTTAAATTAAAATTGTTTTAGTAGGCAAAAATACTAAAATAATCGCTAGCTACTATATAATAGTACTAGCAAAAAGGATATATAGAAATAAAAAACGAAAAATAGATCTATAATACTTAGAAAAAACTCTAAAAAAAAAAACAGAAAAAAAAAATAAAAATAAGACCTAGATAACAGTATTTTTCTAATAGCTAACTAGCTAGAAGGAAGAGAGACTGACAGAGCTAGGAAAATAGCTATTTATATTAGGTACAGATAGGTCCCCAAACCGGGTCCCAGTTGTATGACGTAACATCTGGCTAGAGCGGTATTTGTATATTCACAGACAGACTACTGAGAGTTGAGTTTATTTATGTAAATAAGAACAGGTGAAACGGTTAGACAGCGTGAAGTTATTTGTTTGACTACAAAGCTACGACGTATCACTTAAGCTTGAATAGTAATACGTATTAGTCTGTGGAGTAGGTTTTGTTTTCTCCATGCGGCGGAAGGCCAAAATATATATTCAGTTATGATAGGATACACTACAAGGTTTAACCTTCGTAAATATAGCTTTATTATTTTTGTTGAATTTGATCAAAATAATCTGAGGATTTCGATTGGCAGGTTTCTCGGCGCCTAACCTCTAACGATCAATACAACTCCTTGCCATTTTTGATAACTACAACTAAAAGTTATCAAATATAGCTACGTAGTCGACCTCATATCTACCCAATCTCAATGGATAAGTATTATACTACGGCGATGAAGGTCGAAGCACTGGTGAATCATTCTCCCGAAACGTTTCTCACACAACTCTGAGCGGTCTGGCGGATGAGACAAGCTGAAAAGAGGTCCGAGCTGAAAACTATCTAATTGGTTGCGAAGATGCTGTATGAACTCCTTAATTACGAAGAGGCAGCCCAGTTCCTGATCAGAAGTACCACACTGGTCTCGAACTCAGGGTCCACTTTGTGTCGTTCTCGTGACGTGTAAACTTACTAGAATGATATAATATCAAGTAGTTAAAATAGTACTCCGCGTACAGACGTGAGATAAGAGCAAGCAAAGAGAGCATAGTGGTGAATGGGAAATAGCAAGTATCGTAATCATATACGTACCAAAGTAGTCAGTTAAGCATAAATCTGAGCATCATCCCGATTAAATATGATAGACTCTACATAGAATGTGCTCCGAAACGTAGAGATGAATAGGATGGTCTTTCAAAGTACAATTAGATATGCTGCGAAATGCGTGGCGGGGACCGAACCCGTGCTAGAATTCCTAGCACGGGAGTGAAACAGATCGGCTAACCGAGGTACCTTCATAAACGTTCGTCCACTGTTGTGATAACAAATACATCGCTATTCACTGCAGGCCTAAGCACCTTCATGAGGACCCCCGAGGAATTTACTGAGTGTACAAAATAGAGCATTCGTAATTGAATAATACACGTCTGAATAGCGGATCTGCATGTCTAGGGGAGACTAGCTACGTCGAGATGAAACATATAATAAAACGCGATTGCGATATCTCGGCCCCTGAGTTACGTATACCTCAATAGGACTAGTCGATCTTCCTGTCTTGAGAACATTTAGGTGATATACAACTACGAAAATAGATGTGAAAAGCATGTGTATACTTCACTATTGCTCTTCTATCTTTCTATCTTTACTACTACTAGACTACAATCCCAATGCGATGGTTCTCTTTGCCGCTTTGATCCCCAATGTGAATCAAACAGGCTGAGGGCTTATTATGCCACAGCGCTACCTCGGATCACGGGGCGCCCTTTTGTCAATGCGGTCATGGGAGCAGACTTTGCGTGATTAATTTTCAAGAATTTAGGGCCGTTTTTAGCTTTTAGGGGCTTCTCATTCTACTTACTCCTACGGCATCTGATGGGTCTTACGACTTGTAGATATGAGTGGTATCTATAGGCTCTTTGATACTAATAATGTCTACGTCGGACTCGGGATAACTAGCTACTAACCGCACTTCATTTGTTACATATCACAAGAAAGTTCACATTTGTTTTAATTTGCGACGATAGCCAGAGTTTACTCCCTATGCGTGATCTTCTGTGTATTCCACTTTTTCGATGTTTTAATAGCGGGTAGATCGCTGTTATACTCGGATGAGGAGACTTATGGTAGCAGTAACCTTGATGTTTTTCTTCAAAGGGATAGATGAAGAATTGTGCCAATTCTTACATAGGGTCGACTAGTCCCTCTCTATTCCATTAATATGGACATTCGTATTTCGTTGAAGAGTCATCAAAATGTCACTTATCTAATTGTGGTTTTGATATTTGCACTGGTTTCCGCTGTGGCTGTGGTTCTGAGATTCGTAGCCACGAGGCGTGCTGGCCGGAAACCTCACGTTGAAGACTGGCTTGCTTTAGCTTCTCTCCTCCTTCAATTGGCTTCTGGGGCAATTAATTTATCTGGTAAATTCTGCCTCCTTTTTGAACCGTTATTTAATAGATATTCTCTGAACCCGGCTACAACTACGCAGGTATTCTCATCGTGACGAGTGCCGCATATGAAGTTGAGCTTGGCGTCGCAGCGTATGACATGGTTGTCGTGGGGGCTAAGGTACGTTGTCAACAGTCTTTTATCTCTCATTTGTACTATCTATTGACTTAGATTCATTTTCGATTGGTAGCTCTTATGGGCTGCAGCCTTCCCTTATTACTACCAGCAGCTCTTAGCGAAGCTAAGCATCTTAGCCCTCTATTATCGCTTGTTCAAGGTCAATCCGATGTTCAAAAGGTGCTTCGATGCCCTAGTCATCTATCACGCAATATGGATCACGCTAGTGAGCTTCATTGCAGGCTTTGCCTGTTGGCCGTTAGCTACATTGTGGGATCCTCGGGTGCATGGACACTGCCTCCCAGTTGATAGAGTGATCGCGACAACAGAAACAATCAACTCTTTCGGCGATTTTCTTCTCGTTGGTACAGCCATCGCCATTGTCAGAAAAGTCCAAATATCGAAGACGTCCAAGACGAAACTCTCCATCTGTTTCGGACTAGGGGCTATAGCTGGCATAATAGGATTTGTCAAAATCGGTCTATGTGTTAATAAGGACCCAGTGGGTGAGTAGTCCAATCCAATCCAATGATCTTGCTCTAGAAGGCCGCTCTAATTAAAACTCAATGCTTGCAGCTATCGGCATTCTGGTTTCATTGTGGTCCAATATCCAATCAGGTGTGGTTGTGCTCTGCTGCTGCGTGCCCGTATACCAACCTCTACTCCCCAGCGCGGGCTCCTGGGCACGCCTTCGCTCCAAATTCAGCTTCCCCCAAATACGCCTGTCGGAGTCACGGTCCACCGCAAGCCAATTCTCGGATTTAGAGTTCCAAGCCGGCTGCCCTGGTGGGCATTCATCTTGGATGCAGCGCGGCGACGGGTGTGTATGGTCGAATGTGTCAACGGGCGAGGGTAGGTGGGTTCATGAAGACGGGAACGAACTACGGGCCATACAGGTTCGCAAGGAGATTGAGATTTCTTGAGAAAGGAGCAATCGGCTTTGTATTGGACTATGGTAGCTGTTTATGATTCTAGCTAGCTATAATTATAGTGGTCGAAATCTCCAACTCCCACTATAACTACAGCAGCTGCTACACTATATAGTACATTCTATTTGTTTATACTATGTCAACGTGTTCCTGTGATACCGAGGTGGTCGATTCATGTACCAAATTATTGGAAACTCACGTCTTCACTTGGTAAAAGCCAAGTGGTTGACGGCCGAGTGCGTAGAGCTAGATCTGTAAGGGGTTTGAAGGTATTACCTAAGTTCGTGACGACTCTGCCTAGGGGCCCGGATAGTGTAATCCTCGGAAAAAGTTTAAAAGTTTGGATTCTATAACAATTTGAACGGAAGATGGTTACAATTAAGAAATGAATCATTTGGATAGACTTTAGAGGGATTTTTGGATGCAATGAACTGGGATTCAATCATCACACCTCTCATGTTTTCAAGTCAGCTGGGACTCCCGACTCGCGTCGCTATAATTCACTGTAACTCACGAAAATACGTGTTGATATAGAAGTAGTACTATCATTATCGTTAAATCTTAAGGCTCCATCGAAATAACTGCAACCATGCCTCATATCACCTGGCCGTTCTTTCGCCATTCTTGTCCCGGGCTCGTGAATTATTCTGATAGATTTGCATTACGTAAGGGGGCTGGTTGGGCTCTGGGAAAGCACGCGGATAAGCTTTCTATCGAAACGATATCAGCACGGTGATCAAAGGTCGCCCTGGCCTAAGATGATAAAAGAAGGGATATACCAGGTAGACTAAATCTCTTACCTTCAGTCATAAGCAGATCGTTTGCCCTGTGCGCAGTGACCTGCCTTACAGCCTTCGCAGAAACGGCTCTTGTGAGGCCCCTTGCTCTGGCCTGAATGTCCAGGGGCCTCCAAATAGATTCCACACCACTTCTTAAGCCAGTACGTAACTCTCTCGGCATACGTATCATCTAATATCGGCTTGCCGAGGCTGCCACAGTTTCTACAACGCTGATGATATACTCTTGCGTTGTACTTTTGCCCAGGGTACATCCGAATCGTGATGGCGATTTGCTTACTACTCCATCCATTTGTTCCGCAGTTCGCATTATAACACCTAAACCGGCCCATCACAGCACTGTCCCACGATTTCGTACACCCGTACTCATCGTCGTTGCCATAGAATGTAAAAACCAAGCTATCGTCTTCCAGAAGGCGAGATACGTCGGGATGCTTCTCTGGGTGCATAGACGATGTAGCAGGGGACTTGCGCTGTTTCCTCGCCATAGCGGTACTAGCCAGCTGTGACTTGGTGGAATAGAAGACTGCGTTATATCCAAGTAGGTGATACAAGTTGCGTATACCTGAAAATTTAGTCATAGTTACTACGCAGGTTGTGAGTGGGGGGAAAGGAGTAGATACGAACAAGGGTGGCGATAGGTACCCTATATCTTGACTTCTTGATATGCGGCGATACAAGTTTCCCAGGTGCGAAGTGTTGATAAAGGTCTCTAACATGATTATTCTAGCATTCGAAGATATGAATGCATTACTATCCGCAGCGCGTGCCGACGCATTGATATATGATTTTGGCTTGTATCGGCTACCTGCAACCTCCCGGCCGTGTACCAGATAAATAATTATATGGAGGGCGTGGTGATTACAACGTTATTACAATGCACCAACGCAACGTTGGCCGTTTGCAAGTGGTCCATTCAGCCTCCAGCATACTGGGGGCTAGGAGCAGGTAGCATAGGAGCCGGAAATGGGAAGTGCATCGTAAGTGCTATGACGACCCCGCCGACAAGCAATTCATCCAGTTGGCCAACAGTGATGTGGATGCTCTAAATTTTAGTACGTTCGAGGAGCAAGGGTGTTGGTAGAGGGTGCGTGACAAACAACTATGCTTGCCGAATAGGTTTTGATCATGATATCTCGTATACGTGCCTCGGGAACCTGCAAGCCGTTGCAAACGGCGAAAACTATAGGCTAATGATACAGACATACGCTCTTCCTTTCCTCAAACATCTAACATGGAGTTAGTGAGATGTACTAAGAAGCTATTTTAACTAATGTTCTCTATACACTTATAGGATTAGGAAATAAGTGTCTAGCTATAGACTTAGGCAGGATAAAGCTTCTCGGTTCGGTACAACAATGGCGTGCTAGCTTCCAGTATAGCCACGTCTTCCTAGTATATCTATTCCATTTTAGGTGTTTCCTCAATACACTCAAATAGCAATGCGACAGCTGTTTATTTTGGCGCTTCACCATACGTAGTATCGTACCGGTATCAACCCGCTAATTTCCCTTGAATGGTACAGTGGGATTGTAACCCCGGGGAATTACAGCGCATCTATCGCTCTATGGGTTGTATCAACGTAGACTGGCCAGTCTGGACTAATTTCACAGCTCGCGTATCCTTGCTGTCCAAACCCTAGCATCTCTAAGTTACATCCACCAATTATTCATGTTTGGCCGGCACATATTCCTTGCCACAGCCCTGGGGATACCGGATGGCCTGCCCTATCTGCTGCTGTGTTACACCACTCTGGGCTGATATCGGGAATCCCATATGAGTCATCATGTCCCCTTTGCATATCAATGCGGGGATTCAGTTGATGATCGCTAGATATCGGTAACGAAAGTAGTTGTTGCCTTAATCACACGTAGTATAAGCTACCCGTTAGTAATCCGATGCTATGTCGTTTCCCCAGACCTCGAATGACGAAGATGGCTATACATAATAGCACCTTTTCATCTCACTTCAAATCTTAATCGGAAGGGACTAGACAGATTCCTACGCTCTCTTCCTAATCAAAGCCAATATTGGTATTATAAGGATGACCTATCCTACCAACATGACAAGCTATAAAAGGCTCCTATATTTCGTATAGAAAAGCGCAGCTTGTATTAGGGGCAACTCAATGTAGCCAAGTACCCTACCTATCCTTCAGCCAATAGCACCTCTAGCCACTTTACCTAATTTCCCCTATTGTAGAGGATGACGTTCTATGAGTGTTGAAACGAGACATGACCAGGGTCATCATAGCCGCTGTTCTACATAAATAATTCGACTATCTTGAAATGTGCATGAGAGTTGGAATATTAAGTAATTCAGATAGGAAAGAAACTTATGTAGGAGGTATGTACCGGAAATGTGGTGGCGTGAAAGACTCAGCCACGTGTGGCTATGAGGTAAGGTATAAGCAAGCGGCTGGCTCAACTCTTGAGTCTTGGAGTGCTCTGTAGAAGAGTAGTCAGTCTATAGGACTCTACAATGCACTTCTACCTGTCATTAAATGCAACAATCAAGGGATTCCTATGTTTGTTATCATGCTCTTCTCCCTACGATATCAACCCACCGACCGCGAGACAATTTTTGCGTCACCACCCCTATAAGACGTAACAATATCAGTTTCAACAAGCCCACACTCCGAAGCGCCACTGTATCATTTTCTATGCTCTCATTCCACTGTTCAAAGGCCTCAAGCAAAACTAGTCGCTGTTCCTCAGTAGTAATCTTCAGCTCCATGCCTTCTTGCCCGCCCTCGCCCTTCATCTTCTTATTCCTCACCTCCTCCTCAGTAGCCCATAGATAAGCCACATGTTCAGCGGGATTCAACACCACCTTGTCGGTCTGGCTTGTCTCCACCATAAAATAATACTTAGCAACAAGACAACCTTTTCTAGTGCGGAAGAAATGTGATCGCTTTATCTTTGCCCACTTTTCCCAGTCAATGTCGTCTTCGTCGGGGTTCTTCTCCGCGGTGGCCATTCCGCCAGCGTACGGACACGGAATTAACGGACCAATGGAGACTGCCTCGAGCCCGGCCTCTTCCTTCAGCTCACGTGCGCAGGCGCGCAGCATGCTTTCATTCTCGTTGTCGCAGCCGCCGCCGGGTGTCTCCCATAAAAGGGGCATGCTATCAGTAGGAGCCCGCTGGACCAATAGGACTTTTGGCGGCGGTACCGGGGTACCGGTCCGGGCCGAACTAGATTGGTGCTCAAAGACGATGGCGCTTGTTGCGAGATAAGTGGGATTGGGAGGGGGATCGGCCCCGGCCTGCGAGAATTCATGGGTCTTAAAAGCTAGTGGAGGCTCCAAGAAATTCTCTAATCCCGGGTGCGCCCGGAAAGGAACGTCAAGAAGGGGCTGTTCGCTAGTCATGATGGAATAAATGAGCAAGTATCTGGTTAATCGAAAGTTAAGAGATAGGTAGAAACGGATCTGCGAGCGACTCGAGTTTCTGTCCCTTTATAGGCCCCCAATGACAACGACGAGTGAAGGCTACAGGATACACCTAGGTGTGGGTCATCTCGCGTGGCTATGTACTAACAGTAAATACACATATCTAGGGCTGACTACAGTGTGGATATTGAACACACACATAGTCGCTCGGGGTTTCTACTCAACACAACCCTTTCAATCCATGCAGCAATAATAAATAAATGCTTTAATTACTCGCTTTTTATACAATATGAAAGCTGCATGCCTCTTAAGGCTGTCTATTTATCATGCCAGTATACATATACTAGAATATTGGAACACAGTACCGTATCCTCACAACTATTAAGGTGGGAGACCCGTAGGGCCAGATATGTGAAACGTCGGATGTGACGTGTAGTTCTTTATATATTCCACCTCACTTACTGATTTATTCTAAATACACCTGTTTGGCTCAATAAAAGTGTCGTTATAAACGAATTAGCCGGATACTCAATCACCCAGTACGCATACCTAATTATATTTACTAAGTATCGCGTTATACACATTAATCATATATAGTGTCATAATAACCTTACTTAGTACCCATGTGCTAAGGTTATGAGCTGGTATAAGATTCTAGTCGAGGTTACAATTCTTTCGGACGTTGAAGGCTACGGTCCCATGATTCGCAAAGGTGGCAGATAGACGCTTAACGATCTAGTGAGCTCTTCTAGTCGATATCATTCAAGAGAAAGAGGAACGTTTAGCTTTAATATGTAAACATTGACCCATCGCAACGGTCACAGAAGATCGCGAGCTACCGTTTTTTTCACATAGCACAAGCCCCTTGTTTCCAAGTTACGGTAATCCTGCGCGCCCAATCCTTGTTTGAACTCTTAGTCTATACATTTATTTACATCGTAAAAGTACTTCGGTGGGGCAACCAAGTAACCATACTGACGTAGTTTATAGATATGGTGTAGTAAAGCGTACAGGTAGTATTAGAGAAATGGCCCACGACATTGACAGCCCGACCACCTTGGGCTTGGAGTGAGACAGCATATGATTTTGATTGGCAGTGTTCTAATCTGATGTACGACGATAATAGCGTTGATTTGAGGAGTAAGGAAGGCGCAAAACCCTTGTTTCAAACTACAAAGTCACTCCCTGAAGTTGAGCACGTCATCAATTTATTTGACTTGCTTGTGGCGACATGCTCCTGAAGTATGTAGATACGATTGCGGCGCTGGAAAGTGCAAGTTACTTATTCGCTATTATTACCTCGCGATGTAATGTTGACACTGCTTCCCTCCATGTTCCTTCCTAATACAATAGGGGCTGCGTAAAAATATGGGAAGTTGGTAGCTTAGCTCATTGTCAAGCAACATTGCTATTCTAAGCTCTATAGTCAGTTTTCATTAATAAGATCGTCTGTCTCTACCGCACACTATCCAAACTGCGCAAATTAAGTACTCTTCCAATCAACAAGGTATTCTATATTTGCAAAAATCAACAATGGCTGAATTAACAACAGCCGCCGAATGGTTTGCAACTCAACTGAAGATATGCTTGGCGGGTGTCGACAAATTTGGCTTCCTTCCTTCCAATAGAGTCACACACGACCAGATATATTCCCTCGCGCTCTGCATTGATGCCGAGTGGGCTCACAGAGACCACGTGGAGCAGATGATAGCTCACCCTCTCAGCAGTGAAACGCGGCGAGAAGCGTTGGTGCGTCTCCAGGGCCTGTGGTGGCTTCTAAACTGGACAGCAGTTGCATACCAAGATTCCCAGGAAACCATCATTGAGATCTTGCTTGCTATCCAGGGACTCCCGGCGCGAGAGTGGACAGAACAAGACCCCGTGGTATGGGAGCGTGAGAAGATCGGTTACCAAGAGCTTACGGGTTGGTTGTACAATTGGTCGTATGTCTACGACGGTAAGATGGAAATGTTATAATTGGGAAG
The DNA here is from genome assembly GCA_022432375.1 of Nemania sp. FL0031. Classification (NCBI taxonomy): domain Eukaryota; kingdom Fungi; phylum Ascomycota; class Sordariomycetes; order Xylariales; family Xylariaceae; genus Nemania; species Nemania sp. FL0031. Next base: position 248,634 of record JAJKKK010000055.1, read on the forward strand.
ATGGGGCTGGCTAACGTGAAGTAACAGAGTGCCGGAGGATGTATCAGAACGACCAACACCGTTGGAGGGATGCCAATCGCTATATGGGGTTGCTGTTAGCTAGCGACTGCCGCTTTCTATACTCATCTACTCGCGCCTTTGCAGTAGCGGAGTCCGTTATCTTCCTCGCGCTGGAACGTCCGTCTCCGGTTCCTCCTTTCCCGAACGTGTTAGCTGCCGCAGAGCTCTTCAAAACGGCATCACCAGTATTCTACATCCTTTGCCGAGACCGGGCACAAGATAGCGGCATCGTTGGTACATTGGGACTCCCAATGCCTTCCACCGATGCTGAGGCCGAAAGCTCAATCAACGTGCCGCTTTTCATTCGTCTCGGGGGACGATATACACTGGAACTGTGGGATTATTGGAAGACAAGATGGCACATCATAATGCTCGACGACGAAGTGTACGATGATGAAATTCGTCAAGCCGCGGAAGAGGCGTCTCTAGCCATGACCCAGGCGGCTCATGTCATTACTCGTTTGCCAACTGCATTGCTCTAGAAATAACTCTTCACAGGGATAGACGGTATGGATGAAGTATATGAGTATGGAGATGCTTGTTTTGCCTCCATCCCTAGGCAGATTTTGCAAACTGATTTGTGCATTAGAGCGGTTTCTTTCGTGAAGCGGGAGCGGAATAAGCGGGCTATTGGGTACAAGTATACATTTCCTTAGGTAGAAATTAAAGCTGGTCTTACAATTATCAGGGGCCGATAAAGTTATTGCTAACTGGTAGCACCAACCATTACGTAGGGCTGCTGTTCGCCAAAATACGTAGTGAAGTTGCTATTATGATGCTAAAAGCACTTCCCTGGAAGATCCTGATCAATTTGATTACCTCCCTAAAAAAAAGTAGCGACGGGTCGAAAGTTAGAAATTAACCGGACTTGTGAGGGATCTGGGATATTGATGCTAAGTAGATAATAAAATGGGGAATTAACAGAGCACTAAGCAAGCTACGCAGGAGGAAATGGAGTATATTGAGTCCTTGTGTACGCATACCTTGGGAGAAATGAGATGAAATGAAGAGCCTTGGTTTGCGACTGAACAGCTAAGTAGAAGTGAGGAAGGAGTGGTAGTGAAAGCGAAGAGTGTAAGCGAAACAGCTAGTTAACTAGTCGCATGACACGAGCGATATCACACCGGAATGTCATTCTGCTTACTCATCTATGGGCACTATCGGTAGGCAAGGATTCTTCATCGTCAAATCTCTTTATCGATTATTGTTCTATTAGCCCGGTAGCTTCTATGTGCGAAAAAGGCATGATAAACATATTGAATCAAGTGCACGTGTCGTCCAACCCCTTATTGGAAGTTTCGTGCTCCATGGCAATCATGTTCACGAACGCCTGCGCAATCCACCCCTTTTCTATCCAAGTAGAAATAATGTTTGTGGAAGATGACGCCCGTATTTATTCCTCGTTTAGCAAATATAATTGTCATAATCTCATGTCCGGCCCCAGCGTTTCCAAAATTTCCAAGCAGGCGCTTCTTTCCTCCCGTTCTCCCGCTTAGTAACTTGGTCGCGTCCCTGTATCCGCCAAAAGAAGACGGGTATGCCGGTAAGGACGAATGCGACGACAATGAGCGTCTTTAGCGGTTGTGCGAAGACGGCTCTGCTGAGAAGGAATAGGCTCACACAACAGAATATTATGGGTGTGGTTATCCATGTCTTGTATGGCCTTTCCAGGTGCGGTTCTTTAACTCGTAAGATGATTAACCCAAGAACGGTGAGAAAATAGAAAGAGTACCCCGCGACACCATAAAAGGTAAGGAGCTCGCTAAATTCGCCGACAACAATATAAGCCGTGGTTAGGAGGGTATTCAGAACCAGGGCATTGACAGGTGTGAAAAATAAGCCCGTTTCTTCGTCGCCAACAAGACTTCTGAATCGCCGAGAAAGCCATCCAGTTCTCCTTGTTGAGAGCCGAGGTTCCGTGGAGCCGATTCCAATGCGCCCGGCGAATGATGGAATAAACCCCTCCTTAGCAGCAGCATACACTAAACGGCTACTTGTAAAGGTTGTTGAGTTAAGCGACCCGAAGCAGGAAGCGCTAACGATAAGCGCGAATATAAGCGCCCCTACGGGGCCAAAGACTTTGTTACCAAACGCCACCGCGACAGTATTCGTGCTGTTGAGGATATCTTTGGGGAGAACTAGGAAATACGAAAAGTTGGCGAGTAAATAGCCTATGATGACTAAGGGCATGGCCGTGTGGATGACCCTTGGGAGATCTCGCGATGGGTTGCGAAATTCTCCAACGACGTAATTCGTCTGAAGTTGCGTTAGCAGGGCAAAGGTGATAGTCATATAAGAGCACAGAACTTACATTGTCCCAGCCATCGTATGCCCAAAGCCCAGCATACAAGGCGACAGCCCAATGGCTCAGGTCGGTACTCGTGCCCTCGAACCACTGGTGATTCTTCCACTCCATATTTGCCTGGCCGGAGGAAGAGAAGCCAGTCAGGGCCACCACGATTCCAACCACGGTTACTCCGATCAAAGAAATAAACTTCAGGAACATTAGTGCATCGTTAATTCGTGTGCCTAGACGAGTCGAGACGCAGTTTAGGAACGTAATTATAAATAGCCCGGCGAGTCCGACTCCCTTGCTAATCCAGGGGTTTATATGTTCTGCCTCGGCCCCAATGAAGGCCCGTACAAGGTATTCTCCCATTATGATGGCAATAATAGCGGCACTCCCGGGCTTCAGAACGAGGACTGCTACCCACGTAAATAGAAACCCAGCTAGCTCGCCCATGATTTTCGATAGATACGCTTGTGCCCCGCCGTTTAGAGGGATTGCGCCGCCTAGCTCGGCATAACTCGCTCCGCCCGTCCATGCTAAGACACCTGCTATTGTCCACACAACCAATGATGCGCCTGGAGAGCCAACATTCACGTTGACTTGACTGGGAGATGAGAAGATGCCGGAGCCGATGATCAGACCGACAATCAAGCCCAATCCGTTCAAATACGTCAACGTTTTGTGCTTCTCTAACGAGGCGCCGCCTAACCCGCCATGATGCTGCGCAGCCGAGGTGGGGGCGCCTAAGGGGGCGTAACCAGGTGCAGTAGAGGAAGAAAGGGGAAATAGGTTCGCCGAGTAGTCGAAGTTCGAAGTGGTCGAGTAGGATCGATCGCGCGCGCCGCCTAGCGTGAAGCGGCCGGCCGCGTTGCTATCATCTAAAGGGTCGTCCTGTTCGAGGGAGAATTTACGGGAGGACGAGATCGAGGGTCTCGAATCAGTCTCCGAGTAGGTGTCGGGGCCGTGGCTCGACGAGGCTAATGAGGCAAGCTCAAGGGAATCCCGTTCGTTGGGGTGGAGGTTGGAGGCGTAGTTGTTGGGCATTGCAGTCTTGTTCCTTGGATACCGGGTAGATTCTGTTATATCCTGCGCAACTCAACGCGAAGCATCGTCGGCGAAGAAGCAGTCGGACAATAGACGATCGAGGCACGAGGGTTATCGCTATCGCAGGCTATGGCTATGTACGGGGGTAGGGGAGGAGGTGGATAGTCTGAGTAGAGGAAGCTGTTTCGGTGTCCGGTCGAGTTCGTATTATGGCGGGTGAGGCGATGAATGATGCTTAAGGTCGTTTTGAGGTTGCAAGACTCTCGGTATATGACGGCATTCGCCGAGGACGAGTCGATGAGGTCCAAGGGTTTGGATCCTCTGAGATCTCTTAGCAAGATAGAGAGGATAATTAAGTGGTTTCGGGCGAATGATACGAGTAATGCGACAACAAAAACTAGAAGGGTGAAAAATCGCGATCTTTCTTGTACCGCGAAACACCTCAGTAATAGTCGTGTAGGTATTACTGTTCTGGAGTGTTGTTGAGATGCAAGCAAGCCGCCCAGAGGTTGCAGAAGGGATTCTAGATACGGACTGAGACCAATCAGGCTTTGACGACCAACCGGCTCTTGTCCTGGGGTAGAGCTGCCTACCAGGATCCCCGTACCTCCTAAGTTAGTAAGGTGGTACCTACAGCTTAGGCCTAGTACCTAGGTAGGTACCTACTGTAGGTTCCTACCCCCTAACACTGCAGCGACAGGTACTAAATAACTACCTGGTAGGTATACTTGTAGGCGTCGCCTTGCATTATAGGTACATGCAAACCCCACTAATGAGCCCCACCAGGTACTCGATAGGTCACGTTTAGGTACTAGTTTCCTCCATCACCGCCAATCAGCATGTATCACTACCATGAATTTGGATCTTCTCCTTTTCCCCTTTATTTTCAACTATTCGGCTTTATGCCGACGATAGAAATTTGCCCTGATTAGAACCTTGATCAATCTCTACCTAAATTGCAGCAGCAAGCGAACTCCCGTATCGTATATATCATATATCATTTCTCGTATTACCTACGTAGCCTAGAGCGTAGGTATCTAACGTGTGACCGATTACGGACGGGTCAGAGGACACATGGTGCCTATTAGACAGACATCTTCATCCTCGTTTTTCCTGTCACGTCGCCCTTAGAGACTCTTGAGTGAGAACCTGGGCCTCGGTCTGTCTCACTGGATGGGATAAGAATTACCTAGGTGTGTGACTGCGGCCAACCGGGGAAGCGGATTTCCTTGGAATGAGGGGTATCGGCTAATGCCCCGACATCTGACGGAGGCCATCCTGGACGGAGGTATGGCGAAAGATGGGGAAATGGCTTAGTATAAATTATTCACTTTTGTGTTTTGGCTTGTGAGCTTGGTCGACGTTTCGTCAAGAAGTACAGCTCGTCTTTCAATAACACCAGATCACCGACAACAATGCGTGCTCTTCGATACCACGGTCCTAAGGACCTGCGCTTGGATAACTTGCCCGAACCTAGTTGCGGCCCGGGACAAGTCAAAGTTCGGCCTGCGTTCGTCGGAATTTGTGGCTCGGATCTTCATGAATATCACACTCAGACCTTCGTGCCTAAGCATGGCGCGCCCCATGAGCTAACCAATGAGACGGCCCCAGTCGTCCTCGGCCATGAGTTATCGGGGACCGTAGTTGAGATTGGCCCAGGTGTTGCTTCTGACTTGAAGGTTGGAGATAGGGTAGCAGTCTTCCCGGTCTTGTCATGTCTAACCTGCCCACCATGCAAGCAAGGGTTTGTAAACTGCTGCGTAAAGACGGGGTTCCTAGGGTTGTCAGGAGGCGGCGGTGGACTCAGCGATTATCTGTGTATACGAGCTGAAGCAGTCTTCAAACTCCCGGATAATATCTCAATGGAAGTCGGCGGTCAGCCATCCCATGCTCTCGTTGACTGTTAAGTTGCTAACCTATCAACAGCTCTGGTAGAGCCTTTGGCTGTCGCCTGGCATGCCGTTAGCGAGTCCGGCATCAAGGCTGGTCAAACTTCGGTGGTTTTCGGCACCGGGCCCATCGGTCTGGCTGTAATCCAATGCCTTAAGGCTATGGATGCCGGTGAGATTATCGCAGTTGAAATAGCGACCAAACGCCAGGAGTTTGCGAAACAGTTTGGCGCAACGCACGTATTTAACCCGACTAAACTCGATGTGGTCAAGGAAATCTATAAACTGACAGACGGTTTGGGCGCTCATGTGGCCTTCGATTGTGCTGGTGTACCGGCAAGTCTGGAATCCTCAACCCGTTCTGTCCGTGCTCGTGGGACAATCGTGAATGTTGCGATTGTGAGTTCCCTTGTCTATGCGCATCCAAAGTTTCCGAACCCCTTAGTTCCCCTAAGCTTAAGCGGATAATTGCTGATGTAGTTTATGTTAGTGGGAGAAACCCGTCCCGTTTAATCCCAATAACTTGGTCTTCTTTGAGAAAAAGTATATTGCGTGTAGGTGACTCCCCCTTTCCGTACCTAGAAGGCGATAGTCTCACTTATATACTTTACTTTGGACTCGCTCACACTGGTGACTCTAGGTTTGGCCTACGTAATGGACGATTTCGATAAAGTTATTGCTGCTATCAGTGAAGGGCGCTTAAGGCCGGAATCAATGATCACACGCAAGATTTCTCTTGATCGCGTACCAGAAGACGGATTTGAGGTTCTCATAAATGACAAGGATACGCACGTTAAGCTCCTTGTGGATCTGACAACTTAGTAGATTTCTTGGTGAGTTAAGAGACAAGTAGTTGGTGTGATGAGTAGGTAGTTAAGTTCCTAATCCTGATAAAGCTTGCCGAAGTAGCAAGCTGCGTGGGAAAGGGGAGTTTGAGGTACGTAGTAACCTCTGCGCTTGTGATGGTGATTACTCCGAGAAAAGGTCATTTTCGTAACAGCACTAAGCGAATTGCACAGCATTATTATCTTTAATTTTTTCCCTCGTATTTCTTCTTTTAGTCTACTTGGCGTAACTTTTCAACATTCTCATACCTACTTAAGTTAACATCTCCAGTGTTAGCAGATAGATCACCCTAGTTCTAGTTCTAGTTCTTAGGTAGGTCCCTAGTTCTAGGTTCAGTGGACGGGGAAAGTCAGTGGGGTTATAGTGGGTGGGTCTTAGCCTGATCTACCCGGGGCAGCACGGAGTCAGTACGGAGCTTAAGGCATGTCTTCCCACCCGAATTGAAAAAGTTCCAGATCGAAACGATTGCAAGAGCTTAAGAAGTATTACCTAGGCAGACAAGTTTGAGCTACTGTTACGTTCGCACAATTGTCTACTGGGGAAATGTGGGCACACTGTTGATTCTTAAGGCATATATTATACCTTATACCTACCTACCCGCGTGCTAGTGATCATGCAAAGTCCCTGATGTATCGCACTATAAGAAAGCTGGCTGGCCCGGGCCGCCTGAAACTTTCAGCGCCGACACCGATTCCGAAATGGTCACCCGTTGCCCTCTACAGATGCTACGCCACCGCACAGCTCGACCTGCCAGCCTTGGATCGAACATGGCGCCAACGATGGAGCGACGACCAACTCCTCTCTCAACACTGGCTCACGGCCAGGTCTCGCACCGCGCCCTCTACCCAGAACCCCGACGATCACATGTACATTCTTTCTATGTTCCCATATCCTTCAGGGAAACTCCACTTGGGGCACCTCCGAGTCTACACGATTGTAGACACGATTGCACGGTACCATAAACTACGAGGGCGCAATGTTCTGCTGCCAATGGGCTGGGATGCCTTTGGTCTTCCCGCCGAGAATGCCGCTATCGAACGAGGTATCGACCCGGCTGAGTGGACTCGTGACAACATTGCCCGTATGAAAGACCAGCTTGAATTAATGAATGGAATTTTCGACTGGTCAAAGGTGCGTCGTAGTACTCAATGAATATGCACGTGGGACGCTAATGAACGATTTATTCATAGGAGCTCGCTACTTGCGATCCCACCTTCTACAAGCATACCCAGAAGCTCTTCCTTCTCTTCCACCAACTCGGCCTCGTCAACCGCCAGCGCGCAATCGTCAACTGGGATCCCATAGATAAGACCGTCTTGGCGAATGAGCAGGTAGACTCGGAGGGGCGATCCTGGAGATCAGGAGCCGTGGTGGAACAGCGACCACTAGAGCAGTGGTTCTTTCGCATTACAGAATTCAAGGAAGCCCTACTGCGCGACCTAGAAGAGCTAGCCAAGGAGGATTGCTGGCCAGAGCGAGTGCTGGCTATGCAGAAAAACTGGCTCGGGCGCACGACGGGCGCAAAATATCGGTTTCCTCTTACAGCTGATCATGAAACCCAGCTGAAAGGCCTGAAGGACCTCGAGATCTATACTACTAGGCCGGAGACCATTTTTGGAGCCCAGTTCATTGCCATTTCACCAAACAGTAAACTGGCGAAGGATCTGGCGAGTTCTGACCCAAAGATACTTAAGTATCTTGAGACATTGGAAGACAGCACAGAAAGCAGCATGCAAGGGTACCGAATACCATATATTCGGGCGCATAACCCTGTCGGTCGTGCTGGGGCTGAGTATTCCCACCAAACGACACCTTTGCCTGTATATATCGCTCCTTACGTACGCGGTGACTATGAGACTGGCGCCGTCATGGGTGTCCCTGCGCATGATGCCAGGGACTATGCATTCTGGCAGCAGAACTCCTCATCAGGAGAAATTAAGTATGCGATTACGCCAGATCCAACTGGGTCCTCGGCGAATATAGATGGACCGTACCTCGAGTCGGGATATATGACAGAGCTTGCAGGCCAATACAGCCATAAACCCTCCGACGAGGTAGTGGAACCCATTGTCGAGCAAATACAAAACAAAACACAGCTCGCTGAGCTTCGTACCAAGTGGAAACTACGTGACTGGCTCATTAGTAGGCAGAGATACTGGGGCACACCAATTCCCATCATACACTGCGAAACCTGCGGGCCACAGCCTGTTCCGGACGATCAGCTTCCTGTTGAGCTACCAAAGGTCGATCACCACTGGGCCGGTGGCCAAGCAGGGAACCCTCTAGAGTCCGTAAAGGATTGGGTGAACACGTCATGTCCGAAATGCCATGGCCCAGCCAAGAGGGACACAGATACGATGGATACATTCGTAGATTCTAGTTGGTATTACATGAGATTTACAGACGTGGACAACAAGGACAGCCCTATTTCCGAGATTGCTGCTCGCACCTGCTTGCCTGTGGACATCTATATCGGGGGTGTTGAACATGCTATTCTTCATCTCCTCTACGCGAGATTTTTTTACAAAGCCATCATGGGTCATCTGTATCCTAAGGATAGAAAGGATATTACAGGGCGCATCGACGAGCCTCTGTATGAATCCTCGCATGAGCCATTTAAACGACTGATCACGCAAGGTATGGTCCATGGAAAGACATATCTAGATCCTGACACCGGCCGATTCCTAAAACCAGACGAGATCGATTTATCAAACCCGTCAGAGCCTAGACTTGTGGCGTCGGGAAAGACGCCAGTCATTACATATGAAAAAATGTCAAAATCAAAACACAATGGGGTCGACCCGACAAACGTGATCTTGAAGCACGGAGCCGATGCAACGCGGGCTCATATTTTATTCCAGGCACCTGTGGCGGAGGTCCTGAACTGGGATGACGACAAAATCGTTGGCATCCTGAGGTGGCTACGTCGAGTCCACGAGCACGTGCATACGCTCATAGCTACCGTGCCGGATTCTGGCGACTCGGCACCGTTCGATGGGAAAGAATATTTCTCTAAGACCGAGGACGAATTAAGCGCACTAGATAAAGAGCAAACTACGCAATGGAAGGATAGTATGGCTGTATGGCGTACCGTCCAAGAATCGATCCCTAGCATCACAGCCTCTTATGAAAAAGTATATACACTCAACACAGTGGTATCAACACTGATGAGTCTAACCAATGCGATAATCGAGAAGTCTAACGCCTCGCGGCGCGTCAGATTAGCGGCAACCACCGAGTTAGTCCGGTTGATGGCGCCTATCGCCCCAGCGTTTGCAGAAGAATGCTGGAGCTTATTGCGCCCGGACACAGACATGCTCTTTAGCGAGGCCGCCGGAGTCCAGTGGCCCGTCCCCGACGGGTCGCTGCCGCTACTGAAAGTGAAGCGCACGAAGTGCACCGTGTCTGTTAATGGCAAGAAGCGTTGTGTCGTTGATATACCGCTAAAGCCGGCGAGTATCGAGGACAGCGCCGCGCTTGAGATGTGGATTACTGAGCAGGTCCTCCAGTCGCCCGAAGCCCGGGAAAGGCTGGGTGCCCCCGAAAATGACATCCGAAAGGCTACAAAGGTCTTCGTGGTGAAGGGGGGCAAGGGTGTCAATTACCTGGTGCCAAAAATGTAGAATTGTATAACTAAACGTCTTAGATTTAAGCTGTTTACAGTATGCGAAGATGCGGCCTGCAACTATATTTAGATTTGGATGTACAACAAGATGGATGGCGCTTGTCCATAGAATAGAAAGAAAAGAAAGTAAATCGCTCCTCGAAATGTCCGCTGTTTTCCGATTACTCTTAAGTGTGTGATATCGTGGTTGAAGAATGCCAGACCCATCGCACAGACCAGGGCTAAAACAGCCGATCTACTTAGTCCAACAACCTTCCCTTCAACATCTTCAGACTAACTATTTCAGAATTCATCATTGCTTACCCCCTTTCTTAATTATCTGCATTTTCCAAAAGGCAGAAATATCACTAGACCTCATGGCGTAGCCTAGAACAGCCAGCACCTGCGTGAGCGAGGACGCCTTCGGGATTCTGGACGCCAACATTCCCCGGCAGCCATGCCGCGCCTCGCCCCCTCGCTATTCCGGCGCGCGGGCCACATCTCCCCGCATCTAGCAACGCTGCTGCCGGCCTGCAGGACCATCGCGGCTGCACAGGCCGAGTTGCGCTGGATCCGCACACATGTAGTCGGGCCGTCACAACCCCGAGCTGCGCCTTCTACCTCCGGGGCGAGCGCAGGCTTGGATAAAATATCTACATCGACGACGGGAATGATGAGCGCGGAAACTGAAGCCCGGATTTCCCGCCTCGTGGCGCGCCGCGGCAGGGGCGAGCCGCTGCAGTACGTGCTCGGCTCGCAGCCGTTCGCGGACTTGGATATCCGCTGCGCGAAGGGCGTACTGATCCCCAGGCCGGAGACGGAGGCGTGGGCGTCTATGCTTGCGGACTTGGTGTTTTCTTCGTCGGGTCTTGGTGGGCGAGGAGAAAGTGGTGGTGTAGAGGGAAGTAGAGAAGAAAGTAAGGAGGAAATCCGGATTTTGGATCTCTGCTCTGGTACGGGGTGTATTGGTTTATCGCTTTATGCGCACGGGATGGCTTTGCGTGGAAGGAATGATGTTAAAGGGGTGGATGGGAGAATAGTCTCGCGGGATAATGCTGCGGGAGTCCGCGTGTTCGGCTTCGACGTCGAGGCGCGCGCCGTGCGTCTCGCTAGGAGGAATCTACTGCGCAACTTTTGCGGTCCTAGACCGTCGTTTCCTCACGCCCAGCAAAACAACACTGTCGAAGCAGCCGAGAAAGCCGTCACGTTCCGGCAAGCAGACATATTCACAGACGGATGGATGGCGAGTCTAGAAGGCGCAGACGCCAGACTTGAACCTCTCAGACGGAAGCACCAAGAGTGGGATAAAGAATCTAGACCCCGGAAAATCGACATCCTCGTCTCAAACCCGCCGTACATCTCCCAGCGCGGCTTCGCAACCGACACAGGCCGTAGCGTGCGCAACTACGAGCCGAAGCTCGCGCTCGTTCCTCCTCCAGTTCCTCTATCCCCCGCGTCTACCGCCTGTGCGCCGGAAGATATCTTCTACGCGCGCCTCCTCGACATCGCAGACAATATCCGCCCCCGCATCGCCGCGTTTGAGGTTGGCGATATGAAGCAGGCTATTCGCGTGGCTAAAATGGCCATCTCACGCTCCCAGCCTATAGGCCCGGTCGAGGGGCAGACTGTTTCTGGAGACAGGAGCAAGCGGTGGGGTGTCGTTGAGATATGGCGTGACTGGCCGGATTGTCGACCTGAGGATGAAGAGGATGATGTGGTTCTTGTAGATGGGCGGGAAGTCCATGTGCGAGGCAGTGGGCATGGAAGGGTGGTGTTTCTTGTTGAGGGGCAGATGATGCGGAATCGATACACGAATAGGGGTTTTAGACGTGAAGTTTATACGGATTAGAGAGTGATGAGAAATGGGCCTTTACAGGCATTATGTTATTGTCTGCGTCATTCAAATGTAGAATACTATACGAGCATGTCGCCTAATAATATTACGCATTACTTTATAGATTAAGTACCCTAAACCACCGAGTTTCAGGATCGCGCGATCAAATTAAGAGTGCTCACATTATGAACTTGCAGGAACCCAGTTTAAGGCACCAGACTGCTGGTTCTTTGTCCTTTCCTCCTATTATGATTCCCAATTGTGGACGCAAGAAAGGACTCCTTAGTATGCCCTAGTTCCCTCTTTCACAATACCCGCTGAAGTTTACAATGATATAATTCCAATCAATTACCGGTACTCCGAACGATGCATAAATCCCGGGCCCTTGCTATGCAGAAATTTTACACCGCCTTAGCCTTTTTCCTAACCAGCCCCGACCCAAGCATGTTGACTTTAGGTTCAGGGTCTATTTTACTGTCTCCTATAACATTAACCGGCCCCGTATCAGTATCTGTCTTTGCCTTTTTTCGTACCAAGCCTCTACCTAGAGTATTGACTGGACCAGATGTATTTTCGTGCGGGGATTCATCGTCGCTCTTACGCTTCCTCTGAATTGACCCGGCCAGGTTGTTCACTGTTCTTGGAGGGGCACTAGAGGCTGGTTGGTTCGGTATTTCCTTCTCGCCAGTCACGGGTAAAGCCCAGCTCTCGCCCATATTCACGTCACTAACCCACCTTGATGTACTAGCGATCGCTTGGTCGAGGCTCTTGAATTCAAGGTGGAGCAGCAGCTCTACGGCTCTCTTGTAGCCGTTGTCGTCGAGTACTACCTGTCCTCTCCCTGCCTCTGGCCAGTAGTAGTATGCGGTTTCAATCTGATCCGGATACTTCGCACGATGAGTCTTCACTCGAGGTTGCCGAGTAATGATAGGACCCTTCAGTATTTTCTTGGCCTTACGTTTTCGCTTTAACGGCCGTGTGCTAGCGTTTTTCGTCGTTTGTGGGGGGGCGGACGTCGACGTTTCTAGAGAAGCAGTGCTTAGGTGAGGTGGATCAAAAACAAGCCAGATGAATCCTGTCATCCGTCCACTGGAACACTCTTGCCGAAAAGCCATCATGTCCCAAAACTGGGCAAGCGTCTTCGGGGTTTTCCACCCGCCTAACAACTTGTCCTTCTCCGAGGTCGACTCCTCTAGTTCTTCTACAAAGCGTGCCTTTGGGTCATCCGGGTACGTCGGGATAAAACATCTAGGTGGAACGTTTTCATAATCGAGAGTATTTTTCGTATATGGAGATATAAGCTCCAGAGGATGGCCTACTGACCAATTGCGGACTGCATTTTCTGTCTTAGGGATAAATACTCCGGCTTCATAGGCATCAAGGCCAGGTATGAGTAAATATCCACGTGTACTATCCCAAATTCCAGTCGAGTTGTCCGAACTATGATCTTCGAGAAGGGGATTTAGCACTCTACACCACCACTTTATTAGGCCCCTATCGTCAAGTATGTGTTTTTTACTATTTTTAACGCTGCCTGGGAATATGTATTGGGACTGCGAGCGTGCGAAGAGATTGATGACTAGTTGCTTCGTGGGTCTTTTTCGGTGTTCGACGAGAAAGTTTAAGAAAGCTACTGTGATAGCTCGGATTAGAGAGAAGCCTTGGGGTGTCGGCTGGAGGTGAAGATATCCCGTCGAATCTGCTTTGGCAACAAATATCGTGGTCGAGAAGGCTGTGGTATAGATATAAATTTCCAGGGCGAGCACCAGGACGTCGGTGGCCTTCGTTGGATCGGTAATCGACACGGTGAGGAATTGTTTTTCGCAATACGTCTTGAGTGGCTTGCTCGAGCGCTTTTCGCCGGTCGATTTCAAGGCGGGGGGATAGCAAAGTGCCTCAGTGACTGCGGGTGTAGTGGATAGATGCCATGCTGTGCACTGTAAGCCCTTTGGCAAGGCTTGTGCTAACGTTTTAACAAGCGGACTGTCCCGAGTTTGAGAGGTAGGTAGCGTCGCATTGTTCATTTTCTAACTTCGAAGTTTTAATGCTTCATCGACTAGAAGACTCAATTCGACTGTTCGTTGTAGTATTTAAATTGTGCGTGTCTAAGCTGTGTAACTTAGAGGAGCCCATAAATGGGCTGTATGAGGCAGTGAATACAGCACGCGAAAAGGAAGGGGGCTCCGCAAGGCTTATATATAGGAAGCCTATGGATCTTTTCGATATTCAATTTGATCCTGGAAATTGATTGGCGGGCTACGGAGGAATCAAGGTAAAAAGGTGACCAGGCTGAACAGAGTCGATGATGGAAATGGTATTTGTGCTGGGTTGGGTGAGCTTGACGCGCTGGAGTGCTACTCAGCATAGCTGGGTTTAGAAGCGCGTAAATGGGCATTAGCACTTGCCAAGCACTAAACGACAGGGGTCTGTGAACTGGGGTGCGTCAAGTTGATAGGCGAGATAGGCACTGTATTCGAGCTATATCGCTGAGAGATAGTGATTGGTTCCACACCTCAAGAAGCCCCACCTACGAAAAAAGTCACTGAAGCATCTCTAAACCTGAACAGCAGCGCCAAACCACATCGACCCCGTCACTATCTCCTGCGATCGCCCGCCGAGAGAGGCCAACACCACCCCAATGGCCCTCAAGAACCCCCGATCAGCCATAAGCTTGTCACGGCAGGCCCTCAGACACTGCAGAAGCCAAAATGTGTCCTCGGTAACCCGCCCCGCCGCTTCGACATGTTCGCGAACATTCGCAACATCGACTCCCCGACCCTCGGAAGCCGAAGCTGAGGAGCCACGATGGAACCATACGCCTGCACTCATGAAAGCGCCATTCTCTCCCCATATCACCAAAAACCCTCTACGCTCGCGGTGGCAGGTCAATGAAGACCCTCAGAAGCTAGACGATGCCCTCAACGACTTTCTCGGCCGTGATGGCGCGAGGATGCTGCCCGAAGAACTGAAGTGGCTAGCAGTAACGCACAAGAGTTTCGATCAGGGCAGGAGAGGATTTAACGATCGGCTAGCTTTTCTTGGTACAGTTGGGTGGTCACCGGCTGCGAGACAACATGGCTAATTTGTGTCTCAGGTCGACAAATATGTACCTTAGAAGCTACGGAGTCCATTATCACTTCAATCCCAAAACTTGACGGGATACCTGAAGACCCATATGCCGAAAAACGACAACCCTTTGAGGACAAGGCCCTGCGAAGTCTCGACAATCTATCCACAAATCAGCCAAGTGAGGTTTTCACGATGGACAAATTGACACAGCTTGCCGTAGACACAGGCTTGTCCGAGGTGGTGAGATGGAAGCCCAGGATGGTAAGTCCAGTTATATTTCCAGATGCACAGGCACTAGGTGCTGACATAGAATTCTAGCCCGAGAACAAGCTAGGTTCAGGCTTTAATACAGTTATGTCCGGTGCCGTATATTCCCTCGTAGGAGCGGTGGCATTGCAAAATGGCGGAAAGGTTGCTAGCAAGATCGTGCGCGAAAGAATAATGAAGAAACTTCGGCCATAACACGACAAGCAATTGCAAATGGAACAACCAACAGCCCTTGTAGGAATATGTATAAACAACTGTACAGAGTACCATGATATAGAGCATCTACTCCATGCCTCACAATAGAAA
The DNA here is from genome assembly GCA_022432375.1 of Nemania sp. FL0031. Lineage (NCBI taxonomy): Eukaryota > Fungi > Ascomycota > Sordariomycetes > Xylariales > Xylariaceae > Nemania > Nemania sp. FL0031. The sequence goes on from JAJKKK010000055.1 coordinate 263,843, forward strand.
AACAAGCCTACAAAGACTGCATCCTATTTTCGAATACTGATACCGCAATGCGTCGCTTAGTCACATAAATCTCAATGTTTTAATTGAAGTTACCTAGACATTCGCTTCACAACGTCAATAGGTACCCGAGGCTTTTATCAACCTTCATTGTAGCTTGATGCATATCGCTACATAATGTTGACTTCCGAACGTCTAATCGGGTCAATTAAAGTCTTCCCTCTTAATCCAAATTATTTTTCCTTTATCAATTACTCATGACTGTATTGCCGTCAAGATGAACTTGCGTCACATGTTTTGCATCACATGGTTGAGGCGAATACAGTGTGGTGTTATAATTGGATACTGTCATAAAACACTGTATACTTAAACTTCATCCAATCTTAAAACCCGTGACCCTCTGCTCATGCCTTACGTCGAGTGGCTTTTACCTACCCAACAACAAACATCTCAGGAAGTCTCACTTCCTGCCTATTAGTTCTGTATGACCTATCTTCAAAGTAGAAGCGCAAGTTGATATCATGGCGCGCATAAAACTCAGCCGGCCGCTGCTTCATCAGCTCCCTCTCCACTACTTACTCATCGTACCGGTCCTCTTCGCTATCTTAGCAGCTGTCGTCCTCACTATATATGGCGATATAAACACAGCACTACTCTACTCGCAATGTCACTCGAGATCGAAATTGCCGTCGATATCGCATATCCCTGTTCTAGGTGCACCAGCATGTTTTCTTGTCTCGGTGTTCCTATATGTGTTAGACTCGATGCGCGGCATCGCGCAACTCAGCGTGTTTCTGGCCTTTTTGTGGGCTCTGCTCACTGTTTGTCGCGTGGAGGCTGCTAGGCTTTGCAACCAGAGAAGCTGGAACATACGCTTCCCTACGCTTGCCTGGCTGTTATTCAACCTCGTCGGCGGGACATTTATCTGGGATCTCTGGATCGTGCCGGCTTTCATAAAGCACGCCAAGGATATGAGACTCGAGAGGGTGAAGGAGGAGGCTCTGGAAGGGGGGCAAGAGAGCAGTGACCTTTTTGACGACGAAGAGCGCGTCATTCTGGAACGGAGCTTGACCACACAGACAGAAGCCTACGTTATCCCCTTAGCGATCGCGGTTGGATTCGTGGTCCCTAGTATTATGATGCTTGTCATCCAAACCCCCATCACCATTATGATATGGCTCTTCTTCCCACTATGGGTGGCTGCCGTACATGGGGCTGTCAAATTTGTAGCAGTCAGGCTGCTAAGGGACAACGAACCAATATATCTCGACTCTCATCCGCCCTCGGTCACACTAGTATACGCGCTGCCATTCATCGCCTCGCTCCTTACCCACGCCCTCTTCATCTGGAATCTCTTTTGCCAGAACGATAGCCGAGAGATGACACGCATGGTCCTCAAGTTTATCTGGATCGACTTCTCATTCATCTTCGCCACCGTGCTTTACTGGGTGTTCGTTGAGTCTGGCATTATACCCACTATACTGATGGTGGTGTTTTCGGTGTTTGTGGGTCCTGGTGCGGCGCTCTGTCTCACATGGCTAATCCGAGAGAAGGCAATATGCACATTTGCCGTCGAGGGAGAGCAAGATAGCTCTGATGAGGAATCGGATGGGGATAGCAGTACTGTCCACGAAGATACACCACTCTTAAACTGAGTTCAAAACTCCAATACTAAGTTAATTTGAATAATAATGCAAAGGAAACCTACACACCTACGTCTTTCAGAAATGGAGACACTCACTAGTTTGCCCGAACCCCGCCGCCAAACTAATTTCTCTCTATAAGTGGGTTGCTTGGTAGATTGTGCCTTCTAGGGTAGCACCCTGAACAGTGTTCACAACCTAGGAAAAGTGTAAACGGGTATTTAAAAGGTGCTTAATTAGGTATAGTTAAACCGAAAGAAATCTTGAAAATTTATATACTTATACTAGCTAATTACTAATAAAAAGTTATTTTTAGTAAGTATTATAGCTTTATTTTTATATAGTATATAAAATAAGTGTTTATAGTTTTAATATTATAACTATTTTTTTTTAAACTATTTTTTTTGCTATAAATTAAATTTTACAATTTTTTTTTTAATGTTTTAGTTTGTTTTTTTTTTAATTAATTTTTTTTAATAATTTAGCTTAATTTTTTTTTAATATTATTTTATTAATATATTAAAAACTTTATATAAAATAGCTATTATTATTATATATAAAAAATAAATTATTTTTATTATATTTATTTTTTAGTTTTATTTTTTTAAAGCTTTAAAGTTTAAATATATTATTATAATAATAATTAATAATAGTTTAAAGTTTATTATAATAAAACTTTAATTTATTTTTTTATTGTTTTATATAAAAAACTTAATTTTTTAATATATATATTTAAATAAGTTTTTTGTTTTTTTATAAATATATTTTTATTTAATTTTTTAATATTTTTAAATTATTAAAATAATTTTTTATTATAAAAGCTTTATAATATTTAGCTAAATAAATTTAGTATTTTTTTTTTATTAAATTTTTAATATATTTAATAGTTTTATATTTTTATTTTTATAATAATTATATATTAAATAATAAAAAATAATTATTATAATTATTTAATTAAAAAATTTAATTATATATTTATATTATATATTTTAATAATATTATAAAGCTTATATATTAAGCTTTAGCCTATTTATAGTTATTTAGTGATTTATGTTTTATGTATTATAATATAATCGAATGTTTATTGCTAACTAACTAACCTAATTAGAACTTTAAGCTAGGCTTCTCATTAAGCCGCAATTTGTTAGTTAGCTACTAATAATGCTTTTAATGTTTTTTTTTTATACAAATATAATAAAAGCCGAAACGCTAGAAATAGCTTTTTTTTTTAATACTAAACCTATATTTTTTTGTTTGCGTAATAATAACGCCTTTTAATTAAGCTTTAGATAGCAGCCGCAAAAATACCTCTGTTATGCTTTTATTTTAAGCCGCAGCTATTAAGCTATTTAGCCTGCTAAAGCTATTTAGCTTGCCGAAGCTATTTAGCTTGCTGCTATATAATAAGTTAACCAATTTATATACTAGTCGATTTTCTAAAGTGCTTTAATAAAAACTTTTTTTTTAATTTTTATAATATTAATGCTAGTTTTGTTTACTTGTTTTAATTATATTTTATACTTTTTTATAGCTTTAAAAATTGTTAAATATTAATAATTGTTTAAATATATAAAGTTATATATTAAAATAAAATAAATTTTATAATTATAGTTAAAATTATTTAAATTTTATAAGCTTAGTTTTTTAATTGCTTTTAGTAGTTTAAAAATAGCTATAGTTAAAGCTATATTTTTAAGCCTTGCTATAATATATTATTAAGTTTAAGCATTTTAGTTATTAGTAGTAATAATAGTATTGTTATAAAAAGTATAATAATAATAAAAATATTATAATAGCAATAATAAAAAATAAAAAAAATAACTGCTTTATAAGCAAAACTTTTGCTTACTTTTTATTTTTATAGCATTTTTATTTAAATTTAAATATATATAGCATATTAAATAAAGTTTAGTTAGCAAGCTTAAAACGGCTACTTTTTTGCTACTTTTTCGGCTAAAGTTTGGCAATTAAGTATGTTAGTTTTTTTTTTTATATATTACTAGCAATTTTAGCAAATAATAAAAAAAAGTTTAGCTTAGTGCATATGCTAGGTTTGTTTTTATATTAACTTTAACGCTTTGCTTTAATATAACAAACTTATTTATGTTATAGCTAGAAGTTTAAAGTTATGCTTGTTACAATAGCTATATAAAATAGTTTTAGTAAAATTATTAAAAATCTATATTATATTTATATTATTTATATAGTAAAATAACTATATAGCAATAATTGTATATTTATAACTAACTTTATTATATAAAAATAACTAGGTGTAAAAAAAAAACAAGTATTGCATATTTAACATTTTAATAAAAATTAAACTATAACTATAATAATAAAGCTTATATATTAATTTATTATTTTTTTTTTAATATAATTTTTTTAATATTTTTATTAGCTTTTTTAACTTTTTTATTATTTTTTAGTTTTTTTAACATAATTAGTTTTATAATAAACTTATTAGCTTTATATTAAATAATAGCTTTATTATTTATAAAAGCTTTATTATTATTAAAAATTTATTTTTTAAAATAACTAAAAGTTTTATTAATTTTTTTAATTAATAGCTTTATATTTTTAAAACTAACATTAAAAACTATTATAGTTTTTATTTATAATATAATATATTTTATATAAATAAATATTTTTGCTTTTTTAAAAAATATATAATTTATAGCTTAATAAATTAATAAAAACAATAAAATAATAAATTAAAAATTTAATAGCTTATTAAACAATAGTTTTATTAGTTAATATTATATATATTTAATAATAGCTTATTATATTATTAGCATTATTTTTAAGTATTAAAACTTTTTGCTAACTTTTTTAATTAATATATTAATTATAATATGCTTTAAATTAAAATAAATATTTTTAATAGCTTAAAAAAAGTTTATAGTTTTAAAAACTTTTAATAAACTAATTATTTTAAATAATATTTTAGCTATATAAAAAAAGTTATTAGTTTTTTTTATATATTTAATTTTTTTATACTAAAGGCCCCTGCGCTTGGGGGCAAGAAAACCCTCGTTTCCAAGGTTCTTACTTCCCCCCCTCCCCTTTGGTCACCTGCCAACCTGCCTGCCGACCTGCCTGCCGACCTGCCTGCCAACCGTACGGCCACCTGTACTACCAGGGACCCCCCCTCGGTCACCTGCCAACCTACCGGCAGACCCTTTAGCCAACTGACCTAGTGGCCAGGGCTAAAAGGACTAAATTGGAGAGGTCTAGAGGACCCAGGGACCTGCCAGGGCCACCAGGACTGCCAGGGCCACCAGGACTGCTAGGACCTGCCAGGACTGCTAGGGCCGCCAGGGTGGTAGGTCTGCCAGGACTGCCAGGGCCGCCAGAACTGCCAGGTGGTAGGTCTGCCAGGGCCGCCAGAACCGCCAGAATTGCCAGGGTGGTAGGTCTGCCAGGACTACCAGGGCCGCCAGAACTGCCAGGACCTGCCAGGGCCACCAGGTCTGCCAAAGTATAAAAAGAAAAAGGTCCTAGCAGCCCTAGCAGCCCTCAATAAAAGCCATACAACCTAGCCACACAGCCCAGCCACTTCAGCCACTCCACCCTAGTGTCCTCCTAGGTCCTCCAGACCCCTTCCAATTCAGTCCTTTTAGCCCTAGCCACACAGCTTAGCCACTTCAGCCACTTTAGCCCAGTCCCTCCCAGGTCCCCTAGGTCCCCTTCTAATTCAGTCCTTCGAGCCCTAGCCACACAGCTCAGCCACTTCAGCCACTCCAGCCTAGTCCTCCTAGGTCCTCCCAGGTCCCCTGGGTCCTCCAGACCCCTTCCAATTCAGTCCTTCTAGCCCTAGGTCAATTAGCTAGCAAGTCTGCCGGCAGGTCGGCAGGTAACCAAAGGGGGGTCTTTAGCAGTATAGGTAGCCGTACGGTTGGCCGTACGGCTGGCGGCAGGGTGGCAAGCAGGTCAGCAAGCAGGTCTGCCAACAAGGTAGTAGGCAGACTGGTCTGCCAATACGCAGGTTGGTTAGCAGAGCAGGTTGGTTGGCAGGGTAGATTAGTTAGCAGGGCAGGTTGGTTGGCAGGTCGACTGGCAGGTCGGCTAGCAGGCAGGTCTGCCGGCAGATGGGCAGGTAGATCAGGGGAAGGTCCCTGGCCGTACGGGTGGCAGGCAGGTCGGCAGCCTTGGCGCCAAGCCCTCTTCCTAAATAAAAAGAAAGCATTTCCTAATTAGGCCACAGAAATACCAGCGAAAAATTACAAACTATAGTTAATTTTTGTTTTACTTTATTTGTAAACTTATTTTGTTAAAAACAAAGGTATAAGCTTTTTTTATAAACTATAAAATATTAAATTATTTATTTAGCTTTTAAATTAATAAACAAATTTAATTTAAAATAAATAAATTTAAAAATAACTTATAAATTTATTTTATTTAGCTATTATAAAAGCTTTATTTTTTGCTATAAAAAGCTATTTTTAACTATTTATTATAAAAAGTTTTATAAACTTTTTTTTGCTAAATAAACTTTTTTTTAAAAAAGTTTAAATAATTAGTTTATTATAAAGTTTGTTTTTTTAAGCTTATAAATAATTTTAACGTTATAATATTTAATAGTATTTAAAAACTTAACTATTTTAATAAGCTAATTTATTTTAGTTTTTAAAATTATTAAAAACTAATAATTTATTTAAATAGTTATATTTTTTTTTAATTTAATATTTTTAGTGCTAAAATATTATTATAACAGCTAAAAGTTTTTTTTTTTGCGCTAAATATTATAATTAAATTTTTTTAAGCTTTTTTAAAAAATAAGCTATAAAAAATAATATAAAAATATTTTTATAAAAATATAGCTATATTAAATAAACCTTAATATAATATTAACTAAAATTAATATTTATAATTAAAAGCAATTTTTAGTTAAATTTTTTTATAATAAATATAATAATAATAACTTTTTTAATAAAATGCTATATATTTTTAGCTATAATAGTTAACTTTATAGTTATATTTTTAGCTTTTTTAAAAAAGTTTATAAAAAGCTTTAATTTTAATAAATAATTACTAATAAAATATTTAAAATAACTAGCAATATTTATAAAACTTTATATTTTTATAGTTATTTTTAATATTAGCTTAATTAAAATAATAGCTACTTTTTTAAAGTTTGCTTTAATATTATTATAAAAAATAAAAAATTTAAAAAATATACTTTTATTTATAAATATTAAACATTTAGCAAAATTAATTATTATATTATATTTAATTAAATAAGCAAACAAAAAGCAAACTTGTTTATAAAGTTTTTTTTTAATGTTTATAAATATATATATATTATTTAATAATTTTATTACTTATTTAAAAAAAAGCTTAATTATTTTATTAATTAATGCTTAAAAAGTTACTAAAGCATTATAAAAACTAAAAAGTATTATTAGCTATTTATATAAACTAAATAATATAATAAAAGCTGTTTTTTTATAATAAAGCTTATAGATTTTTATATATTAAAAACTATTTTTTAGGTTTATAAAATAATACTATTTATTATTTATTGTTTTTTAAATTTAATTAGTAATATTAAGCATAAAATAAGCTTATTTTTTTATAGCTTTATTAACTTTTTAAAAATTATAATAAAATTGTTATATAATTTGTTTAATTTGTTTTAATATTATTTAATTTAACTTAAAAGCTATTTTATTAAATTTTTTAAGCGTTTTTTTTAATATTAATAAAACTAAAGCTTTTTAAAATTTAAAGTTTTTTTTAATATAAATATTTAAATAAACGTTTATAAAGTTTTTTAAAGCTGCTTTTTATAAAAAACTATAATAATAAAATAGTAATTTAATTAAAAAATAATTTTTAATATTAATATAATGCTTTGTTTTTATAATAATATTAGTTTTATAAAGCAAAAAATTAAATAAATTTAAAAAAGTTTTAATGCTTTTGTTTTTAGCAAATAAAGTATAAAATAAATAAAACAAAAATTATTTATAGTTTTTAATTTTTTGCTATTATTATTATAATTTAATTAAAAAATATTTTTTTTTATTTAAAAATAATATACTAAAACTTTTTATTTTTTTGTTTATTTTTTTTTTTTTTTGCTTATTTATTTACTTTTTTGCTTGCTTACTTGCTTAATAATAAATAAATAAACAAGTTAAAAACTATTAGCACTATTTTTATTTTAGGTTATATTAAAAAACCGGCCGCTTAAACTATTAATATAAAAATTTATTTTTTTTTTTGTTTAAACTTTTACTTTTTGTAATATTTGCTATTTTAACGCTATAAGCATTTTTAAAAAATATATTAATTTAAACTAAAAAAAAAACTAAATATTAAAAATAATATTTATTTTTATTTTTATATTTATTAAATTTTAAACTAGCAAAGCAAATTGCTTTATTTTTTTTTAATACTATTTATAGCAAAGCTTTAATAAAATATTAAAAAATTTTTACTAATATATTTTTTTTTATAATTAATTTTACTATTATTATTTTTATATTTTTTATTATTATTATAATTTTTTTATTAGTATTATTGCTTATATTTAAAACTTAAACTTTTATTTTAATAAAAACTATTAAAACTTTTTAGTTTAATAATATATTTTATAATACTAATAGTATTATATGTAGCTTTTAATAAACAAAATTATAAATTAAATTAGCTTATAATATAAACTATATAGCTATATTATTTTAATTGCTATATTTTATTATAAATTAATTAAAATAACTTAATTTATATATATTAAATTAAAGTTTTATTTTTTTTTTAATTTAATTAAAAAATTAAAAAATTTTATAAACTGTTTAAATATTATTTTAAATAAAACTAAAAATTTTTATATATAATATTTAAATAAAGTTATAATATAAAATAAATTATACTTTTATTAGCTTTTGCTTTATGCTTTATAAATATATTTAAAATAAAAGCTTAATTATTTATTTTTACTTTTATTTTATATATAGCTATTAATTTTAATATTTAAATTATAAATATAACTAAACTGTTTAAATATTATATATATTAGTTTATTATATTAAATATTTTTGCTAATATATAATATTATTGCTTTTTTTGCTTATAGAAAAGTTTTTAAAATATAATAACCGTAAATTTTTACTAGTATAATTAAAGTTTTATTGTTTTATTATAAATAATTATTTAAAGTTAAATATATTATTAAGTTATTAAAATAAAGTTTTTTTAAATATAACTATTACTAAAAAAAAAAGTTTATATTTTAGCTATATTTTAGCTATATTTTAATAGTATTTTAATATATTTTAATATATAATTTATTATTATTTTAATTTTTTTTAGTATATAGTTTTATATTATTTTAGTATATTTAAATAAAAATTTTAGGTTTATTATAAATTTATAATAAAATTTAGCAATAAAAGCTTAAGTATTTAATTATATTAAATATTATAAACTAATAAAAAATATATACTTAGTTTGTTTATTTATAAATAATATTATTAATAAGCGCATTTATAAATTATAATATAAAAAAGCAAAAAAAATTAAAGCTATAATAATTAAAAAAAAAAAGCTAAAGCTATTATTTAATAAAAAAAATATTAGCTAAAGCTATTAAAACTATTAAAAATTACTTGCTATTAAAACTAAAAAAAGAAAAAAAAAGGTAAAAAAAGTAAAAAAATATAAAAATAAAAGCTTTTTTGCTTTTAATTGCAAAAGCCTTTAGTATAATAGTTTAAATATTTATGTACCTAATTTTTTATAGGTGTTTTTTTATGCTATTTTATTTTTTTTTTATTTGTTTTATTTTTTTTGTTTTTTATATAAGCTAATTTAATTACTAACTTAGCTAAATTATATTTTAATAGTTTTAAAGTTAACTTACTTTTAAAATTTAAAAGCTAAATAGTTTTTTTGCTTTTTAAAATACCTAAAATAAAACTTTATTTATAAAACTTTTTTTTGCTTATTGTAAAATTTTTAAAAAACATACTGTTTAAAATAACTTTTTTTATAATTTTTTATAGCTTTATATAGCAATTTTAAGCTAAAAACTGCTTTTATACTAAACAGTTTTTTATTATTTTTAGTTTTACTTTTTTAACGTTTTATATAGTTTTAAGTTTTTATAATTATTATATTTTAGCTATTTATAAAAATTAGGGCTTTTATATAAAATAGCTATATTATATTAAAATCTATGTATAAAAAAAAAAAAAAAACATAACAAAAGTTCCCTATAGTTAAAGCCTATATAAATATATAGGTTAAGCGGTAGCCGTAAGCAAAATGCTAGGTTAAATAACTAAACTTATATAAATAAATAAAATTATAAAATTATAAAGTTATAGCACCTATAAGCTACTATACTATAACTGTTTTCTTTTAAAAAATAAAGTTTTATTTTAAAACAAAGTTAAAACAATTGCCTTTTAGTAAAAAAAAAAATTACTTTAGGTTTTTATTTATACGTTTTGTTTTAAGCCTTTAAACTATTATACTATAATATAAACTTTTTTATAATTTATTATTATAAATTATACTTATATATTATATTATTTTTATACTTAGCTATACTTTTGTTTTTTTTATATATATTTTTACTTTGCTAAATATTAGCTTATTGTTATTAAAGTAAAAGTTAGCAAATTTTTTTTTTTTAGCTGCTTTTAGCTAAATATTTAGTTTTATTAAAAGTTTAACAAAATTAAAGTTTTTATTATAGAACTTTTTTAGTACTATAGTGCTATTTTAAAAATTTTTAATATAGTATTATTTGTTATTTATATTTTAGCTTTTTTAGTTAACTTAATATTAAAGTTTTTTATAGTATATTTTAAAAGTTTAAACTTTTTTAACTTTAAATTTTTTTTTTTTTTTAGGTTTTATTACTTTTTTTTTAAAGTTATTTATTTTTTATTTTAGCAATAAATTATTAAAATATTTATATATTTAATTAGTATAAAATTTATTTGTTGCTTTTTATAACTTAAATATTTTAAAAGTAAAAATGTTTTTTTTTTTTTTTAGTATTTTAAACTTTTGCAAAGTTATAAAATAGTTAAGCTTATTTAATAGTTAATTTATTTTTTAAAATAATCGCTTTTTTTAAAATAAAAATATAATTGTTTATATTAAAATTAAACTTTTGTTAATATTAGTTAGCTTAATTAGTTATATAATTTTATGCTTTAAATATATATATTTTAGTTATATTAATATATTATGCAAGCTTTGGCCTATTTATAATCACTTAGTAATTTATATTTTACATACTATAATATAATTAAATATTTATTGCTAACTAACCAACCTAAACTTTAAGCTAAGCTTTCTATTAAGCTATAATTTATTAGTTAAACTAATAACGCTTTTAATGCTTTTTTTTTTATATAAATATAACAGAAGCTAAAACGCCAAAAATAGCTTTTTTCCTCGCATAGCAATAATGCCCTTTAATTAAACCCCAAACAGCAGCCGCAAAAACATTTTTATTATGCTTTTATTCCAAGCTGCAGCTATTAAGCTATTTAGCCTACTGCTGTATAACAAATCGACTAATTTATATATTTGTTAACTTTTTAAAGTGCTTTAATAAAAACTTTTTTTTTAATATTTTCGGTTTTACGTTGGTTTATTTTGCTTTAGTTTATTTTAGTTTTTGTTATAGCTTTATAAAATTTTAAATATTAGCAATCGTTTAAATATACAAAAAAATAAATAATTATAAAATAACGTTTATAAGTATTATTAAACTTATTAATATTTTAAGTGTTAAAATTTTTAATTGCTTTTGGTAATTTAAAAATAGTTTTAGCTAAAGCTTTATTTTAAAAGCTTGCTATAGTTGTTAATAGTAATAGTAATATTATTATAAAGTATATAGTAATAATAAAAGTATTATAATAGCAGCAATAAAAAAATAAAAAAAATAACTGCTTTATAAACAGAACTTTTTGCTTATTTTTTATTTTTATAATCGGCAGCAAACATTTTTATTTATATATATGCTTAACTGTAGGCTATAATTTAAGTATATATAGCATATTAAATAAAGTTTAATTAGCAAGCTTAAAATGGCTATTTTTTTATTACTTTTTTAGCTAAAGTTTAGCAATTAAGCGTGTAATAAAAAAAAGTTTAGTTTAATATATATACTAAAAGTTTAAAGCTGTATTTGTTATATAAATAACTATATAAAATAGTTTTAGTAAAATTATAAATAGCATTTTTTCTGCAATAAGCTTAGTATTTAAAGTTGTTAAAAATTTATATTATATTTGTGTTATTTATATAAATAATTATATAGTAATAACTATATATTTATAACTAACTTTATTGTATAAAAATAACTAAATATAAAAAAAAAGCAAGCATTGTATATTTAACGTTTTAATAAAAATTAAACTATAATATTAATATATTATGCTAAAGTTTAAGCTTTTTTTTAAGTATTAGTTTTTAGCTTTTATTTTTTAATTAATAAATTTTTAAGTTTATTTATTTACGTTTTAGCTTTTTAGTTAAAATAAAAAAGCATTAAAAAGCTTATTTTTATTTTATGCAGTAATAGTTTTATAAATTTATATAATAATATTACTTAAGCATAATTTATTATAAAAATATAATTTAACTAGTTATTTTAATAATAGTTTATATATAGTTATAATTTTTAATTTAAATATTTATTTATAATTTTAGTTTATTTTATAGTTTTATAATATTTTATAAATGCTAATTAATAAATTATACTTATTAGTTTATTTAATTTGTTTATAAATGCTAATTTAAACTAAAGTTTTTAGTTTGTTATAATAGTTATAAATATACTAAAAACTTTAAATAGTTTTTTATAATATATTTTAATAGCATTTTTAGCTATAGCTTTAGTTATATAAAGTATAGTTTATGTTTTTTTGTTTAAACGGTTTATTATAATTAAAACATTATTAAAACTATGTTTATTTTTTAGCATTTGTTTAAAATTTATTATTAAATATTATTATACTTAATTAAAAATTAATAGTAATATAAGCTTTTTTAGTGTTTTATTTTTTAAAACTTTTATAAATTAGCATTTTATATAGTTTAAAATATATATATTATAATTATTAGCTATTTTAAGCTACTAATATTTTTTTATTAAAAATTAATAAGTTTTTTTTTGCCGAAGTATATAATTATTATATAATTATATGCTTTTAAAATTAAATAAGTATATAAATATAACATATTAAATATTATAAGTTTTTTTTTATATATAATTATTTTATTTTTTATAATTTAAAAGTTATTTTTTTGCAACGTTTAAGCTTTTTAGCAATATATTTTTATGTTAAAGTTTTTTTAATTGTTTTTAATAATTTAATTTATTAAATATAATTTTTTTAAAAAATAAAGTTTTTTTTAATAGCTAAATATATAAAAAAATATGTTTTTTTTTTTTTTTATTTATTTAAAAATAAAACATATAATAAGCTAAAATATAATTATATGCTTTTATGTTTTTTTTTTTTTTTTTTATATATATAACTTTTTTTTTTTGCGTAATAAAACGTTAGCTACTATATTATTTTTTTCTAGTTAAAAAATAATCAAAAAGTTATATTTAAAAAATAGTTTGTTCTAGTTTGCTTATTGTAAATTAAAATATTGCTTTTTACTAAAATATTTTAGCGCTTAATAGTTAATAATTATTAAAAAAAAATTATTTTGCTTATTACTAATTAATTTAAACTTTTATTTTTTTAGAACTAGCATTACTATTAGCATTTTTTTGTTTAGTATACTATAATTTAGTTTAGTATTTTTTAAAATTTTTAAATAATATATTATAAAATGCTAGTTTTTACTATATAATTAAAAAAAAACTTTTGTTATTATTTTATTTAAAGCGTTAGTTTTTATTTTTATAAGCAAACTATATTTATAATATTATAAAGTAAATAATAATATAAGCATTTTTTTAAGTTTATTAAATAACTTTTAATATTTTTATATTTAGTTAAAAAGTATTTTTTTATATATTAATTAGTATAATGCTATAAATATTTTATTATATTTATTAATAAATTTTTAGTAAAAGTTATAAAATTTTAAAAATAATTATATACTTTTAACTATTGTTAATATATTTTAATTTTTAATTACTTTAACTTTATTAAAATTTGTTTATATACCTTTAGTATTTATAATATAGCTAAAATATTTAGTTTTTATAATATAAAACTTAAATTTTTTAAGGTTTGTTTATAATTTAGCATTATAAAAGCAAATTAAAACTTTTTTAATATATTTTTAATGTTTTTTTAAGCTATTAAAATAAATAAAAATATTATTAATATAAATACTGCAAAAGTTATTTAAATAGTTAAACAAAATATTATTAATATATTTTTAAAATATAAACGGCTTATTAGTTAGTTTAAACAAAAATATTTTATAATAATAAGCATTATATTTTATATAAAATAGAGTTAAATTTTTTTTGCTTAAAGCTATATATATATAGTAAAATGCTTATTATATATTAATTTTAGTAAAAATTTTCGCTTTTAATATATAAAACAAAGTTTTTTTAATAAAAAAAAAAATATTGGTTTTTTTTTATAAAAACGTTTAGCTTTTAATAGTTTATATAAAATTTTAACTTATTTTTTTGTTTTTTTATAAATAAAACAAAAAATATAAATAAAGCTTTGTTAAGTTTAATAAACCTTTTATATAAGTTTTTAACAAAATATTTTTTAACTGTTTTTAATTTATTTAATAATATTTTATATAACAAAAAGTATTTTATATTAGCTAAACTTTTGCTTTTAATAAACTTTATTTTATAGTTTACATTTAGTTTATATAATATAACTATATTAAAATCTACTTTGCTAAAAATATAAAGCAAGTTATAATATTTTAAAAGTATAAACTTTATTACTTTTTTTTTAAGTTTTTTTTATTTTTTGTTAAAAAATTCTTTTGTTTTTTAATTTTTAATAATTTTATTAATTAAATAAATATTTATAATTTGCACTTTTTAATATAACTTGTTATATTTAACTATTATATTAAATACTATAGCACTTATGCTAATTATATTAGCAAATAATTTTTTTTTATACTATTTTATGCTATTATAATATATATAATATAAGCTATACTAATTATAATACTATTTTTTAAATATACTTTTTTTTTTTTTTTATTTTGCTTTTTTTTTACAAAAAAGTTTAACAATAAAAAAAAGTATATTATTTAGCACTTAGTTTATTTTATTAACATTTTATTATATAAAGTTTTATATTAATAGTTTTTTTAAAATTTAAACTTTTAAAAGCTTATTTTTTATAGTTGATTTTTTTTTATTTTTTTTATTAAAGCAGCATACTTATTTTACGTTTTTTTTTATAATTGTACTTTGTTTTATATAATGCTATTTTTTTTTTTTTATAGTAGTATTTTGTTTTTTTATATTTGTTTAATAGCATAAATATTATAGCTACAAATTTATTTTGTTTATTACTATATTGCAATTTTTATAGTTAAGCAAAAAATCTAAAAAAAACATAAAACAATTATGTTTATAATTAAATAATATATTATATTTTTAAAACTATAGCTTGCTAATAATTATATTATATTATATATTTAAAATATAAACTAGTATTTATTGAAAAGTTTTTTTACAAATATGCAATATTATTTATAATACTTTATAAATTTTTTAGTTATTTTTACTATTATAGCTTTTTATTTTTCATAGCTTAAACTAAATAAAAACAAGCAAATTAAAATATTTAATAACTTATGCAGCAAAAATTATACTTATATATATATATATACTAGCTTTTATATTTTTAAAAATATTATAAATTATTAATAAAAGTTTATTATAATTTAAAATATAAGTATATAGCAGTAGTTTTTTACTAAAAAACTTATTTATAATATTATTTATTTTTAAAAACACTTTTTTTAAATAAAAGTCTAACTTTTCTAAAGTTAGTTTTTTGCTTAATTATTTAATTTATTTTTTACTTTTTGTTTGTTAACAAAAGTATATTGCTTAAAAATAGTATTAATGTAGGCTTTTTTATTTAAACTTTTATTGTTTTTTTTAAAACAATTTTACAAAATATAGCTAATTTATTTACAAATAAAATAATAATTTTTAAAAATATATTTATATATTTTTTTTTTAATTAATAAAGTTTATTAAAATATACTACTTGCATAAGCTTTTTTACAATTGCTTTTAGTATTACTTTTTTTAACAGCCTATTTACTTTAAGCTTTAGCAAATTTTTTCTTTTTATTTTTATATATAGCTGCATACTTTTTATTTTTAATATTTAAAATATAAGCAATTTATATATAATATTTAGTATATAACTTAAAAATTATACTATTTTTTAAATATTTTAATGCTGTTTTAATATTTAAACAAATATTTAATTAGTTTTTAAAGCTATTTAACTATTATTTTTTAGCAAGTTTAGTTTTATTAACTAGTTAAACAAACTTATTTTTAAACTTAAAAAATTTATTAAAAAAATATTTATTAAGTTTATTTTTTATATATAAAATTTTAAACGCTTGCTTAAACTTGTTAAATATATTAATATTATAATAATAATTATATAAATATATTATTAATATATTAAAAGTAAAAAAAACATTAAAATAAAATATATTAAAATAAAGTTATAAGTTTTTAACAATTTTGCTTTCTAAATATACTTTAATATTTGCTATTTTAGTAGCATTATTAAACTATTAGTTAATATTGTTTATTAATTAGTTATTTATATTATAGTACTATACTATAAAAAAAATAGTATTTTTTTTAAAGTTATTATAAAAAGTAAAAATAAATACTTTTGCTAACTTATAAGTTCTACTTTTAATATAGCTTAAATTATACAATAAGCTACAATTATAAAAAAGCAAATTTACAACCTATTAATTAGTTTTAATAATTTGTTTTTAAAGTTTTTTGTTTTTATTAGTTATATTAATAAGCTTAAATATTAAATAATTAATTATTGCTTATATTTAAATAATATTTTATAAAAAAATATATTAATTAAAATTATTGTTTAGCGTTATAATTTTTTAATTTTTTTTAAAAATAACTATATTAATATAATTAAATAATTTATGCAAAAATAAGTACAAATTATACAAATGTTAATATTAAATTAAAAAAAAAATATTTAAAATTTAAACTTAGCTTATAATATTTTAAGCTTTTTAATTAGTTATTTAAACTTTGCTTAGTTTATTAAATTATTAAAATAAAGTATTGCTATTTAGCTTTTATTTATTAAGCTTTTATAGTAAATAACAAATTTTTTACTTTTTATAACATATATAATTATTTAATAAAATATTTTTAAAAAGTTTTTATTAAAGTTTTTTATTATATTTTTATAGTAACTAAAAGTAAAATTTTTGCTATATATATAATGCTTATACTTTGCAGCTAAACTTTTAAATAACTAATTAATCTTAAAATTATAACATTATTTTTTAGTTTTTATTATAAATTTTAAGTTTAATTTTTTTACAAATAAAATAATACTAAATTTATATTAAAATTTACTTTAAAGCATTTTATTCGCTTAAAAAAAAAATTTCTTAAAGTTGCTTAACTTAAAGTATACTTTTTTGCAAGCATGTTGTTTAGCTTTTTATATTTATGCTATAACGCTTATTATAATAATTTGTTTATTTATTTTTAGGTTTAAGTTTAAACTTTATTTTTTTTTAGTATTTTTTATTAAAATAAAAATATAGTTAAAAGCAGTTTTAATACTTTATAATAATAAATATCTAAATTGTTATATTTTAGCTATTTATAAAAATTAAAGCTTTTGTATAAAATGGCTATATTATATTAAAATTTACGTATAAAAAAAGAAAAAAAACATAACAAAAGTCCCCTGCGGTTGAGGCCTATATAGGTATATAGGTCAAGCGGTAGCTACAGGCAGAATGCCAGGTTAGGTAACTAAACCTACATAAATAAATAAAATTACGAAATTGTAAGGTTATAGCACCTACAAGCCACTATACTATAACTATAATAAATATAGCTTTAGTTTTAAAGCAAAAATTTTAAAAATATAACAATTAATATAGCTATAATTAAAAAAAACTATAAATTTAAAACTATTTATTAATTTAGCTAAAAATAAATTATGCTAATTTTAGTAGCTATTATATAATTTATTAATTATTAATGTTAGTTTTTTTTTGCTTTAGTTTATTTAAATTATATAAACTAAGCTTTTTTAAGCTTTAAATTTATTAGCTTTAAAAGCAAATTTTTTAAAAAAAACTTAAACGTTTAAATTATTTTTTTTTAAACGTTTTAATAAATTTAAATTAATTTTTTGTTTATTTAGCTTAGTATAATAAATTTACTATTAAAGCTTAAAGCTTTTTTTTTTATATGTTTTTTTATTTAAAACTTTTATTATATTTTAAAATATAATATTGCTAAAAGTTTTTAATAGCATTTTTAACTTTACTACTAAAGTTATTTTTAAATAAAATGCTTTTAAATATAACTAGCTAGCTAAAATAATTGCTTAATAATTAAGTTTTATTATAGTTTTTAGCTTAATAGCTTAACTTATTATATTTAAAGCAACATTTTTGTTTAATACTAATAATAAACTTAATTTTATAAATCGATTTTTAGCTTATTATAAAGCTATTATTATTATTTAGCTTAATTATTTTGTTAACTTTTTAGTTATTATTTTTAAAATTTAAAATTATAAGCTTTTATAATAATAGTTTAGCTACTTTTATTAGCACTATAGCTAGTTTATTTAATTTAAAAGCCGATTTTTTTAAGTTAAAAATATAGTT
The DNA here is from genome assembly GCA_022432375.1 of Nemania sp. FL0031. NCBI lineage: Eukaryota > Fungi > Ascomycota > Sordariomycetes > Xylariales > Xylariaceae > Nemania > Nemania sp. FL0031. The sequence continues at coordinate 282,343 of JAJKKK010000055.1, forward strand.
ATAAAATAGTGCTATAATGCTTTAATAGTTAAACTTCAAGTTTATTGCTGCCTAAAGCGGTACGTAAAAAGAAAACTATATTACAAAGAGCCTTAGCGGCATATTTACAGGCTGTATATAGTGAAAATCACTTAAACCAGGCCTTCTTCAGGTCCTTTAAGGGGGGTGGTAAATAATGCTATAATACTTTATAACTAAACTATTATTTTAAAAGCGCTATAAATATTATATTTAATATAGTCTTTTAAGGTATAAGTAAAAATTATAATAATATTAAAAATAAAGAAATAATTCTCTAAAGCTATAATTCTACTAGTAAGGATTACTACAGGTAGTGCCAGTATTAGAGTCTGAATAATGTGATGTAGATTAGATGGAGAGGACCGGAGGTCCCTCCAACGGGTGTGGACCTTATGGTCCACCCTATCTAGTATCTAATCTACTGATAAGACTAGAGTCCCTATGACAGTCCGTGTCATCTACCTAATATAAAGTTATATAAAAAGCACAGACCTTATAAGCCTTATAAAAAAAAGAAAAAAATAAAGCTACAAATAGCTCAGGCCACTTATAGCTAAAGCAAAAAGCCAAAAAGCCTATAAAGCTTTCTTTTATAGCAAATTATATTATATGCCGCCGCACAAAAAAAAACTTAGCTGCTTTTAGCTACCTTTTATACTAATTTTTTTTTTGTTTAATTTTTACTTATTTTAATTTTTAATTTTTTAAAAACAATTTAATTTTAATTTAAATTTAATTTAATTTAATCTAATTTTTTTAAAACAATTTTATTATATACTAGCGTTTTTACAAAATTATTTTTTTTTTTTTTTAGCTAAAAAAGCTAGCACTAGCAATGCTTTTTTTGCTATTTGCTTGCAAAGTTTTTTTTTGCTTTTTTTAAAAAGTTTGCTATTATTGTTTATATTAGTATTTTTATGCTTAGTTATTATAACTAAGTTTTTTTTCAAAAAACTTATATGCTACTAATATTTTTAAATTAGTTTATTGCTATAGCAAAGTTACTATTTTATTTTTTACTTGTTATATTTATAGCCTTAGCTTTTTTATTTAATAAAATAGTTATATTTTATATATTTATAATTAAGTTAATAATTAAAAATCTTTTTTACTTTATATATATTTTTTTTTTAATATTAAAGTTGCTTTTTTTTGCTTTAATAAGTTTAAGCAAAAAAATTGCTTTTTTAAATAAATTTTTACTTTTAAAAATAAATCTAAAATATTTAATTAAAATAACTAAATATATATTAAAATTATTAAAAAAGTTTAATTTATATATAAAGTTGTTTATTTTTTTTTTAATAGTTTATAGCTTAAACTTTTACTATATATACTTTTTAAATAGTTTTTTAAGCAAATTATAATTTTTATATAATTTAAAATATATTTAGTTGCTAAAACAAAACTTAAAAAATTAATATTTTATATTATATTAGCATTTAATAGCAATATATATAAAATTAATAGCTAATTAAATATTTTATTACAAATATTTTTAAAAAAATTAAATATTTTTAAATTTTTTAATATTATTAGCATTAGTTAAAGCTTTTAATACGCTTAATAACTTAAAACTAAACAATAATTTATATAGCATAAATTAAATAGCGCTAAAATATATTACATTTAAATTTTACTATAAAAAAAGTATAATATTTACTTAGTTAAAATTAAAGTTTTTAAAATTATAATACTTAAATATAATTTTTACTATTTAATTTTTATGTTTTAATAAGCTATTAGCTTAAAAATAATAAGCAATAATTATTAATAGTTTTATATTAAGCATATACTATATTTTTTACTAAAAAAACAATATAAATTTTTTATTATAGTTAAAAATAATTTTTTTAAAAATACTTTAGTTATATAGTAGTAATTATTTTATTATAATAGTAGCTTATTTTTTTACAGTATATTTTTTATATTTAAAAATTAAAAGCATATATTTAAAAACATAACAAAAACTTATTATTATTATATTATATATACAAAAGTAAAATTTTATATTTTTTAAATGCTAAAAAATATTTTTAGCTTTAGCTTTTAGTAAAAATAAAATAAAGTTAATTATAATTATATACATAAAAAATATATTTTTATTATTAAAGTAAATTAATCGTAAACTGCTAACTAGTAATTATTTATTTATTTAATTTACGCTATATATATTATAATATTTAATATACTTTTTTACTTTTTATGTTTTATTAGTAATTATATATAGTTTAAATATTTTTATTATTTGTTTAATATTAAAATAATATTTATTATTATAAGCTATTTTAAATATTTTTTTTACTATTTTATGCAAAATATATAGTTATTTTATTTTGCTATGCTTATTATAAATAAAACTATTAGCTAAAAGTTTAAAAAAATAGCTAGGTTTTAAAAAAGTAATTATACTTTTATAATTTTTTTTTTTTTATTAATTAGTTTTAATAAAATATTTATATATTTTTTATTTTATAAATATATATTTTTAAAATTAACTAATATATTGTTTATTATAATAGCTTTTATTATTTTTATATGCTATATTATAAAAATATTATTTTATATTATATTTAATATAGCTATTTTATTTATTTTTTACATTTTTTTATTTGCTGTTTATACGTTTAATATAGTTTGCAATTAGCTTAAAGCATTTAAAATATAGTTTAATTGTTTAAATAAATAGTATATTTATAGTTTATACTATAATAAATATATAAATAAATTAATTAATTATTAGTTAGCTTAATTTGTTATAGCTGTTTTTAAAATAATTTATTTAATAATTTTTTTTATAACAAAATAGTTTATTAAAACAATTATTAATTGTTTGTTTAATTAAATTACTATTTGTAGTTTTTTTACTGTTTAAACTAAACAAGCTATTTTTAACTTAAATAAGCTATACTTTATTTTTATATTTAACAAATATTTACTAAAATATATAACTAACTATATTTTTGTTAATAAAATTACTTTTTTAAATATTTAGTTATATTTTAAAACTATATAAAAAATTATTATTTTAAAGCTTTTTTTTATAAAGCTATTAATTTAAAAAAAAAGTTTTTTTTTAAAATTATAGTAGTATAATATAGTTTTTTTGCATATTATATTTTATACTACTATAAAAACAATTTTTTTTATTTTTATAAGTTTATAGTATATTAATTTTATATATATTTTATATTTGTTTAGTTTGCTTGTTTTTATACGTTTTATTTTTTTTTTATATATTAGCAGTATAGTTTTTTACTGCTATAATACTTTATTTAACTTTATATAATATAAAATTAAGTTCTAAAAAAAGCTAATAATACTAATATATTGTTTTAAAGCTTTTAGCTAGCGTAAAAACGCAAAATTGTAAAATATAGCTATATAACTTTTTATATTAGCTAATTTAAATATATTAATGTAAAATTTTAATAGGTTTATTAATAAATAGCTAATAAAAAACTTTTTAGCTAATATAGCGATATTTTTTTTTTAAAATAGCCTAAAAACAATATATAAATGCTATTTATATTTTTTTGCTATATATAAAAATATTACTATATTATTAATAAATATATAGCAATATATATTATATTTGCAAAAAAAATTATTTATATACTATTATATATATATTAAACTATTATAAAAGCTTATAATTATAACGTAGTATTTTTTTATGCTTTTAAAGCTAATAATTATAAATTTGTTTTAATAGTTTAAATATATTTAAAACTAATAAAAAAATAAAGTTATATTAATTATAATAATATAGTATATTTTTTTTAATAAACTAATTATTTTAGCTTATAATAGTAAAAAATAACTATTTAATATTGCAATTTTGTTTAAGTTTTATAAATTTACTACTATTTAATTTTTTTATATTATTTTGTTATTAGTTTTATTAAATATTAATTGCTAAATAACAAAAAAAAAATATGCAAATAAAATAAGCTTATTTATTTAGTTTATATAGTTTTATAAATATAAATTGTTATAGTACTTATTTAATATATTTATATTTTTTTTATTTAAAAAATATATATAGCTGTTTATATTAACGCTTTAATTTTGCTATTTTTTAATAAAAAATATTTTAAGCTAACAGTTAGCTAATATTTTAATAATACTTTAATTTTTTTAAATATTAAACGTTTTAATAATTTTTTAAAATTTTTTAGCTAAAGTAGCTTGCTTTATATAAATATATATATTTATTAAAATAACTATTTTTAATAAGTTTATAAATTGTTTAATTTTTAAAATAAAATATACGTTTAAAATTTTAAGTTTTAAAAATTTAAGTATAAGTATAAAACTTAAATTTATAGTAATATTTTTAATTATTATATATATAGCATTTGTTAAAAAAGTATTAGTAATAAATAAGCTTAGTTTAAAAATTACAAAATTAGCAATTTTGTTTAATATTATTATATTTTTAAACAAAATTAATTTTATTATAAAAAATATAGTAGCTAAATTAAATATAAACTTAAAACTTAATATAACAAATATTAGTTTGTTATCGGTTATTTAAATACTTAAAAAAAATAGTATTTTATTTTTAGCTTTTAGCATTAAAGTATTTTTTATATTTACTAGCCTAGCTATAATAATAATTATAAATATTAATATTTATAAAGCATTTTTAAATATTATATAAAAATAATTAATATGTTTATTTTTATATATAAATTTTAGCTTAATGTTTTTAAAAATTATAATATGCTTATTAAATATATTAACTATAAATATAATATAAAATATTTTTATATTTATAATAATATTTATAGCAAGCAATACTAATTTTAAAACTAAAAAGCAAAAGTTTTAATTAGTAAAAAATGCTTTATACTTTATAGCTATATAAACTAACTTTTTACTTTTTAAACTAATTTTTTTTTTGTTTATAACTTTTTTTATATACTTATATACTTTTGCTTTAGCTATAAATTTTATATAAAATTTTTTAGCTATTAAAAAAAAAATTAAACATATATTATAACTAATATTTGCTTTATATAAAAATAAAAAATTATTTCTAAAAAATAAGTTAAGTTTTAGCTTATTTATAACCTATTTTTTTTTGCAAAATTTATACAAAATATTTTTTTTTTTATTATTTATGCTTTATATATAAAAAACAAACTTAGCTTATTTTATTAGTTAAATAAAACTATTAATTTTTTTAGCTTTATTAAATTGCTTTTTTATAGTATATTTTAACTAATTAAAAAAATATTAGCTAATATATATTTTTTTACTATTAAAGTTAGTATATACTTTAATTATTTAACTTTTTAGTTATAGTTTAGCTTTAAACTATAAATATATATACTAAAAGTATAAAAACTGCTTTTATAAATTATATATTAAAGTTTTTTTAACTTTAAAGTTTTTATTAAAAACTTATAAAAATTTTATAAGTATTATAATAGCAAACAATAAAAGCTTTTTTAATATATTTTGCTTATTATTAAACATTATATTAGTTTGTTTTATAATTTTATTTTTAGTAAATTTATAGTAGTTAATATATTTACAAAGTTTATTATATAAAAAAAACAAAATATTATAATATTTATAAGTTTATTTTTTAAAGTTTAATAGCAAAAAAGTTTTAAGTTTTTTTAGCACTATTTTAAAACAATATTTATGCAAATATTATATTTTTTGTTTAAAAAACTTAAACTTTTAAAAATATTAATAACAAATAAAGTTAAAATTTAACTAATGTAAAGTTTTAAATATATTATTTTTTTTATTGCTAAAAAAATAATAGTTAGTAAATTAACCGTTTTTAAAATAAATAAAGTATACTTAAGTTTTATTATTATAGTTATATTTGTTTTATTTATTTTTATTACTATATTTATTATAATTTTTATTATAATTATTATTATAATTTTAATTACAATTATAATTACTATGTTTATATATTTTAACTTTGTTTTAATTATAGTTATAGTTTTTATTATAATTGTTATTATAATAATAGTTTTAATTATAGTTTTAGCTATAATTATAGTTATAGTTTAAATTATATTTATTTTAACTTTTTTATTTACAATATTTTTGCTAACTGCTTTAATTGTAATTATATTTATTAAACAAGCGCTTTTTTAAAAAATTACAAAAAAAACATTAGTTATTATAATAGTTATTATAAATTAAAAGCATAAAGCTAATATATTACACTTTAAAGTATATAGTTTTGCTTATATACTTAACTACTTTTTTTGCTAAGTTTTATAAATTATTTTAAATTTTTTTAATTTTTAATATATATAAATTTATTATATTTAAAAACTATAAAGCTTTAAAAAATTGCTTAATATTTAGTTATATACTATTGTAAATTTACACTATAACCTTTTGTTAGTTAACGTTATTTTTGCTAAAAATTTTTATTGCTTTTATATATTATAGTTTTTTTTAAACAAATTAAAATAAAGTATATTTATTATAATATATATTATAAAAGTTTAATTAGCTTTTATTAAACTTTTAAATAGCAATACTAAAATTAAGCATAAATTGTTTTTTTATTTTTTTAAATATTTTGTTTAGTTTATAAATATAATATTTTATTTAAATATTTAGCTTAAATTTAATATTTTACTAAAGTATAGCAAGTTTTATTAGCAAAGTTTAAAATAAAAATAAAAGTTATTGCTTATTATTATACTATATTTTTTTATTTTTTAAAAAAAAAAAAAGTTAGTTAAAAAATAAATAAACATTTATAAAAATTACATTTTTTTTTTTAATAATAACTTTTATATTATTAAAATTATTATAAAAAAAATTAAAAGTATTTATTTTATTATATTAAAGCCTGCTATAACTTTTAGCTTATAATATATATATATTTAATATAAAATGTTTATTTTTATTTAATATATTAAAAAATTTTAAATGTTATTTAAAAAAATGCTTTTTTTTTTTTAAATAGTTAAACTTATTTAAATTATTTAATTTTTTTAGTTTATTTAGCTAACTGTTTATATAACCTTTTATATTTATATAACTATTTATATAACTATTACTTTATTAGCTTATAAAATAAACACTAAAAGCACTTAATATGCTAGCTGTAAAAAAATTCTAAAAGCTAAAAAAATAATATAAAAGTTTACTTTTTATTTTATGCATAAGTAATATGTTTTTTATTAGTTTTTTTTTTTTACGTTTATGCTTTTTGCATTTTTTTTTTTTTTGTTATATAATTGTTTGTTTAAAAATAAAATTATATTAAACATATTTAAAATAAAATAATTTATATTATTTTTTATAGTTTATATTATAATATTTAAAGTTTGCTATTATTTATTTTATTTTTTTATTTGCTTATAAAAAAAAATAATTATAGTTTAATTTATATTTATTTTTTTTATTATTTTTAAGTTTAATAGTATATAGCTTAAAGTTTATAATTTTTAGCTTTTTTTAAATAGCTTTAAAAGTTAAGCAAAAAAACCTGCTTTTAATTTTAATTTTATAATTAGTTTTAATAATAATAAATTACTTAAAAAATTATTTTTGCTTTTAAAACTATTAAATATAATATTTATAAAAAAAAGTATAATAATTTATATAATAAAATAAAATAAAAAAAAGTTTTGCGCTTTTATAAAATAATAAACTAAAAAAAAAATAAAAATATTTATGCTTTTATATAAAATATAACAAACTAAGTATAAATTTATAATATTTATATTTAAAAGCTAAAATATAAAAATAAAATATTAAGCTTACTAATATTTAATTGCTATATTTTTGCTTATAAAATTATAATAAACTAAACAATATTTGTATTTTTATAATAGTATAATATAATAAACTAACGCTTAAGGTTTTTAAACTTTATAAAAATATAAAAAAACATATAAAAGTTTTTTTTTAATTAAAAAAGCATATAAAATTAGCAAGCTATTAGTATATATATTAAAAATAATAGCTATATTAAAGTTGTAAATTTAAATTAAACAGTTAATTATAATTTAATTAAGTTTGTATAAAATTTATATAATATTTATTAAGCATTAAAAAAACTTTTTAACTTTAAAAAAATAATAAAATAATTTTTATAATAAGTATAGTTTAGTTTAATAGTTAAACTTTAGGTTTATTACTATTTAAAACAGTATATAAAAAAAAAACTATATTATAAAAAGCTTTAATAGTATATTTATAAGTTATATATAATAAAAACTATTTAAACTAAGCTTTTTTTAAGTTTTTTAAAAAAAGTAATAAGTGTTAATTATTTTATTATAGCGCTTTATATAAAAAATAAATAGTTAAAAAGTTTTTTTTATACTTTATATATTAAATAATATACTAATTTATACTAGCTATTTATAGCTTGTATTTTTACGTTAATAGCTTATTTATAGCAATATTATACTTAATAAAACAATTAGCAGAGCAATAAAATAGCTAAAAATAATTATATTAGTTATTAGTAGCTATATATATTGCTAAATAGCTATACTAATTGTTTGCTAGTAGCTATTTATAACTGTTAGTATATAATTATTAATAATTAGTTACGTAAAAAAAGCTATACTATATATAGCTTATATAGCTTGTTCTCCTTCTATACAAAAAGGTTATTGTTTATTTTTCTGCTTGTATGCTAAGCTTTTAGCTTAGCTATTTAGTTGCAGTTTATTTACTTGCTTAAGTAAAAAGTATAGTTTGGTTTAGTTTTAATAGTAAAATATAAATAAAAGCACTATTTAATATAATTTTCTAAAATATAAGTAAAAATTGTAATAATATTAAAAATAGAGAAATAATTCTCCAGGGCTATAATTCTACCTAATATAAGGTTGTGTGAGAAGCACAGGCCTTGTGGGCCCTGTAGGGGAGGGGGGGGGGGTGGAGCCACAGGTGGCTTAGGCCACCTGTGGCTAAAACAAAAAGCCAAGAGGCCCGTAAAGCCTTCCTTTATAGCAGGTCATATTAATATTTTAACGCTATTATTATTATAATTTTTGCTATTTTTATAGCTTTTTTTATAATTTATAATACGTTAAAATTTATAATTTTAATTTTTATATTAAGCTATACTATAAAAATATATATAGTTAATTTATAAACTAATATATTATAAGTTTGTTTAATATTTATAAACTTATATAAAAATATATAAAATACTTTTTATAGTTTTTTAAAATATACTATATAATTTTTTTTTAATAAAATAATATATTTATAAAATTAACAAATAAATTATAAAAAACATTATATTAATTTAAAACTTAAATTATAACTTTTAAAAAGTTTATTTAAATAATTAAAAGTTTTAAATTTTTTATAAATTATACTATTTATAAAAATTTTTTTTTTAATTTAATAATAACTTGTTTAAACTATAACTTATATAGCATAAAAGCTTATAAAAATTTATTTTAAATACTATATATTTTATTTAAAATAATATAATTTATTTTATTTAGTTTAAAATATATTAAAATTATTATTTTATTTTTAGCTTTATAAACTTTAAATTTAATAATATTTTTAAAAAATACTATATTTAAAAAAGCTATTTAATAATAGTTAAATTTTAAGTTTATTACTGCTTAAAGCAATATATAAAAAAAAAACTATATTATAAAAAGTTTTAATAGCATATTTATAAAACTATATATAGTAAAAACTATTTAAACTTAAGCTTTTTTTAAGTTTTTTAAAAAAAATAATAAAGTTTAATTGTTTTATTATAACGTTTTATATAAAAAATAAATAGTTAAAAAGTTCTTTTTATATTTTATATATTAAATAATATGCTAATTTATACTAGCTATTAGCAGCTTATATTTTTATATTAATAGCTTGTTTATATTAGTATTATGTTTAATAAAACAATTAACAAAATAATAAAATAGCTAAATATAATAAATTAATTATTAATAGCTATATATATTATTAAAAGCTATATTAATAGCTATTAATAGCTATTTGTAGCTACTAATATACAATTATTAAAAATTAGTTATATAAAAAAAAATTAAGTTATATATAGCTTATATATAGCTTGCTTTTTTTTTCGTACAAAAAAGTTATTGCTTATTTTTTTGTTTGCTTGTTAAGCTTTAGCTTAGCTATTTAGTTGCAGTTTATTTACTTGCTTAAGTAAATTAAAAAAGCTATTTAAACTTGCTATTTTTATTTAATTTATAATATATTAAGTTTATAAAATTTATATATATTAATTTTAAAATTATTAAGTTTTTTATTTAAAATAATATTTATTAAAGCTTTTATATAAAATAATATATTTTAAAATTAATTAATTAATTTTAATATAAAGTTTATATTTTAAAAGTTAACTAAAAGCTAAAAAAGCTATTAAAATTTTTTTAAAAGTTTTATAAAAAACTTTATAAAAAAAAAAAATTAAAGTGCTTTTTTTTTTGCTTTTTTAAAAAACCTTATATTTTTAATATTTTTTTTTATTTAAAATTTTTATTAAAATATAAATAATAATAAAAATTAAATTTTTATATTTTATATATTTTTTTTTTAGCTTTTTATTTTTTTAAGTTAATTATAATTTTATTATATTTGTTTATTTTTATAGTTATTTATTTTATAAAATTTGCTAATTTATTAAACTTTTTTTTAATATTTATTATATATAATTTTATTATAATATTTATTATTTTTATTATATTTTTATTAATATATTTATAAAAAGCTGTTTTATTAGCTTAAAATTTAACAATATTAGCTATTAGTTTTTATAATTTTTTTTTGTTATATTAATATATAGTTTAATAATATTTTTACTATTAAGCTAGCTTAAATAATACTTTTATTATTAAAATATTAATAAGTTTAATATTTTATTATTGCTAAAAAAAAAAATGCTAATTTTAGCTTTTATTTTTATTTATTTATTAAACTAGCTTTAAAAACTATTTAAAATAATAATAAACTTTATTTATTTTTTAAAATAACAATAAGCTTTTTTTGCTTTTTAAAATATTAATAAGCTTTATTTATATTTAAAGCTTTAAAATAAGCATAAAAAAATAAACTAATTATTTAACTTATTTTTATTTACGTTTAATAGTTAAACTTTAGGTTTATTGCTGCTTAAAGCAGTATATAAAAAAGAAACTATATTATAAAAAGCTTTAGCAGCACATTTACAGGCTATATATAGTAAAAACTACTTAAACCAAGCTTTTTTTAGGTTTTTTAAAAAGGTTAGTAAGTACTAATTGCTTTATTGCAGTATTTTATATATAAAAAACAAATAGTTAAAAAAGTTTTTTTTACGTTTTATATGTTAAATAATATGTTAATTTATACTAGCTATTAACAGCTTGTATTTTTACGTTAGCGGCCCGTTTGCAGCAATATTATACTTAGCAAAGCAATTAGCAAAATAATAAAATAGCCAAACATAATTATATTAATTATTAATAGCTATATATACTGCTAAGCAGCTATACTAATTGCTTGCTAGCAGCTGTTTGCAGCTGCTAATATACAGTTATCGATAATCGGTTATATAAAAAAAGCTATACTATATATAGCTTGTATAGTTTGCTTTTTTTCTGTATAAAAAAGTTATCGCTCACCTTTCTGCTTGCGTGCTAAGCCTCGGCTTAGCTATTTAGTTGCAGTTTATCTACTTGCCTAAGTAGATAACTTATTTTTATTTACGTTTAAAACTTATAGCTAAAATACTAAATATTAAAAAAATAATAAAAAAAAAAAAAAAAAAAATTTATATAAAAAAACGCTATTTATATTTTTTTTTATAAACAAATAATAATATAATTATATAATAAACTTAAGTTAACTTAATATATAATTATATATTATATTTAGTATATAAATATTATTTTAAAAAAAATAATATATTATTTATAATAATAATATATTATTAAAAGCTTATTTTTGCTATAAAACTATAAAAATAACTATTTATGCTTTTTAAAATAACACTTTAAATAGTATTTATAATTTAAAAAAAATATAAATAAATATTTAAAAAGTATTTAATTAAGTATAGTTAAACCAAAAAAAATCTTAAAAACTTATATACTTATACTAGCTAATTACTAGTGGAAAGTTATTTCTAATAGGTACTATAGCCCCACCCCTGCATAATGTATGAAGCAGGTGCCTACAGCCCTGGTGCCACAAGATGCTCTCATAACCATCATATTTAATCTATACGGGCAAGCGATTACGATCTACCGGTCTTGGATGTGTAAATATTCGAAAAGAGCCCATTAGATAGACTACTGGCAAACGAACATGCTCTTGGTATAATTTAGCATGGTAAACTCAAGCAGAGTTCTCTAGTGAATATTTGACACTGCAAGTTCACCAAGGTATATATCTATCTAGGCTACAATATCAAACCTCAAGTCGTTAGACACTCTTTCACCACCACACTATCTTTAAGACGTTAGGTAGTAAGCTAACTATAATTGCGTACACTAACATCAATCCCAAATCTTTTCACATACCACATCATACAATCGATCCAACAAAAAGGATACACAACAACTATTTCTCGCTCGCTAGATAAGTCGAGAAGTCACCAGTTAGGTTGAAATGCATGCTTGGGCATCGCGACAGTGGGAAAAAAAAATACGAAAAAGTAAAGTATAGGAGGAATTGAACCTCCGATGTTGGACTCGCGGGGAATCGAACCCCGGACCACTCCCATGCTAAGGGAGTATTATACCACTAAACCACAAGCCCCGTGATTGGATGATAACAAGAATGCAAATTCTAGATTATGATAGTGAGGATTCCGCGGTTATCACAGAGAGCAGAGCAAGAAACCATATCCGGTATCAATCTATTCGATGAGAAGGGAAAAAACAGTGATATATTAACATTCGAGGACAAATAGTCTTAGATGTAGTATCTATTTAAACCAACCTCCTACAGGTAGGGTCCTAGTGATCAAATCCCACTACCCCATCACGCCCAGAGCAGCCCGCCGAGTTCTGATAGATCCCACGGTAACCCTCGACCTCTCCCTCCAACCTATGCACTACCATCTGTCCTAGCTTTGCATCCCTATGCAGGATGATACCAGCCGGATTTCGGACGTCCAGCAGTGCCCCAAGTGCGCCCTCATATCCGGCATCGATTACCCCAGCTGAGAGCACGGCGCCTGAACGCCACAGGGAAGACCTCACGAACAACTGGCCCATGCAGTCCAGAGGGATGCGGCACGTCTCGTTGAACTCTACGAGATAGGCCCCTCGGGCTAGTTTGATTGTGTCTGTCTCGTGGTGGAAGTGGAGCTCGTGTGTGCCCGCGGCACGGCGGGATGAGTTGTCAAAGTCGATGGTTGCTGGCGACGTCCATTGCAGAACACGCTGTAAGGAGAGATCGACACCGCAGGGCTGTACTTGCTGCGCTTGGGACCGCAGATTGCGTATTATTGCCCGCTTGGCTATGGAGGCGCCGCTAAGCATTGTGGGATGCGGATAGCTAACAGACGGTGAGTTTTTAGGAGGGATTGTAAGAGTATCTAGATAATTGAAGTAGCCTAGCCAGCGCCCAGAAGAGTGAAGGCCATTGCCCAGCCGAAGCAAGAGATCCAATCAGGACAATCATTTTTACGAACGGCGCCACATGCAGATTTGAGGCAGTTAGCCAAACCCAGAACATAGGTGATATGCTTCCCTCGTTCTTATATACGCGATTGAAAGAGTCAAGTGCTGAAATAAATGACGAGCTTGGCGCCCCGTAATGTTGCTTCTTTTATTGCTGTAATAATGACTTACTTCACTACTCTACCCTAATATTTAAATAATCTAACTTCCTGACCTTCCACGCGATCCCGTAGTATCTTCTTATTCCTCCAGGCATAATAAAATCTCAGAACAACGCCGCCAACGGCCACCATGAACAACAGTGCCGCGTTCGTCCAGTGGCCAGTCGGATACCCTTTCTTCGCCTCGTTCGCCTTGTAAATAAACACACCTACGATCTGTCCGGGCGCACCACCGAGTCCGATGTTAAGCGCAATAGCCATTCCCACCGAGGCCGTGCTGAAGATGTTGGAGGACAGCCAACCTAGGAGCGGAGGAATACAGGCGAAAGCACCCGATGCAGCAATGATGAGACCACCGTAGCGCGAGAGATATGCGTCTGCGGGCAAGACCGCTGAGAGGAGGAACCCCACGGCACCGATCAAGGCCATGCCTGCGGAGTGTAAACCGCGCTCGTTGAAATGGTCGGCCGACCAGGATGTGAGGATTTGAACTACATACGCTACGGCGTACGGTGGAACGGTCATAAGCTGAGCCCTCAAATCACCATACCCCAAGCCCGCCGTGATAGAAGGCGTGAACAGAGACAGGGAGCTAAATGGGACGGAAATCCCAAAGTAAATGATATAATGTCCCCACAGCCGCCAATCTATGAGGGTCTGCTTAGCATCATTCCAACTCATTGCCTTATGCGTACCCTTGCTTCCCTCGAGACGTAGGCGGTGGACAGCTAGGTCTCGCTCTTGGATCGTCAACCACTTCGCGTCCTCAGGGAAGTCTGGGAGAAAGAAGAAGACGAAGAACGCCGAGATCACCGACGGGATACCCTCGATGATGAAGAGCCAGCGCCACGCCGAGAGACCAGCTGCCTGGTTGATGTGACCAATTCCATAGGCTATAGCGCCGCCAAACGCGCCAGCCAGCGTCGCTGACGCCAGTATAAAAGCAACCCGGATGCTTCGCTCGTCTGCCTTATACCAGAACGTGAGGAAATACACTAGACCCGGGAATAACCCACTACATTGAACCAGTGTCAGCGATCTTTCTACTTCAAGTAAAGCACCAAAAACAGGATATATGTACTCACGCTTCGAACACGCCTAGTAGGAAGCGCACGACTGTAAGAGAGGCATAGTTATGGACGCCCCCGAGCCCAATCGTCAGCGCACCCCAGGAAAACATGAGCAAGGCGATCCATCTCGACGGGCGCAGTTTTTTCAGCAGGATGTTCGAGGGCACTTCGAACACGCCGTACGCGACTAGGAAGACGAAGAGCGCGATGGTGAACTGCGAGTTTGAGATATCCGCCTCGGTTAACAGGTCGTTGTGTGTCGAGGCGTTCAAGATCTTCGCGTTGCCAATGTTGGATCGGTCTAGGTAGCAGAGGAAGTAGATGCCGGCTGATAATGGAATGATGCGCTTGTCTTGTTTCCATCTCAGCGCCCGCTCAGCGTCTGTGATCGGGCCATCGTCGCCGGCGCTCATATAGCCCTCTAGACTCTACCTTGGTGTCAGTAGACCGCCTTTCTATCATTATTCGACGAAATGCTTCTAGCAAGGGATAGTGTGTCAAGACATACTGTTTTTTGCTCCTCGAGCTCGTCATGATGCTTTTCGTCGGCCATTTTCAGTCTTCACAGCTCCTACCCCGAGTCCTAACGTCACACTCTTCTATCAGTCGACTGAGAACACCCGACCGTAGTTGAGCTCCGAAGGGAATGGTAGAGACATTGGAGTGGCGGCTCAACTCATTTACTTAAACATTGACCAGGTAGACCTGTGTTACCTAGGTATATTGGTGGTAATACCGGTTTATCTAAAAAGGATGCCGAAAGCGGGGAACCGCCATTCCTTGGTGGGGGATGAAGGGGTGGTGGTTGGGCTTTGAAGCTGTCACGGTCCACTCATTCCCACTTAGTGTCGCTTTTCCTGGCGGACTTGATCTTCCTACGCCCGGAAATCGAAAACCGAAGGGATTTGGCCAATGTGGAAGACCGAGCAACATCTTGCTAGCTACCTCCTGTACACGCACTACCTCCACAGACTCCCATACAGCATACTACACGCCGAGTTTAAGGATTGGGCCTAACTTTATATGTGTTAGATTGCTGTATAGATCTTGAGGCTCATAATCACTCCCCACACTCTAGTCTTAAGCCGCCTTAGTTGCTGCTCCGGATGCCGCCTGCTTACTACGTATAGAACATCGTAGGCGAGTTGGAACCTACCAACAAACCAGATTTGAACTGGGTTGCCATCTTGTTACCTCTAGGTAGGGTACGTAAACAACTTGAATGGTACCGAATTTAACTATCCAATCAGTACTCCATGCGAGCCCCATACCCCACAGAATACCTGTAGCTACTAAGTACGCACCCGAACGGTCGGGAACAATCATTCATACACCTCAAACTCACAGAAGGGTATCTTAAATCCAGCGTCTACTATGGTTACCATTGCTTTCGCGGAAGGCTAGCCGCAACTGGTCATTGTCGAATGAGAAGTTCGATCTGCCTAACGGCGGTGTGTCTACGCGCTTCCTAACGTGAATTTACGAAATAATCGACAAGCCCTATGCTCGCTTATCTACGCGATGACTCTTCACCCTGGGATATAGATAATACTTCAATGGAATATCTTGTTGATTTTTACGATATAAGCACAAGAACGAAATGAAATGTCGGCTGGCCAAGACCAGAGTCAATATACTAGGCCCTTGGCAGCATCCGAAATGGCAGGTCACTACTACAACACACCATAAGACGTGCCCCTTGGCATGCAAAAGAACTCTCGTTTGGTATCTTCCAAGCATGTCCCTCGCCGGGACGCTTAACAGATAATGGCATCTAGATGTATAGACATGGACCGATGGAGTTCCTATAAATATGGGCTTCGCCCGTGTACTCGGCCCTTGTGTCTGGTCCCCTCACCCTTCAGGCACATCGAGTCGGCCACTTAGCAAGTCAAATACCTGAGTGAAGGACCAAAATGGCGGTTAAAAGGGCGGCGGTATTTGCTCTTGGCGCCTTGGTGCCATTAGCAAACTCTCTCACTATTGAGTACGTAGAATTCGAACTCGGTTGGAGAATAACCCTTTACTCATACTGATCTCCTTAGGGGAATGCTTGCCGCGCCGCGACGAGGTACTGCGAATGTTAATCCCAGCGGAGTACGTCTTCTCAATCCCATTGAATAAACAAACGATTCTAACCTAAACTTTACTAGAAATTGGCGCTGTTCTCATCTACTAGTTACGACTGGGATGCTCAAACATCGTCAACGACGTGGCAACTCCTAGACGTAGCTAGCGGCAAGATCAAAGAGGCACCATTTGGCTCGGAGGTATCGGAGATCGTCTGGATTGGCGACACGGACACTAGCATCCTATACATCAATGGTACCAATGATCAGACTGCTGGAGGCGTGACGCTCTATACCGCTGACATTGGAGCAAAGACATTCTCACCGTTCGTATCAATCTACTCAGTACCGCCCAGAATGAAGTACTTACGTGAATTTCGATAGGACTCTAGTCGCATCATTAGAGGCACCCTTCCAGGGGTTGAAAGCCGTGCAGACGAAGTCGGGTGATATCAACTTCGTCGTAAACGCTCTCGCCAACTGGAATGATGGATCGGCCTATAATTCCGAATTGGCCACCGCGCCATTAACCTCTGGTGCTGTTTACGATTCCAACTATATCAGACATTGGGATGCTTATATCACCGCTGAGCGGTATGCTATCTTCAGCGGTAAGCTTGCGCTTGCGAAAAAACACGGTGATAAGTCCTATTCCTTGGCAGGCGGGTTGAAGAATCTCCTGTTGGAAATCAACGCTACCGTGACCCGACCCGAAACACCCGTACAGCCCTTTGGTGACCAGGGAGACTATGACTTGTCGCCCGACGGCCAGACTGTTGCTTTCCTCACCAAGGCTCCAGACCTATCCAAGGCGAATCATACTGCAAGTTACATTTACCTGGTCCCCCACGACGGCTCCAAAGTTCCCGTTCGCGTCAATGGGCCCAATACTTTAGCCCCTCAGGCGGCTCAAGGAGCTAGCGGGTCCCCGCGATGGTCTCCAGATGGCAAGAAGCTTGCTTACGTCCAACAAGATGGTATTTCTTATGAATCCGACCGATATAAGTTATACGTCGCAACGATTGACGGCCTCAGTTCGAAGGTCTCGCCTCTCGCTCATGGCTGGGATTCAAGCCCTTCATCGCTCCAGTGGACTCCCAAGGGTGATAGCTTATGGGTGGCTTCTGAGCTACATGCCTCAACACGCCTGTTTGTTGTCCCGTCCAATGCCAAAGGCTCTTTTGTGCCTAAGAACTTTACGGGCCCGGAGACCAACCTCGCCGACTTCGCTATCCTACCTAACGGACGTGCGCTGGTATCTGCCTCGGCCAGTTGGACGAGCCGTATCTTTTACACCCAATCTCCAGGAAAGGATAAAAAGATCCTCTTCACTGCCAATGAGGTAGACCCAGAGCTGAAGGGACTCAAGCCCGATTCAGTCTCAAACTTTTGGGTTAAGAATGACGATGGCGACAATATCCAAACCTTCATGTTCTACCCAACGGATTTTGACCCGAAGAAGAAGTATCCTTTGGCGTTCATCATGTGAGCATCTTCTCAAGTTAATTCCTTATGCCTATCAGAGGGGCAGAAGGTTCCTATCCATAGACCAATGTTAGGGTAGCATTACTAACCTTGAATGCTATAGTCACGGAGGGCCCCAGTCGACTCAAGGAGACTCGTGGAGTACTAGATGGAACCTCCGTCTCTGGGCTGAGCAGGGCTTCATCGTGACGGCGGTCCAATTCACAGGATCGCCCAGCTACAGCCAGGCGTTCACGGATAAGATTCAAAACAACTGGGGAGGGACACCATACACAGATCTAGTCAAAGTATTCGAGCATCTGAAGAACAACGTCCCTTACGTAGACACAGATAGAGCGATCGCTGCCGGCGCCAGCTTTGGATGTTACATGACGAATTGGGTACAGGGCCACGACTTAGGACGCGAGTTCAAGGCGCTTGTCTGCCACGACGGTAAGATCAACCAAGTGGCCGCATACTCAACCGACGAGCTCTGGTTCATCGAGCACGACTCGAACGGCACCATCTGGAATGACCGGGAGAACTACGAGCTCTGGGATCCCTTGACGTATGCTCGCAACTTCAAGACACCTGAGTTCATCATCCACAGCGACGGCGACTACCGCGTCTCCATCAGCGAGGGCCTCCAGACCTTCAATATACTTCAGAGACTCGGGGTACCCAGCCGCTTCCTCCACTTCCCCGATGAGACCCACTGGGTCACGAATCGCCACAACAGCTTATTGTGGCATCGCAGTATCTTTAATTGGATCAAGTACTGGGTAGGGATAGACGAGGAGCTAATCCAAGAAGGGGTTGTACATCAGTAAATTCTGGGAGATAGATCTTCAGTCTACAGCCTCGTGCGCCGAATCGCGGAGGGCGAGAGTACACCTTAATAAATTGACCGATCGCCTGTAATAATGTGAGACAATTGTTCGTTATATATTTCACCATTACGCCGTCTAGGATAAAGAGGAACGTTCATACTCTTCATTACTCGTCGTATATACTTAGATGACTATGACCCTGTCAAGCGTAGGCTCAGCGACATAATGAATGCAGTGAAGACACTTGTTAAGAAATGTATTCGCTTAGCTCCGAGGTGTTACACGGAGTCACGCCTCTGATACTATACCGATACAGCTTCAGATTGAACGGTGACGAATCGAAAAAGCTCGAAGAGACAGCAGAACCAAAGAGGGCTGGAATGAAGTGTGGTACAGAATATGTCACTAGTCTCCCTGTGAGCCTCCTAATATATGACGTGATTGATTTTAATGATAAACAACTTATAGTATCGGATCAATTAGAAGCCGCCGCTGTGCTATGGCTCCTGCAAGCCCATCACAACACGTAGCAGGTAACGTAACGTAGTTATACCTCGCAAATAGAAGACAGGGCGGATTACGGAGATATCGTGCTGCGCATATGCAACTTACTCTCCCCTTGACTTTCCTTTTATTTAGTTACAACCGCACTTCGGATCGTCTAATATTACTTGCGGTGCAGTGATAAACAGCCACAAATCCTACTCTACTAGGCAGGCATCAAAAGCTCAAGACAGCTGGCCACATTCACCCGATGGTGACACCGATTATTACGACTTATAGGAAACGCAAGATTCATTAAGAATTGAAGATTTTCAATCCGGGCGGTGTGCGGCGGTGATTCGATGCAACGGAATGCCGTAAGCTGTTAAGATAATGTAACATCAAAATGCCGTAATATATTGACGCCTCCTGCGCGGTGATTTCACGGCTTTGCAACAATCCGTACGCGGGCTGTTTTCGAGCCGACGCCTAACTGCCTTACGTACTCATACACAGTTTCATCACAATACCGTACACTTTACCGTACTAATAAGAAATGTCCTCGCTTTCTTAGTATCAAATTTTTAGGTTCTCATCAGAGATTCATACGCCAGCATCCCCGGTCGCATATTAACCAAGGAAATAGGAGTTCTACTGGCAGTCTGTAAATCATCTCTCCGGCTTTTAACACCAGAATATAGCCCAAGTATAATATAAATACCAATAGATCTTATAGTAGAACATAGCACATGTGGCACCTCATGCGGCTCATGATCGGTGCTAGACATCGCAAAGTGTGCCTGAATTTAGTCCTGCACTGTCGATCTCTAAACCTTAAAAAGAGTGTACAGAGCTTAGATATACGTGTAAAAGAGTTAGCATGCGGGTGTTGCCGGACTAGATTGAAGATCGCCACTGCAAGTGCTAGAAGACTTGCCAAATTTGATGCCCCATTGATTTTTCTATTGTCATCGTTGCTCGACGAACATACTTTCTTATGAGATACATGCTGGTGGTACTATGGTTTCCATCTAATTGATATATTCAACAATACGCCTTTGAAAATAGAAAATGACGTAGCGTATCCTACAGTGTTGCATCTCAGTCTGAAATGCTTCAATTTTGAGCTAGAACAACCTTGTATTCGTCTTATTGTCTTTGACGTCATAGCAAGAGGTTTCCTACTACTCATACATGCAGGAATATATTAGCTTAAATCAAATCACTATTGAACACAGTCAGACTCGACAGAAATGATCTGTGATGATCACCTAATGCGCCCGCGGGCTTCACTCGCTGGTCTCGGGGACGTTATCTATTTACTCCGTCTTGTCCTGGTTTGTTCAGACAGATTAGTGAACGAAAACCTTCATTGAAAATATACCGACTCACGAACATTACAAGTTCTAGTTTCTGTGTTCTCTTAGTCTCTTCGCCTCGTGGGCGATGCTAGTTAAGAACACCTATCAGTTATATTCTAACACATATTAGAAAGGAAATGAGAATTAAAAATATATATTGTAAATCTCATACGGACTTAGGAGCCTTGCGTGGGCCTTTATATTGTAATACTAGAGTTGAATCTCTAGTACGAGATATCCTAGCGCCCACACCTATCTCCTAACAGCTATCACTTCAAGTGCCAGTATGCTAATGCATTTAGACTTTGTAGTACCTAGCTTTAGCCTCTTCACAGAGCCGTGTAGCTTGCGTATTTCCACAGTAGCCCTTTAGTAGCCTATCGTTAGCCTAGCCTAAGAGCGAGGTTTTGTAATTACACCGGCGTAGCTCAGTGTATTGGTTTCATATACTATACCTTGATGCTATCATACAACATATTAAGGGCTAGATATGCTAGAGCAGCTTGATAATCTAGGAGCTCACGGGGGGATCGCAGGTAGTGTACCTGAATATTTGCTTTCTTGGTTTCCGTCATAACAGTGAAATACTCTGTTTGGACATGATATTGGATTGGTAACCATATCTCAGCTGGTACAGATCCAATATTACGCCATGCAGATCCCCAAAGTATGCCTTGGTTTGTTAATGTCTGGTCGAGGCTACTGGTCCATCATGTAATATTAAGCAGAGATATGCAGTTTACAGCGGAGGAAAAGAATCATATGCGAAGTGATCTTGAGTGTTCCATCTTCACCGGTTCCAAACTATGCGAATTATTCGTCACTAGTTTCCTTAACAGGTAGAAGATCTATATCCTGCCGTGACACCGCTCCGGTCTACATCCATTCATTCATGAGGTTGGCCACATATGAGTAATGAATGCGTTAGCTTAGAACTGGACGTGGCTTAATAGACGCATGGGTCTTTCAACCACCGAGATCGGGTTCACGAGTTCCCATCGCTATACTACTTTCTTTCTCTTCAGTAATACAGGCACATAGCTCCCTTCTAAGACACGGAATGAATATATAAACACTCAAGGACATCCAACAAAGATTATAGAATCCATCCTCCTTACCACCAACAGTTTCCAAACACATTTCAACTTCTTCCATATCCTGTCTATTTTTGCAAAATAGTCGCACTACTCGCAATCTATTATCAATATGCGTTTCTCTAAGATCTTCACAGGAATCGCCCTAGTTTCTACGGCTATAGCTGTGGCTACTCCTCAGCAGATTGCCGATGGTATCATGAGCGTCACCCAAAAGTCTAAAGCACTTCAAGTCAGTACTTAGG
The DNA here is from genome assembly GCA_022432375.1 of Nemania sp. FL0031. Taxonomy (NCBI): domain Eukaryota; kingdom Fungi; phylum Ascomycota; class Sordariomycetes; order Xylariales; family Xylariaceae; genus Nemania; species Nemania sp. FL0031. The sequence continues at coordinate 304,754 of JAJKKK010000055.1, forward strand.
AGCCTTTAATTCTGCCTCTGGCCTTCTAGGAAGCCATAAATTGCCTCAATAGACAATTGTTTCCCTTGCTGCTCCTGCATGCTCCCGAAACCCTACGTAATTGTTACCATGGGTGGATGTTATTGACTCCAATGCCACAACTAGGAACCCGCCCAGAATATTACACTTGCCAATGCTGCTCTATTCCCTTTCGGCCAGGGCCCGGTCCCTATGCTGATTACTGGATTTGCCGATATCGTGAGCACCGCCAGTGCGTTAATCGCCCAGCTTCCCGGTACACCCCCAATCCAGAAAAGGGGTGAGCAACAGCACGCCCGAGACCTCAGCTCTAGAGGCCCAGACGCCGACTTAGTCTTCATGGCTTTCCATGACGTAAGTGTAATAGACCGCCTGCACCACTCCTTTTATCCCTCCCTTAGTATAGATGCGGGCCTTTTACTATTCCGCTAACATAATGATTCTTTTCCAGTTTGTCGAAGTTCATCAGTTCCTGCTCAGTATAGGTAAGTATAATTCGGGGTTATTCTTTTCCTGTTTTAGTGATTTGAAGAGCAGAGACTTTCCTTTTTGGTGAAAGTTGTGCCTATAAACTTCCAAAAATTCTCGCAGCCGACACTTAAGATGGCAATAACTAACTCCGAGTGCTCTAGTTATCGGAAAAGCCGGTTTACTCGACCAGGTTCCGTTCATTGGGCCGCCCATTGCTGCCGCTCTTCGTGGGGTAGAGGGCGTAGTTGATGTAAGCTGCATTAAAGGATAGAGGCTATATGGGAGCAAATTAGTGGACTAACACAAAATATAGACCATCGCTCTCGGCCTTAGTGACCTCGTCCAGTCTCATTCAGATGATATAATGGCTCAAGGCAACTTGCTTCTTGACACCCTCACCACGGCTATTGAGAGTTACAGTTCCCCCGGCAACTAGGTATCGATACACCAGCACGGTTGCCTTGAACTTGGTGGTGTTATGACTCGTTGAGAGGAAAATGAAGTTGCTTTTCAATTCTTTACGCTCATTTTAACATTCAGGATGTTATCAACAAGTGGACTAGGGGTTTGCGAATATGCGCTTTACGAAAGGACGATTGTGGGCACATAGTCTAGGTCACTGTTATAATACAATTGATTGCCATGTCATCATTTCTATGCATACCTCAAGGAGGACTTAGCTTACTAAAATGTTAGCTATATATCTAAACCCCGGTGGGTAGATTGGATTGACCTTTCTTAGCCTTGCACCCTCCTAATGGCATATCTCTACTTTTACTGCTGGGCTTCGGATCTGACGAACATGAATGGAATACTGGAAGGTAAATTCCCCGCTAATTCTAATGTGTTAAACATGATTAGGTCTTTCTTGAAGAACCTGTAATCATCTAGTAATTAAAGTATATTGTTTTAGGTACGCAATACTGGTGCACTAGAATCATATGTCGGGCCCTCTGATGGGAATCAAACAAAAAGCTGGATAATCCGCCAAAGCGATATATTAGAAGTCTATGTAGCAGTGGGCTTCCAATGAGCTACCAATATACTAAAACCTTGTAACACGTAAACGACTTCATAATTCACCTTTTACATGCTTTCTAGATACTTGGATAAAATTATGCCGCCACCTTGGGGCTAGTAGAACCGCTAGCCTAGGACCTATCAGAGCCACTAGGTCTGCTAGGGCTAAGACCCGCTAAAAACGAAGGCAGTTGCGAAGTCAGGGCGCGAAGCGCATACCTACGCGGCTAAGCAGGGCCGGGAGGATCCTTCCACCTTCAACATCACAAATTCAGGCATGCCGCTCGAATACGACTCGAATGCAACCCGGGTCCCTGCCTTATTACCATGCTGCGCTGCTTATTATATAATTTCTATTAGTTAGCTGCCAATAGTCTCACACTCCTATACTACCTACTACCATGTTCGCCCTATGATGTGCTGTTAACAAGCCGCCTGTTAATCCGCATGGCGTGGTGGCCTTTGCATCGGATACTCTGTATTGGTGTGCACGCACTGCTCAGGCTGTAAAGACGGCGATATAAGCGACGTTGCATACCGAAAACGTACCATATCTAGCGCTCTATACGAGGTATCGGATACTTGTCTTGTTGATCGTTCGTTATGATCTTGTATCCTCTGCCTTCATCCCGCAACGGATTCAAGCAGGCTGGGGCCTAAGCCTTACTTATACCACTCATTTGTAATCTAGGTGCATCTGTGCTGCACCGCATCTGCAGAAACACCCCCACTGTATAGAGCCCCTGACTGTCATCTCGACACAACCTTAAATCGCTTCGTACGACAGTTCACGGCAGCCCAGGTTCGTCAAGCCGTTCCATTGAAAATTAGTACCGATTGAGAATGGCCGCTGTGCATATCATTTCGGATTGAGACTGGAAGAATAGTACCGTACCACACAAAGATACCCCACCACAGTTGCGTAGTAGCTTACATATTAGGGGCGCGGTAGCCTGCTTGAGAGCTGCAGACTCAGAATGAAATTAGAGCAATGCCTAATCCTAACTAGTAATGAAAAGCCAACGGCACTCTCGAGTAGGTGACTGTGTTGCGGTGGGACTATGTCAGAACCCCGACTGGACCAGGGCTACACATGGCCACATCCCTCCTCCCTTGACGTACAAAACAGAGGGACCTTTTTGTATATAGATGCCCACCTCTTGGAAGTAGCAGTTAGGACTCCTCGTGCGTCAACAAGTATTCAGGGCATACCTATACGTTGATACTCGTACTGTAGAGATCGTGACACATACACACTCTGCCATAAGGCCACACTCGAAGAGGCGATCGTGCGGCGTAAGAGCGAGCAAGGCGGGCGTTCCTGTATATAGATAGGGTGGTATTCAGAGAAGCCTTAAGAGCTATTGCGTAACAACAAGGGCTCATCACGTACGAAATACTAAAGGGTTCTGACACACTCGATTAGGGTTCGCCATCGCTTAATCCTGGGTGTTTAATGAGCGTAGTATTGTTGCTATAAGAAAACAAAAGGCTAAATTTGAAAACGTATTCATGCTGCCACTGAAAGCTAAGTTCACGGGGGAAAAACCCGCCATAACTACGACCAAATAGCTAGAAAGGTGCCCAGCAAGGCCTTTGAACTTTCAGGCTACTCGCACTACCATAACCTTCTGTGTGGAAAAGCGCCTCTGATCCTGAAACGCCACACGATCACTTGGGTACAGCCACGATGATGGAGTCATCAAGCTGATCGGTGTATTTGCAAACCTTCAGAACAGTAAGCCCTGCTTTGCTAAGGAGCGAGTCCCAGTCTGCGCGGGAGCGTTCCATAGCGGCAAAGCAAGTGCTCATGGCAAGATCTAGTTGAGTAGCTCTCCATGGCGCTCCACGCTCGGGGAGCACCATCTCGTCAATCAAGATCCACGAGCCCTCCTTCATAGCGGGCTTGATATTCTCGAGAATCTCAATACACTTATCGTCAGGCCAGTCATGCAGAATGTTGCGCAAGTAGTATGCGCGGGCACCTGGTGATATATTTGGGTTAGCAACGCTGATTAGTGAAACGTTCAAGTGTGTGGCCGGTTCTTGCCTACCTTTTATTGGCTGTGGCGTGAAAAAATCATAAGCGTATGTTTCGAGGGTCTCGAAACCTGGAAGAGCTATCGTTTTGGCCTGTTCGATACCCTCCGCTGTGTCTTGGAGAATTATACGACCGACGAGGCCAGGGTACTTTTCTCTCACGGCGATGGATTGATGGCCCAATGCCCCTCCAATGTCCACAAAAACCGGATCGTTTGCGCTTTGAACTGTAAATTGTTCCTTGAAATCGACAACGTCTAGAAACCCTGGAAGCCCATGCCGCTGACTCGCCATCCATGACATGAAGAAGCCGAACATAACTGGGCGTTCTTTTACCCATTCAAAAGCTTGCTGCTTAGTTTTGTGGCCAATGTACCACGGGCAATTAGCTCCGTCAGTCACGTTAGCATACCCCGTATTACGAAGGAATTCAGGAAGTGCGTTAAAGGCTGGCACAAGGGTTCCCAAGCTATACGAAATGTTAGTTGCGGCAACAAAGTATATTACACCGGTATGACTTGGGTGTGCGACCGTTGCTGCGACTCTGATCGCTTAAACTTTCAGCTTACTTACTAGAACGGGACTCCGGCTTGGCCGCCCTTCGAAACCATAGCCGACGTGATATTATTTACGCGGTACAGGTCATCAGAAGGTTGGTCAATCATTCCGAACGACTGGTAGTAACGAAGAAGCCGTTCTATGTACACTATTAGCCGTTGATGTTAAGGACGACTAGACTGGCATACTCATCAAAACCGGGTCAACTTCGGTCGAGGCTGCCAACTCGGCGTTTGTCGCCTCCTTTTTCTCTACCAGATGCTGGAACAAATGTGTTTCCAGGCCAACGAGAGCGAGTGGGAGTTGAAGTGGCTACGGGTTCATCAGTAGGGGTATTGGGATCAGTCAACGGTATGCACAAACCGAGTGAACAATCCTATGGACAGTGTCGCCCGTGGCTTCCGTAGCAAGGTTCAGCTTTCGAGCAGCTTCGCTCAGCTTACGACGAGTTCCATCATCTAGAGTCTGTAAGGTGCCAGAGGAAAGAATATTATCGATTCTATCGGCTAAAGCCACAGCTTCATTAGTGAGAGAAGCCATTGCCAGCTAGAATGACACTAGTGTGCAAGCTATAGAAGTAATGAAAGTGACAGAAGGTTGATGGATATGGATATCTACTATCGAACCTAGGAGCCTGCGACGTTATTAAGTATCTAGAGTATCATATCAAGGCTTTGTTCTAGATAATCGGCTACTACTTGTGCCGAGAGTGACGTTGGAAATGTGACATGTAAGGCTAGACAGACTTGTCATGTACCTATACATTCAGTCCTGTCACCGCTGTCTTGCTTTGTAATTGTATGTATCAATACTCACTTTAGCCAATCATCTGTGGAGTCTAATGGCTAGAAAATCCGACTTGAACCCAACAAATTTCCTAATCGAGACAACAACACATCCACCATCACGGCTCTGGCGGTGCAACACAAATTGCCAACGCACAGCCGAGGACGACTTATGCCACTACTGCTGCTACGTGCTTAAGTACATTGTAATTCTTAAGAAAAGTTATACTGCTCGGTTAGGTTTCTTGAGGTACACGTGAAGTCCTAGTATTAACAAGCCAAGTACTATGTCATCATGGCAAGACAATAAACGTATGTGTTCGGCCGAGAGCAATCCGTAAATAAACAAACATAGCTTTGCATCCGCATAACTATCGGTACCTAATCCGTTTCCGACATATCGTTTCTATCACCCCTTGCTTACGAGTTGGCCCGGGCACTGAGCTGCTAGCGCGTTGTGAAGGTGATCTGTGAGCAAACATGTCAAGGCTGGGGCTGTTACACATAGGGGCGATGCTTGTGTTTAAAATCTTGTTTTTCCTCTCTCTTCATTTTGTTCTTGTAGTAACCCCCCATATTCACCACTTTGATGGCTGGCTCTTCCTCAGATAAACACTAGCAGCAATATGACGAGGCGATCCAAGCCCTTTACGGAGGTGGAAGCGGACGACCTTCGCATGCGATACATGCAAATCATCTCACCTACAAGCGAGGGCGCTACTATAGCGAGTGGGCCAGCTGAATCACATAATCTTCCAAGGTCACTCGGCCCACAGGCGGCACCTTTCGGTGCTCGCAGCGATGGATCATTTGTCGAGAATCTTGACTGGAAATTAGCCTCTTCAACCGCCCTCTCCAGATTCCTAGACTGGGAAGCCAAGGATACGCACGGGATATTCTTGGTGACTGGCCTCCCGGGCTGCGGTAAATCGATGCTCCTCGAGGCAATCGCTCGTGGACTAGAGCAGAAGACGGCCCGACCGTCGTTCGGAGTAGCATACTTCTTTTGCAATAGGAACACCAGAGACACAGATTGGGAGAATCCTACAACGGTGGTTGCGAGCCTCGTTGGCCAACTAGTGAGGCAGCAGCCTTATCTTCTAGAACACCTCATCCAGGCTCACGGATCGGTCGATGACAAAGAGTTTAACCAAGAAAGACAATTCCATACAATGGCCACGGCCCTGTATTCTATGATTCAAGACCCCCAGTTTATTCCGACTTTGTTTCTCGTTAACGCGATCGACCAGTGCTGTCCCAATATGGACCTTACGGAGGTGAGAGATGACGAAGACCTCCTGGACCTTCTATACCTAATTTCTATCACTTCCTCGTCGCAAAAGGTCCGATGGGTCGTATCTGGAACCGACTCACTCCAAGCCGACAAGGAAGAACTAAATACCATTCTTCATCTTAATCTTGATGTAGACACTGCTATGCAGCCTGTCGCCGATGCATATAGCGATCACATGGCCAATATACTCATGCGGGATATTATTCGGGGGAATGAAGACTTTCGTCATGATATCGAGCGCATACTTTGCACGAAGTCGCAGGGGAACTTCTTATGGATTAGGCTAGCTTGCAAGATAGTCCAAAGCATGAGAGCTCCGTCGAGTGCATTCTATATCATCGAAAAGCTGCCGAGTAGCGTTAAGAATCTTCTTTCTTACGCAATGGATAGGATTCCGAAGTACCATCCGGGCTTCAATGAAGATTGTCACAATATTCTCTGTACCGTTGCCACCGCCTATCGGCCGTTAAGCACCAAAGAACTAGAAGAGATCATAGGCCCACGGCTGATGGTTAAATCTGAATTTATAATCAGGAACTACTGCGTCCCATTTCTGGAAGTACATGATGGCAGAATTCTTCTCAGTCATCAATGCGTCAAAGATTTTCTGTACTATAAGGCGAGTCATTTTTCAGATACTGGTTATTTCGACAGAAGGATTATACGGGGGTGCCAAGGTCGGTTGTCAGCCCTGGCTCGTAAAACGAAACGACCCACGGCGTTTTCGATGAGTCAAGATGAAGAAGACCTATCATTGGCCATACACTATGCTGCTCTATACTGGTCAAGCCATCTTTCCAGACTCAGGCCGGGACAAATAGACAAGGTTGATGAGGTCGGATTCCTAAGTGATTCTGATAATGTGATACAATGGTTGGACCTTTTGACATCCTCGACTGATCTAATGAGAGCACTTGTGCAGATGGAAAAGTTAGAATGGACTAATAAGGTAAGTGGTCTACATCCACTTTCCACGTCAAATGCAACATCTCAACACCGTTTAAATTGGCTAATCTAACCTACACACTGTTTTAGCCTTCCTGGGATCAGTTATATGATTCGTGTTTTCTGGCGGGCGTAAGATATGCCTTCGACTCAATCTACTGTCGGCTGTTCGCAGAGAGCCCTGGCGAGATACACCCTAAAAACAGTCTCTTATTCATGCCCGATAGTAGCGACCCCGGACTACTTAAATATAAACCCAAGTGGCTCAAACTGTTGCCAATAGGTAGGCAAAGAAGGCCTGGTATTACGTTTCGTAATAACGGTCATACAAACTACGTCCAGTCCTGCGCGTACTCGTTTGATGGCCGTTGGCTGGCCTCGGGCTCCGACGATAAGACAGTCCGTATCTATAATCGCTTTGGCCAGATACGCAATGAAATAACAAAATTTAATGATGGAGTGCGTGTAGTTCAGTTCTCCAGCGAAGGGCACTTGGTGACTGTTGAACACAACTACGTCAAGATATGGAAACCTGTAATAGCTACACTGGAAAAAACGATTACTGAGTCTGACCTGGGAAGTTCCTCAAGTTCCTTTACCTCTGCGGCCTTTTCTAGAGACGCAAGAAAGTTGGCCATATCCAGAGGTAATCAAGTGGGAATTTGGTACGTCTCATCATACGTATTGAGCAAGGAGTGGGAGACAGAACACGAGATCACTTGCTGTGAGTATCTCTTTGAACTACTTTTTTTCCATTTTCGGCAACTTTACAGGGTCTGGGAGCTTCCAGAATTCTCAAAAATACGCTCGAAATTGTGATAACTGACCCCGAGTGTTCTAGTGAAGTTCTCTAATAATGGGCGCCTTGCATTGGCTTCCTTCGGCTTAGGAGGCTCATCTGGTTCACTTGCAATTTTTAGCCCGGATGATGGTACGAAATTGTACGAGATGCGGGCGGAAGAACCATTGAACATAAATGATATCTGTTACTCTCCGGATTCCCGATTGATATCTGCCGCATTGGATAGTGGCAATGTCATGGTATGGAAAGCGGACCGTGATGACTCGGCACCTAGAAGTTTTGCCAATCATAAAAAGAGCGCCAGGTCCGTCTCTTTTTCGCCTGACTCGGTGCATCTTGCCTCAGCGTTTGATGATACAACGGTTAGGGTATATGACCTAAGCAACCCCGCGGATGATCAAAAAGCTCAGATCTTCTGCGGGCACGAGCGGGAGGTAATGTGTGTGTCATGGTCACCAGTCGGGCCGTTCTTGGCATCCTCATCTGCTGATAAGACTGTCCGTACCTGGTATTGGGACACGGATGCTATGAATAGTTCATCCCCAGGCCACAAGCAGCCTATCACCATCGTCAAGTTTTCCCAAGATGAGAAACTACTCGCGTCAGGATCCATAGATGGACAAGTCTGCCTATGGGATGGAGATACGGGCCATCATCTAAGATCGCTCGAGGGTCATGATGGCCAGATCCTATGGCTTTTCTTCTCTCGGGACGGCCAGAGACTCGGTTCCACTTCCGAGGACTCCAGTGTTATCATTTGGAACACATCTACTGGAATGCAAATGTATAAACTCCAGCACGACTATGAGTGGGTGCGATGCGCTACGTATTCGAATAATCAAGAGCTGCTGGCATCTGCGTCGGATGACTGTATCGTCAGATTGTGGGATCTGAGTGAGGACATTCATAACCGCCTTCGAAAATTAGAAGGTAGTAGTAGTGAGAGCGATAGAGATTGGGAACAGCCCAAAGAAACCAATATCGATGATAATGATGATTGGAGTATAGTAAGTGGGCCGGGGACAGGAAAAGGGAGTCCAAGGCAGTTCAGAGGCCACTCTGGCCGGGTCCATACTATTGCCTTTTCGACTGATGACAAGTACCTAGTGTCCGGCGGATATGATCGCACAATCCGGATGTGGTGTTTAATACACCAGGGGCTATCCAATGAGGAATCTAACAAACAAAGTGCCGCATATAGAATTTTTAACTTGGACGATCCTGTTTCCGCGGTTGCAGTCTCTCTCAATGGACAACACCTTGTTTCGTCTTCGTCAAGCAGCATCCAAATATGGGATATTGAAAGTGGAACATGCCTCAGGGAATCCAAAGGCGGGCCTTTCACTTCACTTCAACTCAATTCGGACAACCTGGACTGGGTTTTGACTGAGAAGGGCCCCCTGTGTTTGAAGCCTACGAAGGATGATGCTGAGCTATGGCCTTCTTCGTGGCCTCCGTGGAGCTTGCAATCCGATTGGATCAGGTGGAAGGATAAAAAGGCTCTATATATTCCACGGCACCACCAACCTACCGGAAACGGGATTCTGACTAGCCGTGTACAAGGACATAGTGTGGCGATAGGTTGTGGCTCTGGAGAAGTGCACTTGTTAGTATTCGTAAAGGGCGCCGAGTTCGGGTGGGGTAACAATCATGACTTTAAAGAGGTGTGAGAATTCGAGCTTATGGCAATATATCTATTCATACCTTAAGTAGCAACAATAACGTAACTTTATAGTCGTGAATTAGACTTCAGTCCTGCGCTCTAATTGTTTCAACACTAATAACATTCCGCAAGAAGCGTCTACGATGACCGCTTGTGCCTCCTATGGCTTTTACTTGTTGAGAATATAGCACCGTTACATTATCCCAGTTCACGCAGAGTGCTTAGGGAGTCCAATGTTCCTACGTATTTATCTATACAACCATACCTCCTGAGCGCTGCACACATCTTGGTATTCCAGAATTCCGTCTGCGCCGGTTCTACCATCCTATCGGCGCAGAATATATAAAGCTCTCTGTTAGGTTTTAGCCGATGTAAATACCATATCGATGGTAGGCATGCTACTACAACCTTATAGTTTCTCAGGAGTTTGACATAGTTTCTGTTCCTCCTCCTCGCCTCTTGTTCATATACGCCTTTCGATACGGATAGGATAATAATACATTGCCTTTGCTAGCCCTATGCTTACTTTGCCTGCCCACTAACCGTGTGACCGCGAGGAAATGGAATCCGGGCAATGGGAGCAACCATATGTTGACTTTGAAGTTCGAGATATGAGAGGTGGGCTTCAGCGTCACGATGTCATAACGTAGTCCATGAAGTACGGCCAGAGTCGTCTCCTGTAAGGCAAAATCTAGAGTATATATTGATATCGGGGGGGATATGTCTATGTTCATTTCGACTTTCGCTAGTCCGGTAGGGGTATTAAGCGGTTGGCTGTAGGACCGTAGGCGTGTTCTCCTTGAGACGTCCGACAAATATTCGAAAAGACTTCAAAGGCGTTTGTCTTCATCATGCTAGGCTTCGACAATATCCGCGTTTGCTACTGGCTACGGGCGATCGATCGTAGGTGCAGCAAAACCGAACCCTTCTCTAGCTATCGAGTATGGCCCACTAGGATTCAATATACCTTCCGATGGATCCGAACCCCTTTGGTAACCCTTGTCACTACATGTAGCAGGGTCTCTTTGATCGAAGCGATGAGATTTGAAGGACTACCTATGCCATCTAAAAAAAAAACAATTAGCTTGCGAACCCTAGTTACAGCATCAAGGATTAGCGAGCGATACGCGATAGTAAACTCATAAAGTTGGCGAATGAGAAATATTGTTAGCGAATACATGCTGCAGTTCCACCATGGAATTGTACGTTTTTGAGCAGGTCGCCCAAAAAGAAAAATAAAATAAAGTAAATCAAACATTAAAGAGGGTTGTGACAAGACGTGTATGGATTGCATTTCCGAAGTTTGATTTGCACTCAAGAGGATTATCAATTTGCCACTTAATGTAACGCAATTGGCAGCCCTAAGGCCGATCGTCAGTATTAGACAGCAGTGATTTTGGAAGTACCAATGTACATATATTAACAGTCGACGCAAGGGAGGAATTGGCGCAGGATAGATAAGAGGCGCAAATATCCGACTCGCGCGACCAATCACCCAAGGATTCAGGGCGCTCCCGATTTGATTGAGTCTTGGGCTGGGTCATTCGCAGGTCCAGGTCCAAGGTCCAGGTGTGTGTGCCGACGCATTCCCCTCAGCTGTCGCTAATCCTCGGGCTTACATACATACATACATACATACATACACACATATCTGCATCCCTAATGTTGCACAGCAACAGAGACACACACCCCTGCCCTGCCCTGCGTTCAAAAGGGGGCGGTTAATCCTCGTGCGGCTGGACGACGTTAACGCAGCTAGGTAGCTGAGGGGAAAAAAAAGCCGGACAGGCCACCCCCAACGCTCCGGAGCATGCTGAGATCATCGACCTCCTCCCATTCCGGAATTACGTACAAAAAACCCTCTAGTCCCCGGTCGCGATCCCTAGCCTTTCTCCGATACGCGCCGTGGGCTCGGCGCACAACGACCGACACGTCGCCATGGCGGGGGAGCTTGTATTGCCGCAATCACTGCCATGCCAGACCTGTGCCACTGTCACGGAGACCACCTGGTCCTGCATACAGTGTAATAACCTCGCCTTCTGCGATAGCTGCTGGTCGAAATGGGTTTTGCATCTTCCTGGTGCAGTAGGATGGTCAGTAGAAAGCTGTGTAGACCGTGACCGTTCCCGTGACGGACAAAGCCAGGATAAGTAGCTAATCATCGTTTCTGTTCCCTAGGAACGGCAAACCGCACGAGAAAGCCAACCCCCTTGTCGTGGATCGGCTGCGCCAGATTTTAGAACCAACCCGGACAGAGGCAGAACACGAGGCCGAGTTGCTCGAAGACCAAGACACAACCTGGTTTGGGTACGGTCGCGATGGGTCAAACCATCCCCAATTGTACGACTATGGGCGGTTTGCTGCCATCATGGCCGAAACCCATACCGAGGAGGCGGGCGAGCGCTATCCTCAGCTGGCATCATTTATAGGCGAAACAGGTATGCATGACATTGTTTGTAAACAAGGAGGAAGAGATGCATTAGTCTGAACAGCCTGTACTGATGGTGTGGACGTAGGTGCTGGGAAAAGTACGCTGATCAAGCTACTGATTGACCGCCAAGACTTGACTTCACCACAAGGGTCTAAGTACTATTCTCCAGTCACATCGTCTAACCAGGATAGAATCTCGACTACTGGCGACGTGCACCTCTATGCGGATCCGTCTACACTACATGCGACTAGCCCCTTGCTTTTTGTAGACTGCGAAGGTCTCAGCGGCGGCGAAGCTGCGCCTAAACAGTTGAGACAGGACATATCATCGCACTCAGCCGGGAGCCATCCGCGATCGTATGCCGCTCCAAGGAAGCTCGAATGGGCGCAAACGCCCCAGACCCAGAAGCGCGAGTTCGCTGTTAGCCAACTATACCCGCGCATCCTATACACATTCAGTGACGTCGTTGTTTTCGTGCTGCGGAATCCCCGTTCGTTCGAGTCTACCGTGCTGAACAAATTGATCAGATGGGGTGCCGCATCCATAGACAAGTCGATTAATCAACCAGTTCTTCCACACGCCATCATCGTTCTCAATGCCACCGACACCAACGTCGACGAGAAGGAGTGGGATATTTCCAAAGCTACGCAAATGCTACTGTCTGATATTAGTGATGCCATCAGACGGGAGCCTGTTCTCCAGCAGTATGCCCAGATCTGGCGCCAAAGGGGGAGGCGTCTCAATAATACCAAGGAGCTCTTAGAATGTTATTACGCTTCCATCAGCGTTGTCAGGGTTCCTTATAAGGGGTCGTATAGTAAGTGACAGGTTACGATAGAATGAGCACTTATGGCACGAACAGCAGACAACTCTTAGTCGCGATCGTCTATTGAATTTCACTGAGTTTCGGCTTTAGAATACGGTATTAAATTATACTAATCTATCTTCTCTAGTGTTAATGAACGAACAAGCTGGCAAACTTTCGGATCTCATCAAGGACCGATGCGCCGCAGCGCACGCGAAGAAGAAGCAAGTTCGCATGCTTGCTAATACAGAGAAACTTCAATTCTATCGTAAGCTTCTATCCGTCTCGAAATAATCTTCTATCATCCTCAAATCAGCTGCAACTAACGGCCAGTAGTTCAAGCGTCATTTGACCACTTTACCCGAGATCTCAACACGCCGTTTGATTTTGTCAAGGAGATGCTTCGGCACAGTCCCGCCTCTCGAAACTTTGAAGGTAATATTCTCGGTCTCGCATTGTTAATAAGAGACAATGCTCTCGACTCCCACATTCGTAATGATGCTGAACAAATCTTTCGGGCAATTGGGCCGATGATTGCATCGTGCGTAATGCTTGACGCTGTCCGACAAAAGCTCCCTGGTACGTTTAACTACTTTAATGAAAGCTCGTATATCTTCTTGGCTAAGAGGATGCACTATAGGGACTATCAGCCGACTATTGGATGATCGGTATGCGAAATCTTGCATTGGGGCGATGCAGACGTTTGCGGGACTTTACTGGCCTTGCAGCTTCCAGAGCTCGGCGCATGTCGGTGAGCTTGGCCAGTGCTGTAACGTCAAGTTGGGGCACAATCCGAAAGGCCATCAAAACAAGCAGGGAAAGATCATCGGCCATGGAGAATACCAGTCCAGCTTCAATATCGCAGCCTTCCAACCCGTGTGGGAGAAACTCATAAGAGCGAGCCTCACCCAGGTCCAGACGGCCAGTTCGCAGCTAGCTCATGAGTTTCCCGACAGATCTGAGCTTGAAATTGCCGCTCTGTTACACCAAGAACGCCTAAATGAGTTGTATTCAAACAATCTAGGATCGGCGCTAAGTTTCGTCAGCTATTCATCATGCCTCTGCTGCTTAAGGGAACTCCCTGAGTGCGCATTACCCTGTGGACATGTCCTCTGTCTTCCATGTATAGAGATATATGGACGTAGAACTTCGAGAACAACAATCGAAATTAGCCGATGCCCAATACATGTACGAGATGTGATTTCAAGTCCGCCTTGGGTCGTGATCACAAAACCACGATACGCTGGTGCCCGAACTCTATGCCTCGATGGGTATGTCCATCACGGCTAGCGAAGACTCAAGAAATATGCTAATGCATCATAACAGAGGAGGAATCCGCGGGATTGTGCAGCTTCATGTTCTTCGAGAGATTGAAAAAATACTGGGATCCGATCTTCCGATCCAACTGTTCTTCGATCTAATGGTGGGAGCCGAGTAAGTTAGACAAATAGCATACTAACTAACACCTTAAGCCCCCTTACTAACACGCGTAAAGTTTCGGTGGCGTTATTGCTATTGCGCTTGGGGTAAAGAAGTGGTCCGTCAGCTCTACGATGGAGAAATTCAAAGATCTCTGCCATGAAGCTTACATCGCCCGCGGCATATCTAACCTGCCACTTTCGGGAGCATTCTCAATCTTCTTCCACAAAAGCTTATACAAACATCAACCCCTTGAAAGTGCACTACGTCGGTACTTGTCTGAGCAGCCCCTATTTGGGGCCACATCTCATAGGTCTTGGCTTGCAGCCTCAACCAGAGTTGCCGTCACTGCCACAGCGGTCGCAAGTCGCCAAAACGTCGTCTTCGCCAATTATAATCGCCCGGATCCTCCAGAGAAGAGTACGTCAGCATTGCGCTATACTATGGTCATTGCTGCTAACGATTGCTAGAAATTCCTTATCATTTTTCTCGGTCGGAAACACCAGCTAAAGAGATACGGATGTGGGAGGCGTGAGTACTGCCCCTTCACATATAAATGATAGCGAACTAATGGTATCCCTAAAAGCGCCCGAGCAACAACTGCCACACTACCTATATTCTCGTCGTTTAAAAAGGTTGAAACCGAAACCGAGTATAACAGTGGCGGAATACGCAGCATGTGTCCTATTCACGTAGCTCACCACGAGGCAAAATCAATCTGGAAAGACATTGCTGATTCGCCACCCGATCTGGTTTTATCTGTCGGCACCGGCCGTAATATTGGCGACAGTTCAAAAGGCGAAATGAAGAGCTCGATGTCATTGCACACCGCGACTAACGAGTCACTTAACACAGCGAACCTCCCTAGTGCAGTGATTCGCCAGGGTCGAGGCGGTATGGGAAACTACAAGCGGCAGAATCCCCAGGGGCCTTTATCTCCAGACCCCTTTTATAGAGGGGCCGCGAGAGGCTATATTGTGCGGAATCCACAGGCGCCGATGCTGCTCACATTCAACAATCCCATCTCAGGCCAAACAGACCGCCTGAATGACCCTCGCTTAACTGAGAAGACATGGAACAGCTTCCTGTCTTCCCATGTACCGCAACCACGTTCTATTCGCCAGCGGTATCGACGCATCTGTCCTGAGCTGTTCTCTAAACTGCCAAAATTCGACGATATAGCGAGACTAGACGACATTGAAAGGGAGGCACAAGAGGTATTGCGACAGAATTCTGCAGAGCTCGTTGAGATCGCCCATAGGCTTGTGGCAAGCTCCTTTTTCTTTGAAAAAGATGTATCGAGTGTTAAACAGAAGACCTCTGGGTTTACATGCACCGGTTCGTCTCTCTTCCGCTGATCTACTTACTACATAGAATATTCAACTCTCAATAACTGCGCTACTTGATGTTACATACCGCTAAGAATGTCCACAGGGTCCATATACTGCAGATTCCGGCCATATTCGCCTGAGATCAAGGCTCTGGCCTGGTTCCTCATCTCGCTCCTCGACGGCGACTTCGAACCTTACTTCCTTCTAGAAGAAGATTGTGAGGATACGGCAGCCGTAAGCCACTCTATCATTCCCAAGTCTATCCCATCACACTTTCCCAATGGAATAGTCACTGATCTGTATGATAATAGTGGCCAGTCCGCCAAATCGTTCTTACGGACTCGGTGCTTCAGGATATGCATATACAGGGCAACTTCCAGCTCGAACAAATACGCATCAATTCAGCAAGCGAAGACTCCGATATCAAGATATCCCTTTGCCTTCAAAGCACTCCGTATCCGAGCGGCGTCCATGCCTTATTAATCAGCGGCTTCCCGAGACGGCTGATGTCTGAGGATGGCAGCGGCGTGCACCAAGCCGGTAAGCTAAGTCGAAGAAAAAGACGATCTGATTATTGAGAACATGCTAACGCCGTGCTAGTCGTATCTATGAACAGCCGATCAACAATCCAACGGCAACCAAGTTCTATCAATAGCGATATTGCGGAAACGATCAATTCCCCGACGTCAGCTTCCTTTTCTTTTACAACATCTATGCGCGAGACTCCCATAAGTCCGCCTTTCAGCCCGGCTTCGTTCGAGAAGCTATCGTTGAGACGTAACACAGATGATCTACCAGAGCTTGAGGGCTAAGTTTCCTTCCCCTTTCAAAGAGACTGCCTGTAAAATACCCATCGTGGAGCGGCTATTGTGAGAGGTTTCAGTTCGGTTATGGCTAGGTAATATGACCTGATGTCCTATTAGTTTTATGGTAATATAGTAATTAATAAGGGTGTTCATTGTATTTGGGTAATGGCATTCCTAATATGGCGTACCTTTCTGAAACATACATTTGAACCCGTGCGTTAGAAGTGAAATTAGTAATACATGCATACTGAATCCTTTGGAATAAGCCAAAACGCCACATATCAACCTCTGCATCAGCCATCCCCGCATTCCTCAACGTCAGCCGCCGACTGTCTCTTCAGCCCCTCGGTATGCTTTCTTTTTAGAAACGCCAAATATCTATACCTCATCTAAGGCTCGCCCAAGACGACTCGCCTAGACTATTTATTCTTCTTCATCCACTCGTCGTCAATGTCTTGGTAGTCATCTGGGCCATATGGCTCCGTCATCTCGGCGAACCAGCCCTTCTTACGATACGGATTGAGCCCTAGGTCGTGCTGCAGGAGGTCAAGGTAGGGGACAGCATCAAAGATGAAGTTGGGGTTCTTGCTGCCCCAATCCGTGGGATAGCGCCACTTTCCCCAGCGATTAGCCAGCACAGTCTCGTACTGCAGTTTCTTCAGCGCGGTTTTGTCATCTAGCGTGGCTGCGGGGTTGATGGTCAGCTTGCCCTGGAAATACGCGCTGATCCAGAGCCCGGAAATGTGTGCCGTGATGGCGTTACTGAAGTTCGAGATCATGCCTGTGAACGCAACGTCGCGACTGCGCAGGAACCTCGGCGATGCTGGTACCATGAAGTGGTACAGCATATACGGCGTCAGGGGTGCGCAGGGGGTCACCTCGTCCTTGCTGTCAATGCCCTTCTGCTCCGTCAAGGGGATGTAGTTCTTGTTCCAGATGGGCTGGCGCTGCAAGCGCGGGAAGCGGCTTAGGATCTCCTCGTCGGCGCGTTTGATTAGATCCTTTTGATTTGCGAGGTCTTCGGTTGATGCGCCATCTGCCCACCTGTGAGGGATACCGAGCTCCTTTTCAATTCCTTCCGGGAAGAACTTGATTGCTGGGACATGCTTCCAACCTGTGTTCGCGAGGAACACGTCAGATCCGAATTCTGTCCCGTCCGCAAGGTGCACCTTGCCAGGACTCAAGTGATCGACTTCGCCAACGTGTATATCGATCATGTCGCCCTTAACGAGCTCCAGGATATCTTGTTCATAGTTCAGAATACTAAAGCTTGCACCGGTAAACATAGCCTCGGTCCAAGGCTTCAGCTTCGCTGTATCGGGGTGCGAGTCGAATTTGTTCAGCGTAATTACATCGTTACCGAGGACTTTCCAGAAGCCGTCAACAATAGTGCGGCCTATAGCGGTGCCATGGTAGAAGTTCCGGATCGTCGAGTAGCCGTCAGCGTCACCCCAGATGCACGGGCTGAACCATGTCAAAAGGCGCATATCTATAGTAATGTCAAAAGAATATCCCAAGGCAAATATAACACGGGTGGTACTAACTAGCAAGCTTCTCAATCCATTTCTTCAGCGGCGTGACATAAGGGGGGGCCATCCAGCATGGGCCATGGCCACTTGCTATTCACTCAAAGTCAGCTTATCCACCGTCATACGGTGAGAGAGCAGGCGAGACGAGACATACATCTAATAACCCAATTAACTTTCACACCAGCGGTAGCATACGCATAAACGGCATCCCAAGCAAATTTGGTTGCACCAAATACGGTGGCGGCCTTGGCAGTCTTCAACGTGTCGCTGTTTTGTTGAAAGTCCTTGCCATGGAAGATTCTTCCCCCAAAGACCTCTTGGCCTTGAAAATGGGGTAGGAAAGGCTCAGAAGTAAGCCCCGTCGCAAGAATAAGTCGCTTCGCGAAGACCTTCTTAGCCGCGCCCGGGCTAGGCGTATCAAGAGTCAGAACCCAACCCCCATCTTTCGTCTCTTGGTGTTCTGCAGACACGACCTTCGTGTTGAGGCGAATCAAGTCGCTAATCCCGCTCTCCACGGCGTAGGCTTTAAGATAGGTGTTGATAGCCTGTCCTGACATGTGCTTACCAACCTTGACATCGAACCTCTCGGGGCTCATAGGAAAGCCCGGGTATTCGTATGTCCCGAGGAGATTATTGCTCTTGAGGCCTGGGTATAGGCGCTCGTCGGCCCATGTGCCACCCAACGATGATTGGCCATCATAGACAACCAGTGACCGATCGGGTTGTGTGGCATGGAATTGGCCTGCGGCAGCTAGGCCGTACCACCCTACCAAAGGACTCAGCTGGGCATTCTTCGCGAATATCAGGGTAACGTCAAGCCATTATCGGGTTTTAGAGTCGATATCACGGCACCCAACCCAAGAAAGTAAGACACCGAGCCGAGACAGCATGCAACGGGGATATGTGGCTCACCAGCACCAATGACCACGCAGTCAAAGTTCTCCATAGAATTCCAGATAACTCTTTCGCCAATCGGCTTGTTCTTTTTCTTTAGTATGAATAAAAAGAAGTTCAAATGAAAGGTACCGTTTCGAAACGAAAGATGGTCAGTTGTGCAACATTACCGGGTTGTCAGAAACAAAAGCAAACTTCGGATCTTGCGGGTTTGGAACGCGAAAGAGTTTCACAGATGAGCAAACAAAGAAATTCCCCTGATTGAGGACCGAGATGCGGCTGGAGCCGTAAAATACATTACTTGGCCATGGAAGGACAGGACAGTCTGCGCCTACTGTGCCCATTTGTATGGTGCGTTGTAGGGACGGTGGACCGGTAAGCAAATGGGGTTCCAGTTAGTTGGTAGTATGCACTAGGTAATATCCAAGAAGGGCCAAGGACGGACTGCGTTGCTAGATCAAGGATCCCACTCCTCAACGCTGTCGTATGGCGGGGTCGTAGTCGGAAGAAGCTTGGACCGGGCTTATGGGGCGTGCTACAGGTCAAAATGACCAGAAGAAGTTCATATAGTCCAGACATGGTCGTCGTGCGAAATCGCGCAGGGTTGAGCTAACCATCCGGGGCTCCACATGGGACGGATGCCCATCGTCAACTAGGTCAGAAAGATAGCCTATTAGTAGCCTATACTTAGAGTATTCGGGTTAGGTCTAACGTAAGAATCTGAATACTAACTACCTAGTTATTCAGAAATGTGATTTCTCAAGGGCAACATTTGGAAGACCGCGAAAACTTTCACGTTCAACAACAGACTGAACCTACAGATTGACGCGCATAAACACATACGATGTAGAGGTAAGTATGTTGAGCAGCATATTCGAGGTATGTAGCCCCGGATCGTGACCCATGATATTGCCGCTTGCGTCAAGTCGTGTAAGTAAGTGTAAGTAAACGACATAGGAGAGATGATAGTCTTAAACGATCCAATCCGAGCTGACGTTATGCCCGATTTCCTGCACTCTCCTGCGTTCTATCGAACCATTACGCTAACCGGGCCTGTAAGGGAAGAGCTCGGCACACCATTTCGGATTCCGTGATGCTGCAGACTCACACATGCCCCCCGTCCCATTCAGCGGGCCATCCCGGTCGCAATCTACATGCCCAATCCGATGAATCTTTCCAGGGAGTGCCTGGGAGGCTCTTGGCATATCATATGGGTGACATACGCATAGCGTAGTGTAACCGAAATACCTACCACTTGCTGTCTAGATGCTTGAGCATAATGCCGATCGCATCTCAGCTCCAGCGTAGTGATGCTTCTTAAAACCATGGCCTCCATATGTGCTGCCCTGCTGCCATCTACTCTAGCTCAACTTCTCCGGGCCCAACTCTTCAAACCGCCTTAGCGTCGACCGCTTGTTCATGCGCTCTTTACTCTCTTGACGCTTCCCCATTCTCGCTTTAGACGAGGATCTCGTCCGCCGGTATGTCGACGGACCAGTCGGCAGCCGAGGCCGCCGCGGCCGCTGCTAAGTCGGCAGCAGTGGCCTTTCAGGAATTTGTCACGGAGGATTTTACGCTGTTCGCAGTCGGCTTGGTCGTCACAATAACAAGAACCTTTGCTCGAGTTAAACAAGTCGGGTTTAAAGGATTACAGGGCGATGACTATCTAGTCTGGCTAGCAATGGTGTGTTCAGCTCTTTGTTCCTACTTATACTAGTCCGTATGCATGGTTCTTTGCTAAAGAATCTACC
This sequence comes from Nemania sp. FL0031, assembly GCA_022432375.1. NCBI lineage: Eukaryota > Fungi > Ascomycota > Sordariomycetes > Xylariales > Xylariaceae > Nemania > Nemania sp. FL0031. The sequence goes on from JAJKKK010000055.1 coordinate 325,316, forward strand.
CCTCACCATAGTTCATCTACGCAGCTGAAACAGCTCTGGCCTATTCCGTTGGCGCCGTCGCCATGGGACTTGCCAACAATGGCATGACGGACGAGCAACGGAGGGAACTTGACCCAAATAGCGCAGAATATCACACGAGGTATGTCATCCCGCCTATACTTCGTTAGTCTATGCATTAACTTTGTTCTTATTCAGAGTAACGGGATGCAAGATCCAGCTGTCCGGATGGTCTACGTACTCGGCACTGTTGTGGACTCTTAAGGCTTCATTGCTAGTCTTCTATATTCGACTCACGGTAGCTATGTCCCAGCACCCATTCAACTGTCACGTTTGCTAAATGTTTGCTTATTCAAGTCGGGTCTGGGGCGAAAATACCTTCGTCGTATATATATCGGCTTTGCCCTCCTTGCTGCTACCTATTTATCCGCTACACTGAATCTTTTCTTGGGGTGTCGTCCTTTTTATAGATACTGGCAAATCAACCCGGATCCAGGGGGTAGGCCAATGATTTTTCTTTCGTTTATCATGCGATACAATAAGCTAACCTTGATTCCTAGATGGCTGCCAGCCTGCTGTCTCTACCCGGATCGTTTGGGTATATGCCTCCTTGAATATAGTCTCCGACCTATATCTTCTTTCGATTCCGATACCTATGCTATGGAATACTACACTAGCGCTCCCTAAAAAGCTTGGATTGATCGTCCTATTTAGTGGCGGTATTTTTATTATTGTTTGTGCTTTAATACGTGCGGTCTTGATCGTCACGGTAAGCTTACACTCCGCCGTGATCTTTTTAGCAAGTTAGCGGCAATTCCGCTTACAGTCACTTGTTTACAGGACCCGATTGGAGGTGCCCAGACGGCCGGTTCCTGGGCTGTTCGCGAGACATTTGTTGCGGTCATTACGACTAATCTACCAATGGTCTTCCCGCTTATCAGTGGGTGGTTAAAGCCCATATTCAGTAGTTTAGCGCGATCTATGCGCAGCGGCAGCTATGAAAAATCAACAGACGGGAAGTTCAGGAGAAGTATAGCAACATTTGGCGGCGGTATTGCGAATGGCCAGAACAGGCAGGGTCGAGCCCCCCGCACCGCGAACCCTTTGACTGGACTCACCTTCACTGAGAGCGAGGAGCGCATGATTAGCTCAGGCCAGGTTAAGTTACAAGACTTACAAGCAGGCAGCCCTCCGCAGGGTGCCGCACCGCAAAACAATAGTGATGATAACAGCGATGGCATTAGAAAGGATGTGGAAATTGCTGTGACATCACTACCGACTGATGAAGAACGGCAGAGCCCGGGAAGTTTTGCTTTTGCCACTGGTCCAATGAGGAAGAGCCCTAGCACTCGGCTTCCTAAGTAGATGGGGAGCAACTCGAGACGCTAACGATTTGAAAAGAAACGGGGTGGCAATACATAGCCTACGAGATAATGCAATGTTGAATGATGCTACTGGTTAGCGTTCCAAAACGAAAACGAAGCATTCCGGGCTTAAACAGATCGCCTCGATGCATTATTTTCTATTTTATCAAAAACTCTGTTAATTAGACTTTGATCGAACATAATATACCTACTTTCGAAATACTTGGCAGGTGTGATGCTCTGAATCTAGATACAGGGAGATTTCATGTGCCTATATCATTCTTCACATGACATCCTATGCTCTTAAGTTATGGCTCAGCTTGAGATAGACCTCTTGGTAGCCTATCGATAATATTATCAAGTGTGGCAAATGCAATGAAACGTTCTGTAGAATAATCGCAGTGTAGTAATGATTTTCTTTTTGGGGACTAGGTCCTGTGACCAGCTCCAAGTCTAGGCAGGCCGGAGAACTCGTCTAGGTAGAAAAGAAACAAATGCATATGCATGGACATAGTGTCATTTGCGATAGAAAAACACAGTTCTCCTGTTACATGAACAACACAGTATCCGTCTACACCGACCCGGTGAGTGCGACTAGTAATTTATTACTTGTCACAATCGTGGCTGATGTATAAATTAGGAGCATATGCAGATAAGATAGCCTCCGGCTGTTATACTCCCCGCGTTCCAGGGGGACATCAGCCCCGAATACTACCCTCGCTACCTACTCAATCTTTCACCTGCAGATAATCATGTAAGTAGGGCCCTCTCTAGGAGCCTTTGGTCCATACTGGAAGCTAATATCTAGTATTGTTGGTATCTATCGCCTATCAAGATACGAAACCAATCGTGTCAAATACGGTGCCCCTTTTATGTGTTTTATCAATGGTACTTCATTAATAGATGAAAGGAGAGATCACAACTAATCGAATCCACCTTGAGGTGAGACACTATGAGACTAGAACAAAACCTCTGTACTAAGACAATAGCTCTCCTTGTTTTAAGTATGGGTCGGTTTCAACAAATCTTATATAGAAACATTGAAATACTAATCATGCATATACACTCTCAGTTAAGTTTCAACAGGAGTCGTTCAGTAAATGGCCTTACATAAGCCTTTATGAGACATGTAGTTATGGGCAGCGCAAAACGCCGCACGCTTCCATTCCGCGAAATTCAGGTTCCTCGATTGGAATTATATCGTAGCTGTGTCTACATTTTAGCATTTCCAGCGCATACAACCTGCCCCTGGAAAGGACCCGCGAAGTAAGTCGAGATGGTAGGGCACATTAGATAGGAAACGACCATTTCGTAAACCGAAAGTTGTCGTCTCACTCTTGGGGCCGAGCATCTGCTATCCGAGAGCATGCACATAAACTTGGCATTACTCCTATTTATATAAAATTAAGAAGCGAATTCGTGGGATTAAACGATTCCGATAGCTAATTTCTGACAGAAGGTAAGCGGACCCGAATTGATGTGTATGCGCCGGTGCATTCGACGCTAACAGACAGATGAAGCATATATCACATCCACCGACAACGAACGTGGTGACCCGACTGTGGGGTTCCGGGTCCTATATACCAACAACACGCCAAGCGTTAGTAACAGGGATCTCTTTCGTAATCTTAATAAGCCGGTGGTTTGACAGCCGGCTATTATACGGGCCGGCGATGGATTCGAATGTCTCAGGAGGGTAAGTCTTACGGAGTAAGACTCGACAGTCTGGTCGGGAGGTGTGCTGTTCAAGTATGAACATATTGCTCCGGCCCTGCTCCGGGGAAGTGCGGGAGTCAGCACCTCACACGGGTTCAGACTCTTCACACTGAGCGGTATACTATGAAGCTACGAGCCCGTATATATGTAACTTCTCATCCAGTAGTCTCCGATTCCGGCGCTCCAATTGATTAAAAAACGATGATCTTGCAGTAGGCACCAACTTTAACTCACCGCATGCGACTAGTTTCATTCACTTTGCTCACCAGTCTTAGGCTAAGTTCTCATACTTGTATCCTAGAAGCCGATTCTTCCAGTTATTCACCCTCATTTTACTTAAAAGCCAAAGAAGTTTGGTTCCCTTTCCGCTACCTAACCCTAGTTCCATTGGTCTACAATATTATTCTGGGGGGCATGTTGATACAAATCAGGGATTTACACTCACAATAGACACTCAATACCACTAGAGACCTTTGCCCCTTGCCGTCTAGACAATGGTTCTAAACCTTATTTAGAGTCTAGCGTGAAGTCTAGCCGCCTTCTTATAGTATGTCTCAGCTTTATGCAGGGAACAATAGCTTTCTAGTTGAGGCTAAAGCTTCCTATATGATCCTGTTTCAAGTCCATGTGACATTGGGATTATTGTTTCAAACAGACTGTATCACTTAGCCACACTACAATTGAATTTTAATGTTAGTTAGCGTCGAATTTCAAAACTCATTATTCCTTGAAACTCCATCTTTTGACTCAATACGTATAGAGGTATACAACTGATAAAGGCTAACAACTTGTCCAACCTCATTTAACGGAAACTTAAACTTCGTTCCGCTTAAGATTCTCATCCTCGTAGAGCCTCAGTTACCCTCTTGTCTCCTAATAAGCATTCGAAACACACTCATCATCATGAAAGGCTAGTGGGATACAATATTGAGTTAGAAAAGCGTAAAAGCATCAACGCATGCAATCATGATCATATAATCCACCTATAGGAACTTATTTCCTAAATAGCTAAGCTGGAATCGGCTTCTTCTCCGCCTTCTTCTTCAAACGCAGATTTATTTTGATAATGTGCTTTCTTTAGGTGTAATACATAGGTCCCTATGAACTTCTTAAAACCAGTCCATTCTCTGTGGCAGGCAATTTATATGTAATGTTTGCGAAAGCTTGTATACTGAAACGGGGCGTAAGAGTCGATAGGCAATCACATCCTAGAGGTCCTGACACCATCACCTATCACTTCTAACTATCTAACTGGGTGTAGAGACAATCGCGTACGTTCTATATTATATGAAAGAGGTAAAAAGGGCCATTCCGAAAAACGATATAAGGGCATCTAGAACTTAGGTAGCGATCGGAGGAGTCGCGAAATATTAACCCGTAACTCAGTCCGCCAATGCCCATAGTCCCAATACAATGCTCGTATCGAAGTCTAAATGCAATATCTTATAGAGACTGAACAAAAAAGCTAGTAATATAAATGACTAAGTGAGTTCTACACATACTGAGAACTTCATAACTTTTCACTTTATAGCTTTGGGGGAAGTAATCCGTCGCAACGTCAAGAACCAATCCATAAGCAGAAGTAAACAACTAGGCAACCCAAGGAGTTTAATGGCGTTTTACACATATTTATGTTGAAGGAAAAACAACGAGGACTCTCTGTAGCTGGATCGTAGAAGTATCATAGTTCTTGTGCGGCCATTCTACCCACACTAGTCATTTGACCTTGACCGTAATACGTACATATGATATTTGCGTACAGAAAAGACTGAATATTCTTATTTCCACCGTTAGGTTGACATTAAACAATACCAATGCACATGCAAACACTCTATCTATGTCACAAACTGGGGAAGATAACCTTCCGATTGACGGGTTTTAGTAGCCCAGTTCACCGGATTTAAACAGGAGTAAAGAGATAGTTAGCCTACTACGTAAGATAATACCACCTACTATACGCGGTAGATATAACTTCCCAGCTTACAGCATGGAATCGAGAGTCGGATGTAGAGAACTTATTTACCCTACACTTGGCGTATAATATAGGTAATGTGTATATAACAATAATAGTGCTCCTATGTTCTATCCTTTGGTTCCCGTAGGCCATAGTTAATATTATTGCACTTTCAACACGCCGTGGACGAACTACCTCTGTGAATATCTCGGTCGCGGTTCCTCATGCGTCACACTACCACCATTTACTACTATTGGAAATGGATATAGATAAAGCGATTGAATGCTCCGCCGAATACGACGCTGCTAGTGCAAAACGGTTAGGCAAACGTTGTCCAGATACAACAATCCTACTTATAGATCATCAGACTCGGATTCAACATTTACCTATTTCGGCAACTATCAAGGTCTTAGCCTATATGTACAAGCGTAGGCTATGCTATTCGAGCAGTTACAGAGGAATTGAAGCTACCCTACGGCCACAATACGACAGCTCTTCGCTACCATACTACATACATGCCATTTCTCTGTCCTTACCCTACTTGTTGGATTGGGCGACCACGATCGGACGTTTCATGGTAACACATTGACATCCTTGGACTCTGGAAATACCTTCACAGGCCGGTCAAGTAATGATTATAAATGGAAAGTAGCGGGGCCAGATTGAATAGGAAGGACTGAATTCTCGCTTATACATTACAAGGGTCCAGGATGGCGCCAGCACGAGCAGTTAAGGAAGTAGTGAAAGGAAAAAAACATCCCGATAAAATCATATAAAGAAGCTCTACCACTGCCTCGAGACGAAAATCTCCACAGCAAGCAGAGCCGTGCCTGTCGTGCTAGTCAAGGAACTTGCGTTGTTGTCAATTGGTACATCTCCATTTTCAACATGTTGCCTAGTCTTTTACTCAGCGGTGCCGTATACGGCGGCCTAGCTTCCGCCTTCACAGGCACAAGCATCACATCTACGACGTTGACTTCGTGCTCCTATAAGTCTAGCTCTGGCGGTGTACCACCTACACCTATCCCTACCGTTTCGACCCTAACGACAATCTTGACTACCCAGACTAGTACGTATTTATAACAGTCCTCTGTGAAAGTGCAATTTCCTATTGATTCATAAAATATCTGACTAGAGAACATCAATGACTAACTTGCTGGTTTCGGATAGGGGCTGCGGTGACTGTACCATCGACTATCACTGTGACTGCTCCCTCAACGGTCACAGTAACACAGCGCACCTTGACTGTATACGATGCGGCGGATGAGACTGTGACCGTGCCTACATCAACCGCCGGCGTTGGGTTTTTGAGCACAGTTGCTACAGGTGTATTCGCTGCTACTGTGTGCGCTGATGGAGCCAAGCCAGTTACAGTGACGGAATGTACGTGACTATAAGTCTAATAGTTCATGTCTGTGTTTGAGCCTGTATTCATTAACTCTTAATCAGACACGGGCACATACACACCCATTTCAGGGCAGGCCACGACTATCCCGGCTACATACCCGACACAGGCCTTCTGCAGTACAGGAGTGACACGCTTCTACATCCTATTCCCAACCGTCACATCAGGTGCTGTTACGACCACAGTGACGGCTACAAGTACTATCACGGCGCCCACAACGACGTCCACGTCCACTATCATCTTTGGCACCCAATACACGTACCTAACAACCGTGACAGTGAGCGTGACTTCATACACCCCTCATGCCGTGACGACGACTAGCACGGTGTCCTGCGCCCCGACCGTGACTAAGACACTGGCTGCTGAATGCGCGCCTACAAACGTCATAGGTTCAATAAACGGCGAGGGGCTGCAGTCTGGCAGCTATGCGAACCGGACATCTGTCATTTATACGCGCGAGGACCCCTGGGCCAATGATCCAAGTGCTTGTTGCCAGGCCGTAAGTATATCTCGGGGCTATTTTCTTCCTGTTTCAGCTGTTTCTAGAGTTGAGACTTTCCTTTTTGGTGAATCCTGTGTCTGGAAACTTCTAAGGTCCTCATAAATGATGCTCAAAATGGCGATAACTAACTCCGAGTTCTCTAGTGCCTCGACAATAAAGGCTGTGGCGCTTCAATGGGTGGCTCTGGCGCGTGTGGACTGTACTACACTGCCACCGAGGATGCACAGCCTATATGCGACTCGTTCATCTTCTCGTTCACCTCGACGCCCGACGTTATCCCGGGTCAGGGGCTTATCGTCCAAAATGGTTGCGGGACGGTTCAATACCAAGCTTAATCCTACTAGTTCGCCATGTGGTTTACCTCATTTCGATACTAGCTTTGCAAGGGCTATAGACGAATTTAGTTTTTACGTCAAAGATTACATCGAAACTTGCCTGCTCGAGTTTTGATTGACATTGGGACAGAACTAGAGGGGAAGAGGCATAGGTGGAATCAGCAGACTGACTAACTTATGTAATCAGCGAGCGAGGCTGCCTTTATTAATAGGGGAGACTGAAAGCTATTCTTAGCTACCTCTAGTTTAATAGCAATTTCTTCCCATAAACTATCTTCCTGATCCGCCCTGAACAAACCTTGCTACACGCGTAACTAATCTACATTAGCAATACCTAATATTGTTCGTGAATTATTTGTCGCTACGATTTCTTTAAACTGTTCACTAGAAACCTTTGGCCTAGTAGAGCAGAACCGACTCAGCTTAATTTCCTACTATAGTTGAAAACCTTAACTGCGTACGATCCCGATCATCGACTCTTCTCCTTATTTTCTTCTATAGCTAAGTTGACATCTATCTTGCTTACACTTCACTATACTCTCGCTAATGGACCTAACCTGACTAGCTCATGTTACCTATCGCGCCTTTTACAGACATCCCGTTGCGTAATGCTACCTACCACTGAACGAATATGCGTCCTTTGAAACCTTGCCGAACCGTTGTTGGCTTGATAGCACCAAAATCAAGAGATATTCACGCAGCCGTAATGCCATGCGCTTCCTACAGTTTCCTGCTATGAATGTTCTATGGAACCCCTTTTCGCATCCCTTAGTGGCGGCGCCTTGGGACATGGGTTTTTTATTCTATCGACCGAGCTTGCACGGTGAAATATTGCCAGAAATGACGCTGTTCTGTCTAGAAATACCGGGCACGATGCCGGGGCGCTGTGTTTCGGATGTCGCGTAACCGACAGCTGGCACAATCGTGTCCAGGGATCTGGTATGATTCTTGGGACGATGAGGGGCGGGGGAGGGGCTCACCCCATATGTCGGTTGGTTCATGATACTGCTGTATTACGAAACATCTCAGGCATTGAAGAGGGCATTATACATGATTTTGCCGAAGTCGGTATATAATCGGGGAGCCGGTCTCATCGGACGATTTGAGTTCGGAGCGTGCAACCGCCGTCGGAAAGCAATAAATCATCAAGAACACCGATGTATACACTCGCCACCGTACCCCTCGCGACTCACATTGACTCCGGTCTTACTTTTATGTTTGAGGGTTCTATAAATGAGATATGTGTTGAAGTGCCTTCATAACACCGTCTCGAGGGGCTTTCAGTCGCGAGTTGACGGGATATCGAAATTTGTGATGGAACCTACGTCTATACTAGAATGTCTAGAATACTTGCATGATTAGGACTTGATGCCGAAAAATAGAGTTATAGGGAACATATAATAATTTTGCCTCTAGATGAAGCTAGCTTAAGATGCCTTGCTACCTAAACGAATGGTGGGGTTACTTGGATAGGGAAACGCAGACATTGACTCCAGTAACAAGATAGTAGGGCTGGACTCAAAAATCATAGCCAAAAACCATCAACTTGTGGATATCCTGGAAACGGTAAAAATTCGATGGGGGCTATAGATGGGCTAGACCGTTAACACTAGGATGATAGTGCTATGCATATAAGCTTACATAGAGCATTTCGGACTTTTCATCTATAATGCACTTTCAGCCTCGATGTAAATAAACAAACATAACGTCACATATCATATCGACGCCTCTCTGCAGCGGCAGGCTCCAGTCCCGACACAATCTCAAGCCCACAGAATAACACTAGAATAGAGGACCGGAGTAGTCGTAGATGGCTGACTAGCTAGATGCCCGAATATCTTGCCTTACTGCGGTTTTAGCGGCAAGAAGGCGATGACGTGGTGCGAACTGGCTCTCTTGCTCTGTCAAAACTGGATGCTATTGGGGGCCAATAGTTTCATACACAAGAGACGTTCTATCTTGATAGGCTGCAACGTATCTAGGTAGACAAGTTAGTACTAACAATAAAAAACTCTTATGTGATTGGTTATGGTCATGGGATCGTAACCCATCGGAGCCCACATCTCGATGCCGCCTGGACGAGGTAATACTAACTCTGGACGTTACCTGCTCACCTATACGATCTAGATAATTGAGACCAGGTGATGCCCAATAACAACTATACTATTACGGTATACATATCCAGCCTCGCGTTCTCCGACTTCGAAAGCATTAGATAGGCAAGTAAGCGAGGGATTTCTTTTCATGCGTTATTCATCCGAGCAAACTGCTACTGCCTAAGTGGCGGCGATGGCTTGGCTACACTGCATGACAACTCAGACGCTCTAGGCTGGGCTTCGCGCCACGGCAAACGTGTGTTAAACGAGGCCTCTACTGTATCAGTCTCCCTTGCGGACAGCCTTTCGTGACGTCTACGTTGGACATCACGGCCGCCTACCGGGCCTCGGAGGACTCCGTTTGTTCTCTGAGTGGACTATGACGGTAATAATCGCCATCATCTTACGACCGCACCACAGGTCTAGACATTCGGGGCCTGCGGAGGGTGTCATATCCGGAATTTGCGCCGAGATCACTTGGCTTGAGGACCTATAGATATGCGAGAACCTATCGCCCTTACGCACTCGGGCTTGACGGGGTTTTCTAGACGGCCGGGAGGCGGCGGCCTAGTCGGCTTGTATAACACGACACACAAGCACAGCCCTGGTCTGTTGGGGGTTGCCTTGAAGGCGGCCATGCGCGTCCTCGACGTTTGCTCGAGGCAGGCTCGACGGTGTGCACCGTGACAGCTCCCCTTCCTCGTCCCCTTGTATGACGGAAGGATCATCTGTTCATAGGAAAAAGAAGAAGGCTGGCTTGCTTGCTTCTTTCTCACCGCATCTTCGAAGGCAGAAAAGAGCACTGTGAATGACAGAGATGTCATCGACTGGATGAGATATCTTCAGTTCGCAGCCTTCCTACTCTCACTGAGAGCCGGGCGTGTAAGTGGATGTTTCGGCATAAGCATCGCCAGGGCGCCAGGCGCGCCAAGTGTGAGACATCGGGATCAGATCTAAGCTTGATCCCGGCGGTGTCTTATCCTGTTTTCCTCGTTCGTTCGATAGTCTAGTCGATCACTTGAGCTGCTTGCCTCGGGGAGTACCTAGGCTAGGTAGGTAGGCTAGGACTTGGGAGGCTATGACTATGACATAGCTGGTGGTTACACCTGGATGGGAGACACGAATGGGAGAGAGGCAGTCTTTATGAACGCGCCACCAGTTGAGTGCATGGCGTGAAGCGGCCCCCATGCCACCCATCTACGCGTGGAAACGAGAGCCGTCGCGGCGCTGCTTGAGCGCTACGGAGATGGGCAACTGATTGGGCTGGGCGCCCCCCTGGAGAGACCCGGACAAACCTGGATATGCCCTCTCGAGTGCCGGCCCGCCCCACACCTCTCCCTAGATTCGTCTTGGCCGGAATCGCGACGCGATGATTGGCTTTTCCACCCTGCGCCAGACGGGGCACATAGTGCTTCTAATTCGTTTCTTGTGAGACCCGTCTGCCGCTGACAGAACGGACCAGCAAATCAGCATCTCTCTCGGTACTAATTAAAACCCCTGTCTTTCCGCATTTGGTAAGGCTCACGCAAACTTGCTTGTAGCAAGTAAGTAGTGGTAGTTAGTATGCATAGGTGACCTATGCGTATGCTGTATGCGCAGGCTATGCGTACATACATGATCCCCTCGCTTCTGTCCTGTACCTACTTACGCTAACATACCTAGCATTGACCGAGATAGAGAGGTGGTGCATAAGCTTGACCCATTCACGTCGTCCGTTGAAACTGGTGTACATCATTCTGTAGGACAACGCCACTGTACAGTAACTCGTACCTACATGCCCGAGTGCTCCCTACTTTACATGAAGTAGTACTCAGTATACATATGTGAACACATGCTGGATTTATGCAGGACAGACTCCACCTTCGCCCGATTCTGCTCTGAAATCCCATCGTAGGCCCACTTAACCTAATGTCCCCCTTTTCGTCTGATTGGTGATCGCGCCCTCTGTTCACCTGGATCTACCTAGCGACACCAGCATCGCGCGTCTGCAACACGCATCCACTTTTTCTAATCTATCTACCTATGCGCACCTACTTAATCCACTCCAGCTGTACAACGCCAGTTTGAGGCCAGAGCGTGTAGGCACCTGTTACTGCCACTTTCGTCTTCCTATTACAGCCAACGATTTTACACTTCTCTCTCACCTTCTCCGCTCTTTCAAACTGTTTGCCTACTTTCAGCCCAATCATTGAATTTCATCCGTTGCTGCCACTCATTCGTGTGCTTTCTGTGCCTCCCCCTCTCTTTCTCCCTCGCAGCACTCACTGCATCCAGAGCACTGTGCACTCCCCCAGCACACGCCATTTCGAGGCCTACCCCGTGCAGCACATACAGCACGTACAGTGCCGGACCATTCACATCATTCAGCTGCACTTCTTGTGCTCCAGCAGCCTGCCTTCTTGTCCTCCTCCCACTCGCTCACACATTTCGCGCTTCCTGACGCTCAGATCGCAACCCGCAGATTTAAGAGCCGGGTCCGCCTCCTAATCCATCCTTCTCGCGTCCACTCCAAGTCCCCCCCATCCAAATTACCAGAGACCCAAATCGCGACCACCCTACCTTACAAAGTACAACAATACAACGCCAGCTAAAACGTGCAATAAGACCTGCTCATTCCCACCCAAAGCACCCTTTCGCCACTTTTCCTTCTTGCTCCCCCATTTCATCGATAGGCGAAACTGTTCTCACTCCCATCAAGCATCGGTCTGAACAGACTCATTTAGCCACCAACTCGGGGTCAAAATAAACAAACACCTCGGGCTTATCAACTTGCTTCAAGCACACACATACATACACAACAACACAGCGTATACTACTACCCTGTCCCGGATTACCAAACAGCAATCAGCTCCAATCAACCACTCTACTGCTGAACTAGCTTCCCCTCACCAGCTACATCAAATCGATTTACTCTTCGTGTCATTCAGCGCTTGAATAGACACTTGTCAACCAAGCATCCATTCGATATCACTAGCATCAATCGAGTATCAACAGCAATCTCGCAATGTCTGTCGTCGCTCGTCAACCATTCGCTCCGCTTAATCAAGCGCGTCTGCAGAGACTAACAAGCCAGAAGAATAGACAAAATGGTAAGTCACTAGAACACAGTTTAACTCGTGCATTTCATCATTTGCATCTTGATTGAGCTCCAGCGACACTGCGCCACATCATCATATTGGATTTCAGCCTAATTGACCCTCATGAACTGACACCTATACCCTTTCGTAATTCGTTCTTGGCGAAGTTGCCATTGTAAATGACAATCCTTCAAACACAATATCAAATATTTGTATTTTGTCAGAGACAAGAAGCTAAACATGCAATAGCAATTTCAATCACCTCACCTGGGAAAAGAAAGGCGTCCGATGTGATTGAGTCGGACAACTCAGAGAATGTTGACCCAATCTTCTTTTCTAAGCGCGCGAAGGGCATTGACGGTCTCTTCGCCTCCAAGGAGTCTCTCACCAAAGCTCCTAACTTTTTCCTTACCAAATCGGCCAGCGCTAATGCTTTGCCTGTTGCAAGCTCCCCTAAGGCTTCTACGCCTCGTCGGACTATTCTGAACCCCACTTCTCCGGTGGCCAAGCTCAACACCAATATCGCCAGAGCGTCTCCGCTCTCTGCGCCTGCTGGTCGATCTCCGACCCGCAAGCGCTCCGGTCTTCTTTCTTCCCGCAGACGTACCGCGGGTTCTTTCACCCGGGTTGACCCTCCTATCTTTGGCCTCCCCGCTAGTTCTTCACCAGCCCCGTTCTCCCTTGATGCTGCTTTGCGGGGCACTATTGCCAACTACAGTGGCCTTCATGAGCCTGAGATGAAGCCGTCATGGTTCTTTAGTATCCATGAAGATACCGAGCAGGAGTATGCCACGAACATGCTTGAGCATAGTGCCCTCACCTTGGACATCAGCTCGGATGAGGAAAGCGAGAACAAGCGACGTCGGGAGCGCGAAGAATGCAAGGAGAACATTCCCCCGGCAGATGACATCTCTCAGACTTCTCGTCCACGAGCCGCACGACTTGGTGCATGCTCCGATGAGATGGTGTTCGAGAAGGAGAGAAGCCCCCTTCGGGAGATGAACCCCAGGGAGTATTACGCCAACGGTTACGATGAGAACTCTGTGGTCCTCGTCGAGGATGACGATGAGACGTATGTGCAGACTGAATACTCATTCGCCCCTGAGGTAAGTCTCGCGGGACTTCAGGCTGGACCTGAAGACTGCATTGCTGAGCCTGAGCTTGCGGAACAAGAAATATCTGCTTCAGCTGAAGAGCTGATGCAAAAGATGGATGACCCTGCACCTGGTGCCGCAGTTCTTGAGCCTGTTGAGGGCACTGGCGAGAGCTTCGAGGTTTGGGAAAGCAGCAGTGCAAAAGACGAAGCGGAAGCGGCTGCCGAGTGCTGATTGGAGATTGATTTTTTATGAAGGTGTGCTTCGCTAAAAGAGCGGCAAATTGACACGATTAGGACTTAATACATGGGGATATTTCGGAGCGACAGGGGCTGGACCGGAGTACAAGGAGTTCGGAGCGGCTGGGAACGGCGTATATGAAAGGATCGGGTGAGCCCCGAATTGCGGTTCTGATTTTCTGCACTTGTTGGCGTTTTAATTTGATTTTTATTTGGGGTTTCTACATATACGTATAGAACTTCGTGTTTCGCAGCGATAGAAAACCCGGTGGGTTTTGGTTCTCGTCTATCGTGCCCCCCTCATGGTAGCGTTTGCCATGACGGGAATCCGACTACTTAGGTTAGGTAGTTAGGGTCTAGGATACCAGTAGTTTATTGATTTGATGTTCATTGTTCATTCCGTGTTTCTATGATGCAGTAGGGTTCTAGTACTAGACTTAGCATCTGCTACCTTAAGTAGGTACTTACACATTAGATGGTCACGGCTTTCCACCCACTAAACCTGCCTGACGTTGCAGCCACAGCCGCGTTTTGTAAATTGGGCGCTTGCTGAAGCTCCCTAAAGCATGCATCATGCACCATGACGGCGGTGCGCGCAGTTGAGGGCCATTACAGGCTAAGAGCCCACTAAACGCCCCTTACATAAGCCACTTGCGGCACCGTATTTTCGCTAGGCCTACTGTACCTAAGGTTTTGGTGGTGTCTTGGGAGGGCTCCACTAGAACATGCTGCTAATACGCCGCTATGACCTGATGATGATCCCACTGCGATACCTTCGCTCGAAGCGGCAAAGCCATCTAGATAGTCCCTATACGCCTGCGTCTGCGTCTTGTCTCTGCTCTCTCAACCCGGCATCCAATTGTCCGTTGCATGGTTCCAGAATCCCATACCCGGTCCCATTGGCTCACCTTGGGTCTAACTAAAGCTCAATTGCCTCCTGCAGCAATTATCGTGGGGTTGGCCGGCCCCTTCACGGTCAACTCCAACTCCTAGTTCCCAGCTCCTGGCTCCTGGGTTCGATACATTCTATATATACTCTTCGCACTCGAGTGCATGAGTGTATGTGTGTATATATATATATCATCACTAGGCGGGTTTCATCACGTGAGAGAAAGGGAGCCGAGACAACGGCCCTGTTTGTATAAGATCCCGCAGTTAGGCGCTTACGACATAAAACGGGACGGGGCAGACGCATATGATCACGAGGGAGTGAAAAAAAAAAAAAAGGATGGCGTCAATCAACGACCTCGCCACCGCCGCGACTATTGCCTCGTCCGCCGTCGCGCTGCAGCCGTCGTCGCCTAAAGAACAGAGCGAACAGTCGCCCTCGGCCTCTGCCTCTACACCACTAGAAGAAGAGCCGCCTTCGCCCTCGCCGTCTGCACAGCTTCAGGCGCAGGCCCAGGAAGCGCACGCGCAGAGGACGAAGCCGTCCTCCCCCAGTAGATCGCCAGACCGAGACCGCGACCACGACCGCGCTCCCAGCACGCCCGGCAGAGCCACGTCGTCGTCGGCGCCGGATCTTAGTAGCATCACCGTGCACGTCGTCGGCGCGAGCGCCGCCACGCCTGGTACACGCACGCCCACACCTACGCCTACGCCTACGCCCACGCCCACTGGTACGGCTACGGCTACGGCTTCGGCTACGACTACGGCTACGCCGACGCCTGGACTGCCCGTGCTCGTGGCGCCGCAGATCTCGCCGCAGAACCCCGCGCAGGCTACGATTCCGCCCCAGCTGTCGCCGGAGATGGCCTCGGGGAACGGGAATGGGAAGGAGAGTAGCAGCGGCGGGGCCTCTTCGCCCGATAATAAGGACGACGCTATGGTCGGCGTCGAGTACGAGAGCGAGGTGAAGAAACCGCCCGTGCGAGGCGCGTTCATCGTCTTTGAGGGTATGGACCGCGCGGGGAAGACCACGCAGGCTAAGTTATTGCAGCTGAGATGCATTGAGAGTGGGAGAGAGGTTAGGTTTATGAGATTCCCTGGTAAGTATCATATATCACATTTCATATCCTTGTGTGTCACGTTTACGTCATTTGGGTTTTGTTATTGTAATAGCGTTCTATGAGTTAGAGGCATCCATATTTCTCACGGCAAACCATTGAATGTGATCGATATACCAAATACTGACTACTTACAGATAGGACAACGCCTATCGGACAGATGATAGATTCATATCTGAAGGGACAAGCTGAGATAGAAGACCACGTCATTCATCTACTATTCAGCGCAAACCGATGGGAGGCAGCGTAAGTGTTATTTATCCCCTTAAAACTGCCGTCTTTTACCTTACATCCCTCTATTATTTCCCTCTCGTACTCACATTATACGCACATACAGCCAAAAGATCAAAACCGAGCTAGAAGCCGGGCACACCATCATCTGCGACCGCTTCTACCACAGCGGCATAGTCTACAGCGCAGCGAAGCAACTCCCCTCCCTCTCGCTCTCCTGGGCCAAGGCGCCCGAGCTCGGCCTGCCGCGCCCAGACATGGTGCTGTTCCTCGACCTCGAGGAGTCGGTCGCGAGGGCGCGCGGCGGCTGGGGCGGCGAGGTCTACGAGAAGGGCGAGATGCAGCGCCGTGTGCGCGAGCTGTTCTGGGGACTAAGCATGGGCGATCTCGGGAACGCTGTGAGTGCCAGCAAGAGTAAGGGGCCTTCCTCGTCTAGGAGCGAGAGGCTCCCGTTTGGCAATGGCACGAACAGCAGTAATGCGAGGGACCGCGAGGGCGGGAATACGCAGAGTGAGGGCGAGTTCAGGCAGGAAGAGGAGGATATCCAGATCGTGGATGCGGATATGAGGGTTGAGGAGCTCGCGGACAAGGTTTGGGAGGTTGTGCGTGGACGTCTGGAGGCTGTTGAGAGGGGTGAAGAGGGGAGGACGGTGAGGATTGTGAGGTGATTTGAAATGGAAGTTCTACTTTGGGTGTATATTAACGACCTGCTCTTAGCTTGGTACTTTGCTCTTAATGGGATAGTTTCCCTTATCAATATTACTTGAGTAATGGACTAGCTTTATAGGAGAAAGTTCTTTTCGTTAGGGCATAGTTCATCCATCGCAGTGTAGGCCAGGACTTGCAACAATGTCGTAGACTTCTATGTTGAAGCGTTACTAAAAGCCAACTGACTTCACTATTAGATCTTGAATACGTATGGATTCCGTGGAAATAAGCATCTAACTCCGCTGAACCATCTAGATCGGAAGCGATCCGGGTATGAGCACGTGGAACAGGGTATGTATCTTAGACTAGTGTAAGATCTATATTGCGGCCCCCGGCTGATGAAGAACTCCCGAGTTGGATTCAGCTGGACGCCAACGGACTTAAAAGAGAGTTCATTAGTTAAGTCCTTAACTTATTTGGTAACACAAGGATTGATTATAATAGTTTGATCCTTCTATCGGCGATATCATGAGCGTGGAATATCGCCGATACTGTATCGCCGCTTCTCTATGATCTATATGTACTTTCTATAAAGGAGGGAAAAATGTAAATATCGCGGGAACAAGAAAAACAGAATAAGGTGTGATTTTTTCTTTAGGTATTTGCTAAATCACTCGTAAAACAAGCTTAAAGATGGATACATCGGCGTTGTTCCGAGTCGATGGGATGGTGGCCGTAATTACGGGCGGCGGCACCGGTACGGCTCCCCGCCTTACGCCGTCTAATCACGTACATATGGTATTAACACGCGAAGTGCAGGCATCGGGCTCATGATGGCAAAAGCGCTCGCCAGCGCCGGCGCAAAAGTCTACATCCTAGGCCGACGGGCCCACGCCCTCGAAGCAGCTGCATCCTCTCACGCCGGCCTGATCCCTCTCGTCTGCGACGTCACAGACAAGGCGTCTCTACAAAGCGTGGTAGACACCATCACCCGCGAAGCCGGTTACGTGAACCTCCTGATCGCGAACGCGGGAGTTTTCGGCCCGGCCAACTCGTTCGACCGCAATTTGGACATCCACGCATTGCGCCGCCGCCTGTTCGAGGAAGTCGACATGGCGAGCTTCACGGAGACGATGCATGTTAACACCACTGCTGCGTATTTCACTATGCTCGCGTTCCTGGAGCTGCTGCATGAGGGGAATATGAATGCGCTGAAGGGCGGCTTCGGGAAGCCGGCGGAAGGCGCCTCTGTCCCGCTTATCCAGAGCCAGGTCGTGGTCACGGCGAGTTTGGGCGCGTATAGTCGTGAGAAGACGTCGTCGCCAGCATACGCGGCGAGTAAGGCTGCTGTTGCGCATCTTGCGCAACACGCTGCGACGAACTTGGCGCCGTACCAGATTCGAGTAAACACGCTGGCGCCTGGGTGTGAGTTCTTACCTCCTACCGTACTCCTTATGCTTATGTTGACGTGCCTCTTCCCAACATGTCTTGATCGATAAGAGAATCCTTGCCGACTGACGTAAATCCTAGTTTTCATGTCCGAGATGGCAGCACCTCTTTTGGCAGCTCGCAATCCGGAGACGGAAGGCCTCGATCATCCCGACTTCATGCCCGCAAGACGCTTTGGCACAGAAGAGGAGGTTGCGGGCTCAATCTTATATCTTGCGAGCAGGGCCGGCGCATACTGTAATGGCCTCATATTCGCGTTTGATGGGGGAAGGCTTGCTGTTATTCCATCTACGTATTAGTAGACTCCAGGGGTAAATAAACTATCCGCTATTAGTTGCAAAAGAAAAGAAAGGAAAGAAACATGAAACATGAAACATGAAACATAGTAATCATTGAATTTCTACTGTGCGCAGGGCGAATACACTAATTTTCATCACTTTTCGCCCCCTAATTAATTAGAAAAAATGATGTGATGCAGTGTGTAGCTCAAACCTCATCTAGTAAAGTTGTCGAGACAATATTACACTACACCATGTGGCTGTTTGGCAACGTCAGTATTAGAGACATCAGCTTAGAAACGTGAAACTACGGTTCAAAGCTAGAAGCAAGTTTACTTCACGAGTTTACTATACTATAGTAGCGCTCAATGATTGGTACTTGATCGTCATCCCGAAGTCGCGAGAACTGATATAGATGAAGATGAAGATGAGGGGTCTAGGCGTCTTACTGAGGGGTACGAGGGATTCGGTAAATCCACAACGGGCTAGCAACATACGATGCGAAAACTGTCTGCCTAAAGTTCGCTTTCTCTAGATAGGCCCGTCAACAAGCCGGCCTCAATCTCCTAATGCATTGCAAGTAAGTACCCAATTATCGTCAACATGGCGAGCCACAACAACGCGAGCGCTGCGGGGTCGCACTACTTCGACGACGAGCGTTTCCACCAAAGCTTCACGCTTCCGCCCAACGCTAGTCGACCGGGAGAATTCAAAGTGACCTACGCCGATTTTGGCCATCGCAACGACGAACGCGTCCTGCTGTTCTGCGGGCCACTTGTAGGAAGGTAAAGATGCTTAAGCACTCGAAAAGTGCGTTATCCCCTCCATTAGCTGTATCGTGCTAACTAGCGCCCTATCTAGCCGCTTTGTGCTAGCAACCAAGGACGAAGTCGCCAAGCAGCACGGCGTGCGCATCGTCAGCGCAGACCGGCCTGGTTTCGGCGGCACGCCGGACGTGCCGCCCGCCGATCGGGTGGGTGTCTGGCTCGAGATCGTGGAGGCGTTGCTGCAGCACCTCGGCGTTAGACATGTCGCCGTTCTCGGCTACAGCGGCGGCGCCATCTACGCCATGAACGTGCTACTTCGACTCCGCCACCTGCTACACCCAACCCGTCCCTACGTCGCCCTCTGTGCGCCATGGGTCCACCCCTCGCACTCGGGCGTCTCAACGCTCAAGGTCGCTGGGCTCTTGCCTAATGGCCTTGTCGGAAGCTTTGACCGCGTGCTTCAGCTCGTCAGTAACATTGGCCCGGCTTTCCAGTTTAGCAGTGTTCTGTCTGGGTTTGTGCCCTCCCTAAGCCGGGGGCCCAGCTCCGTGGCACCGGGCGTTGACCCAGACACGGTTGCCCGAGAGGAGAGCGCGTCCCCGGCGCTTCTGCAGCGGATCACGAGTGAGAGCGTGCAAGGCGTAGGACAAGATGTGCTCATGCTGCTAAAGCGTGATGAGTACCCAGGGTGTTGGGGTAGCTGGGGCGATTACGACACGCTCGTGCCGCTGTTAGCTCAGGCTGAGAGGGAGCGGCGCGCCGTTGATTCCAGCATCGTATTGCCGCTTAGGGTTCGTGTCTTCTTCGCTGAATCGGATAATATAATTGGAACTGCGGCTGCCCCGAGCTGGTTGGACAATTGCTGGAGATCAGAACAGTGCGGCCAAGACATCAACTATAGTAGCGCCACTATTCCCAAAACAACACATGATACCCTCTTAGATCTAAGATACGGAGTATCCCAGCAGATATTTGAAGATATAGCTAATTAGAGATTGCTAATTGTGCGCTTTGTCCTCTCTATCACGACGTCTTGGAGAGGCGTTAGAAAAGAGATCTTTCCTTCTTGATCGTTAGATTGGGGGACCGAGTCCAAAGTGCAATTACATAGATACCTGTCTGTCTCGTTTTAACTAGTTGTATTAACCATTTCACACTATTCATGGGATCTGAATTGGTTAATTAGATGCCATGACCGATGTCTTTTGATATTAGCATCTCAGTATGGCAACTTTTAGGTCTAGGATGTAGATGCGGCAGTTCTTTAGGCTCTGTCTAGCTTTTGAGGCTCTTGGAGAGCACGGAGTTGCTATTAAAGGCACATCATATCTCCTGCCGCTTACAGCGTTTAGGTCCGCAGCGTTACCTTTGTGAATATTCGATGTGAAGTGAGTAGTTATATCGACCTTTGATACTACTATAAATATAGGTGGCAAATTTCCCGTAGTCCAGTAATCGGAGCGAATCAAATTGTTCTCTACGACCATCGCCCTTATGGCACAGGGGTAATGCGTGTCACTCGTACAGTGAATAACTTGCGGTGTTATGACAAGATCCGCGGTTCGATTCCGCGTGGGGGCATTGGTGAAACATTTCGCTTTTTAATTAACTTTTTTCCTCTTCGGATAGCTCAGCGTTCGGTTAGATACTCCCTTTCGCGTTCCGATGTGATACCAGCGACCATATCAGCAGCCATGTCACTGTGCGCCGTTCTTGACTGTTTTATTTTCCATGTATTTGCTGTATTGCTTATTTGTCTACCTCCGTTGACATCTGTTAAGAGTAATCATCCAATTTCAGAGGTCGATTATTTCATCATAGATTCCCTACAACGCCCAATTTCGTTCAAAGCGACCAAGCGATTCCAGCAAGAAACACGCTACGAACGACGCTGCTTAGATGTACTTGTCGACTTGTGCCTCGCTCCATTCCCAGAAATGTTTCGCCGTGCCATCACCATAATTCTCCACGCTTCTCCCCGCTCTCACCATGTCAGGCGCTACCTCCCATAACTGACCCCAAGGCGCGACTATGTCTCTATTAGCTTCACTAGTCCCCTTTACTGTTATAGAAAGCACTAACCATGAGTTCCTGAATTTTCAAGTGTGATCTCAGAGGAGAAGGCGGCAAATAGACACGTATATGCGCCATATACAGGAGGATGCAGGAGAGTGGCGCGCATTAACGATTGCATCAGGGACGTTTGCTCGCGCCACAGGTCCGAGTCTAGCGCGCCGGGGTTCAACGGCACCGAGATCACGCCTTCCGTCCTATACCGATTCGCGAACTCGGCTCCGTGTAGATAATTGCCGAGCTTGGACGAGAAGTACTTCCCCACGGCTGTCATGTTCTCGGCATGTTCGACCTTGTTTACAAAGTCCTTAGGGCTATAGGCCTCGGCGGCATTCGACGAAACCCAGATGACGCGAACGCTATTCGGAGGCGAGATCTTGGCAGTCGAAAGAATCGTTGGAGTTAGGAGCTTGGTGAAGGCGAAGGGTCCCAAGTTGTTTGTTCCGATTTCAAGCACGTAGCCCTGCTTCGTCTTCGAGCCGCTCTGTGGAAATGCAACCCCGGCATTGTTGAAAAGGAGATGGAGTTCGGATTCGAGACTTAGAAACTTTTCGACGGTCGATTTTATGGTCGGGAGGTCGGCAAGATCAAGGTGTAGATATACTAACTTTCCGCTCGACTTAGGCACCGCAGCTTTGATGCTATCTATCGCCTTCTTCGTCTTCTCTTCGGACCGTGCCAACATGTACACTTTGGCATTATTGGAATAAAGGATCTGGGCGAGCTCTTTACCGAGGCCTGTATTTGACCCCGTAACGATTGTGACCTGCAGCGATCATTAGGACCTGCATCAGCGTCCGAAGTCAAGACAACATGGATTGGACATAGACACGAGTCACTTAAGCTAATAGACATATATATGAAGAATGTTTATTTACTTTTCCCGTTAGATCAGGAACATCTTTTTCAACTAAGCGTGGTTTTGATGGTCGAAGAAACTGATGCACGACGTTGAGCAGTCCCGACATATTGATGATAATAGGAGCGCTGTTAAGTGCAAGGGTGTGTCAGCGGCTTAGGTTGCGTCGAAATCACGATGCGTTTCCGGGGAAATATGTCTTCAGGGATAATGAGATATGTAGGTCTAGCACGATAGAAACCTTACGGAAGAGGACAGAATTCATTATATACCTGTACGATGTGGATTACTATTCTAGGGTGAACATGAATGAATCCCCGTTGCACTAGGGCTTGGGATGCTATGTTGATTGTCACGGTTTTCAGCATTAGATATGACCCTAATAGGTTTAGTTGATCTCCCGTCCGCCACTGGCTATGATGTGCTGTCGAATATATAACACCTTGGCAAGATTATTTTATTCGTGATTTATTTTGCTTCACCGATCTTCTACATACACCGAATTTCACATGGAATCCTGGACACTTATCATGCATCTTAAGGACTTTACACCCACCTTGCCATGACGTGAACAATCAATGTGCCAGTATATCTTATCAACTAATGCGCGAGAAGTGACGTGGATAGCTACTAGTCTCTATATAGGTAGCCCAAGTTGTCTAGACTACGTGGGACAGAGCCCGGAGTGGAGGATCGTCACTGTAGCTCCGTCCCTGCTCCGTCTCTAGTACTACCTACCGACGCTAGACACTACGTATAGAGCAAATCACCAGCGTAAAAATGCACCGTTTGAAGCAGGTATACCACTCTTATTAGCTCATCAATCAATATCCTTCAAATTGTGTCGATAACGGTTTTTGTGGCTGACTAGATTAGGTAGGTATGTATGTATGTTCTGCATTCTGGCGAACCAGAGCATTTACTCTCCTGTGACATGCGTACAGTTCTACATAAATGGCATCATACTTGCTGCGGTGGCTGTTTGTAGTAAGATTCTTACCTGCAAGTGCCGGTCGGGTCAAGCAGTGATCCCACATTCCCACGTTTCCCCGTGTATTAACCGCATGGAAATCCGAAGCCGGACGCAGTAGACATACCACCTTCACTGTATTCATCGGGCGCTTAATTAGAAGCCCTCTAAAGCCGAGCCTAGGAAACAAATTCGTCGAAAAAGGTCCTATTTCGCCAATTGTATGTGAGGGCACGGTCTTAACTTTAGCCTACACTGAATTGCGCCTCTAGCAAACTATCACGGAATTCTGCACTCTGCGGACAAGCAGAAAATCCAAAGATATTGATTCATTCCGAGTTATTATATTGCATAACAGTGACTTTATCACCCTGTGGCAACTGAACTTGCTGTGGACGCCGTCTGCTAGTGAACGACATGTGAACGACGTCAGCAACGACTATTTCCATCTACACATCTCAGGTAGAAGGTGAGTGAGTGATCTCACTTCTATGGCGCCAACCACGCGATATAGAACGTGATTTATCATGCAGTGAGCGTACGATGAAAATAATACTTAGGCTCTCACCATCTTAGACAAACCTCCGCCTTAGCCTGGAAAATCACGAGAGACAGTGGCAACATGCTTTTCCCCAGCCTTATTGCCTCTCGCCAGCCAAAAGGCTAGTCATCTCCGACATCGCTACTAAGATGAACCTAAACAACTATCAGATCCGTTATAGTATCAAGCCAAACCTGAATTACGAGCAAAACGAATACCATTCGTTAGATATCAATTGAGCTACTTGGTTTCTAAGCCAGGTAGCTTTAGAGTAATTATTCTAGCAAGCAGATAATAAACAATCGGATGTATATTGCCCAATATTGTGATATCTCCCGCGAAGGAAAAAAAGATGTTCACCTATCATCGTACATCACTATTCTCTATATCTTGCCACTATTACTTCTCGCGCGCCTGCGATACATACAAGTAGGGCAGTAGGTCATTGAAGAGTTCGTCTTCGGATAAAGGTCTTCTCCGTACGTCCTATTCAACGAGACGTTTCCTACCACAGTCCCCGACTCGAGACGGATCCAAGTGCTAGCTTCAAACTTCTCGAGACCTTCTTTTGAGACCTGGACCTGCCGAGACCCCCTCTCCCAGTTGCCATACCCGCCATATCCCGAGTGCTGCCCGAAGCAAAGAGTTACGTTGTTTGCCGGTGTCACATCCATGTCAGGTAGCAATCTATCCCACTTATAACACCACGTGTCGCCGTGGTCGTGCCCAGAGAAGACAGCCATTAAACCTTCTGTATGCGATATCGCTTGCATGAATTCTGTGTCTTGGGCGCCGTAGGTGCAAGTTCCGTTGTTGCTTCCGTCCCGGCACCACCCCTGAGCTTGTGGTGCAAGTGGTAGGTCATCGTTGACGCCCGGTTCCTTGTTCGGATCTACACCAGCTTCTTGCAGAGCGTAAGACGCGTATGGGGGGATATGAACGAAGGCTAATGAGGGGATTATCTTGCCGTATCGTTTCGCGAGTCGGTTGCTTGTGTACTCAAACCAGTCCACAACGCTGGTGTCAACCCAGTTCGGCTGACCTACCCGGTTGCCTGAGGCGTCCTTTTGCTGGTACTTGAATCCACCTCTACTATCGAAGAACCAGAGAAGCAGCTCGGGGGAGCATTTGTATCCGTTCACGCAACCATGCTCGTAAACTGGGAGATAGTAATTTGACACCCCAACGTCCCCGGGCACCATGGAAGACGTTCGGCTATTCTTCCATAGCTTCTCACGTTCGAGGATGGTATTGCCCGAGATATTGAAATCGTAATCATGATTTCCGTACGTGGATGCCCAGGTCAAGTTCCGACTTACAAGAGGGCCGACGATTTGATCAACGTACACGGTGCTATTCTCCAGGAATCCATTTTCGCCAGTGATGAGATCCCCGTTTAATACGACCAGTCCGGGCGACTCCTTGTCGAATATCTCATTAATGACTTTGACTGAATTGACATCCTGCTGCGGACCCCATTGATCCCAAGCATCTTAATCGTGTTAATGAGCGGATGATGCGAGTGAAAGGCACGCTGGATTGAACATACTTTCGCCGAAATGCAGGTCTTCGAGGATAGCGATCTGAAAAGTCCCATCCGGTCGGAGAGTGAGGGGGCCCAAAGAATCGGACTGGTCACTGGCCGGCTTCTTATTAGTCAATGGTGATGCATTGATGGGGACGGCGAGGAGCACCGAAGCTCCGGCTATCACAGCAGCGGACATATACATCTTCAGCTTGCCACGAAAATTGCGTACCTGAACACATTTTTCACCGGAATTGCGACATTTCCGGAAGACACATGGCCTATATGTACTTGCGCCATTAAGACATCACTTCAACTCGACTCGATGGAGGGGGAATTGGAGGGCCGATATATTGCACCGAGTTGCACACAACGCTGAAATGGGAATCTGGAAGCCATTAAGGCCGGCTTTTTACCCCACCACTCAGCACTCGACAGCATCCTGCATGAACGAGTCGGGTTCTGTCCCTGTAGTGATGGCTAAAGCCGCGCATGCTACTGGCTCTTTCGTTGGCATACCCCTGACTACTTCCCAGGCACGTTGCCGCATCTGCTAAGCAACGTGCGTAGCATCCTGCTGTAGGTTTTACTTGAGGTTACAATAATCGGAGTCACGTCAACTGATAACTAGCTCGCTCCGGGTACGTGTGATCTAGAAATGACATAACAAGGAGACTCTGTCCAAGACATCAAGTCATCTCTTCGAGCCATGCTTATGGCCGGGACATGTCGGGTCTCATGAGACTTTAAGGACTTGCCAGTTTGGTCTTTGGTTTTGAGTTCTAGCTTGGATTCGTGGTCGCACCGCGATAACTAACTCTATTTCTAAATGTAGTATTCAAGACACTGGGCGGAGTTGGCTGTCTGCCGCTTAAGTTGCATTTTGCAAGAAATCGAGCTTTCTCACTACGCGGCTTTGTTAGCGACAGATCATTCGCTGAATTCTTCAGTCTAGAGGGCTCCCGGCGGGCGTTACCCGCTGGCCAAGGTGTCTAAGTTTAGGCGTTTGCGGCCTATAGCTTCCGCCCGTGAAGCCTAGCTCTAGGTATTTAGCGGCCTTTTTTCAACTGGCAGATCACCTTGATATCATGAATTTGTAGAGACTATAGAAGTGGTTTGATGAACCGATAGTACTAACTATAATGCTTCTCTATTTGAAATGATAGATAAATGGCAATATTATGACCACATCTGTCTTTTTGCGACGAGACAATGCGCCTACGATGTCAAAGTGATGCGCTCACATGCGCTCACCTTGAAGAAGGTATATCAACCCCTTATCCTCCAGAATTCAATTCAAATGGCATTTAAGTTCACTGTCCAAATGGTATATGTGTATAATCTCAATATCTCGCTCACACTATAACTTATATACTGCCCCTTCATTGCTCATAGACCCAGTTACCTTGATCTGGAGTCAATCAAAAATTGCTCTTGATGTAAACGCGTGAGCCCGAAGCTCCTCCCTGCTAGGTAACCTACACTTCTCATGAATTTCCATTTCACCGAAGTAGTGTCGATCGAGAATCCTATATTTGACTCTTTATATATCTAGAAAAGCAGGTATGCATTCATGTCATACACCTAGCATGATGCAGTGATAATACATATCTGAGGTGCACGGCACCTTGAGAAATAAGACTTCACTCGCTATACACGAAATGACACCGATATCCATAGGGTTATACAATAGCTGTGTGTTCGTAAGAGTCATCTTATTGTCATCGGAGGCTCTTAAAATCCATGAGGCGCAAGCTCAGCTCTACTCACCGCCTTCTAACCCAAGAGCTCATTCGTGCTCTGTAAGGATGATCCTCGTCACACGATTTTATTCGATTCTTAACTTGTAATATTAGCTACACTTTCTCTTATTAAGCGTCGAAACAAAGGCGTTACCATTAGAACGTCACCGACGTCATATTGCTTGTGATAAGAATAGATGTTTTACCGATTGCGAGTTGTGAGACAAGAGCAATACGAGGTAGCAGGCCACACCGCCTACACACTGTGAAGAGTTTGAATCGTGCCTTGCGGAATTCCCATGGCAGACTCAGTGCACTTCTTATCCCTTAGGATTCATTAATAAGCCGATATAGCTTCGGTTAAAAACACCAGTTGCTAAATTTCATCCGCCGCGAGGTCGTCTTGTGTATTTGATATCTTACTTCGGGGTCATATGGGGGATATACTTATATTTATTTGAGAATTTCATAACAGTGAGACTGTAATTTTTCACATTTAATATAATTCAAAAGTTTCTATCACTTGGGATTGGAGTTGATTTTGAGTAGTCTCAAGTTATCTAGAGTCCCTCCAATAGGCGTAGAGTAGTAGTCTGAGAAGCCGAGCTAAATTTAGACGGTTGAGTCCCGATCTTCATGCGTTGTGACACGTAACGGTATTACGAGAAAAAATTTCTGTGTCGTGCACCAAGCGGAACTTCAGCTCTTGCAGGGCACGGTTGTACTGCCTGCCGGTTCTCGCCAGCTCATTGATCAGAACACCTGGATCTAGAATGTGGCACG
The DNA here is from genome assembly GCA_022432375.1 of Nemania sp. FL0031. NCBI lineage: Eukaryota > Fungi > Ascomycota > Sordariomycetes > Xylariales > Xylariaceae > Nemania > Nemania sp. FL0031. The sequence continues at coordinate 352,967 of JAJKKK010000055.1, forward strand.
GTGGCATACGGGCCTAGGCGTCTGCAGGTGGGCGTGCCTTACCTGTGGTAACCATTTAGATATTGATGTTCCCAGCAAACTAGGCTCAATACGAGCCCGGCAAAGCAAGGCGATGCCATGCGATGTTACTCTACCCAACGACGCTGTGGGAACGCGTTCTCTAGTTCCGGGAGATTCAACGTATAAAGACTCAGGGCACCGCAGCTCCTTTAGGACTGGCATCTCAGCGGTGCTCCAGACGGTGATGTGGTCAGCTAATTCACCTCCTCTACCCAATTCCATCACAAGTCATAGCCCACTTTCAACATGCAATTGCATCGGTATCTGTCCGCGCTGGCAACAGCTCTCCCACTCTTCGCATCAGCGGCGGTCGCGCAACTCGCTCCTTGGCAAGTCTCGAATATCCAGACGTGGTCACCCTCAGGACGACCAGGTAGCAGCCCCTACTACTACATCCACGTGAACATCACAAATCCCGACCCGACGCAGACGGCGACGGACCCCGGCATCACGCAGGGCCAGGTGTACTGCGACATATCATGGCTTTACCCGGATGCGCCCTACAATAACATCTCCGCCTGCGAGATTGTGAACACAACGGCCCCGTCCGCCTGGGCCTGGACGGTCGAGCTTCTCGAAGCGGACACCGATCCGTCTTCCACAACGAACTTCGAGTTACGCTGGAGGGCGGCAGCCAATCCAGAGGCTTCTACCGACAGCAGCACGGAGATCTGGACAGGAGTCGGAAAATTCCAGGTCGGCGACAATTTGCAGGGAACGTGTGCTGGTAGTGGATTCTGCTCGTGGTATTTGAAACCGACGAATACTCCTTTTCCGATCAATGTTACTTCTGTGCAGTGCCAGGGAACAGCGGAGGAGGCGTTGAATGATATGGATTGCTATTAAGAGATAGAGAGATGTCCATCTTAACCCGACGACTGATCGAAGTCTATGTAGAAGTCGGCTTAGTATAATAGCGAATTGCTGATATATACATACCTGACTCACCCATGATCTCCATTAATTGACGCTTCTCGTTAGGCGGTTAGACAAATTATGAAATACGGCGTATTCCTTAGAAGCCTAGATCGACCATTTATTGAAAAGATAGGTCGGAGCCCGACTGGTTATCCCATCGGATGTTCGGACGAAGAATCGATGTGTAAGCCTGTTTCACTACATCGATATTGATTACAACTTTTAATCCCACTACCAATCCCCGGTCTACACTAACCGGAGGCGATGTAAATCCTCCTTCACTATTCGGCTATGCTCGGGAATACCCGACGCCTTCTCCAGGAATGTGGGACACTGTATGCGGGGTAAAGATTCCCGTTAGGATTGCTCGCAGTTTTCTGTCTATTATTATATGCCTGTCCCCCTTTGCGTAGAGTGCAACGTAAGTGGAAAGTTACATCTTTCCCTCGAAACATGCGCCGCAAGGGGATATCCGCCATTCTCCAAACAGGGTACGCGAAATGGGGTCTATCGTTCAGCTGGTCAGCCAAAAGCTCACCGGGCACCTAGCCGGGCTACTTATACTCGGTAGCTTGGTAACTTTCGTCGTGTGGCTCGTGGGAAACGAGTTTGCTCGACTACAAGCCAGGATACCAGGGTTGAAAGGACCCAAAGGTTGGCCGGTCATTGGAAACTACTTCGACATTGTAAGCAATGCGGCAGTTCAGTACGAGGCGTGGGGGAAGCAATATGGCGATGTCTATCAAGTGCAGCTAGGAAGCACCACGGTGGTCATCGTTAATAGTCCCACGGCGGCGAAAACTATTTTCTTGACAAATTCGCATGCTGCAAGTTCGCGCCCGGTGACCTATACATTTCACAAGGTATGTCACGCCACGATGTAACGGTGCTTGGGTATTAATAATCCTGGTAGGTCGCTTCTACAACGGCGGGCTTGACAATCGGAGCGTCGCCGTACGATGATAGCCTCAAGCGGAAGAAGAAGGGGATTGCGGCCGCCCTTAATCGCCCGTCTATCCAAACTTACATCCCTTATTTCGATCGGGAGACGAGGGCGTTCATTGAGGATTTAATGACTTACGGGAAGGCAGGGGCTGTCACCATCGACCCGCTACCCATGATCCAGAGGCTCAGCTTGTCGCTAGTTATGACCATCAACTGGGGTGTCCGCATCCCATCTATCGACGACAAGCTTTTTAAGGAGATCGTTGCAGTTGAAGAAGAGCTTAATAGGACTAGGTCGACAGTCGGTAACGCTCAAGACCACATACCTCTGCTACGACTCAATCCGTTTAACCCTACGTCAGTTAAGGCAAGGGCTATGAGAGAGCGCCGAGATGAGTACCTCGCTCAGCTCAGTAGCGATCTAGCTAAGAAGATGCAGAACGGCACCAACAAGCCGTGCATACAGGCGAGCGTGATCAAGTTCAAGGAGGTAGAGCTCAACGAGACGGAACTGACTGCCATTAGTTTGTCTGTGCTGGGAGGTGGATTTGAGACGGTATCGAACACGATGCAATGGTCCATCGCATTCTTAGCCCAACATCCCGACATACAAGACAAGGCATACGAGGAGATATGCAAGTTCCAGGGCTCAGACGAACCCCTGTGTGATGCTTCGGATGACCAGAAGTGTGGATACATATTGGGACTTGCAAAGGAAGCTCTCAGATTTTTCAGCGTGATCCCACTGGCCTTGCCGAGAGAAACGATTAAAGACATCGACTACGAGGGCGTACGAATCCCTGCCGGAAGTACGGTCTATATGAATGCCTGGGCCTGTAACCGTGGTAAGTATACCCTGCTTCTCTCGTCTTATATCAAGCACTACGTAGAATGCTAACATCTATTTCTAGACCCCGAGCTCTTCCCCGACCCGGATCGATTCGAGCCGGAGAGGTGGTTCACGAGACCCGACGCGCCCGTCTTCGCGTTCGGCCTCGGCTATCGCATGTGCGCTGGCCATCTTCTAGCTATGCGGGAGCTGTACCTCATCTTCATGCGCCTGCTAGCTAGCTTCCGTGTCGAAACTTCCGAGAAGATAGACTGCGACCCTAGCAAGGATATGAAGATTCCGACGGACTTGATTATGGCGCCGCGTTCATATCGGGTTTCATTTAAACCGCGCAATGAGCAGCGACTAGTAGAATCGCTTGCTAGTACAGCGTAGCCATCTATAACAGGATGGTGATGACCTGTACTTTAGCATACGCCCGAGGTTCTCACGAATAAGGAGTAGATGTCATGTTATAATTACGATACGGCGACCATGTACCCAGTCACGTTAGGGATGTATGTATGTACCATATTACTTCTCACTGGGCTTTATTAGTATAACCACACGTTGACATGGCCTGAAAATCCCCCAAAGGCATTTTGCATGTCCTATAGGTAAGGAGAGTGATGGCTATTGCCTCAGTGCCCCCCTACTAAATATCTCACAACAAATGTGTTCCGTGAAAACAAAGAAGCTGAAAATACAGTTCAAAAGGCAAGTTCCATATTATCAGTACATAGAGGTGATATTAAAAAGGGGCTTTCTAGGCATATAAACCCTTGGCCCATCTACCATTTTCGGTTAATTCGCTCCTCATTTGCAACGAAGAAATATACCTATCTAAGTGCCGCTTTCATTATCCTTTTTTCTACCCCTGCGAGCAACAAAGAACACAAAGGTACAGATCCGAAGATTTGCCTAAACATGTTGCCATACTTTATAAATAGATGGCCGTTCTTCGGGACGAGCGACTGCCAGGCCCCTAGCATTACGATACCCGGTTGTGGAGCATGCCTTTCGTGTCAGAAGCGAAGGTTTTTTGCTCTTGGTAATACTTATTACCGGCTTCACTATTTCGGGGACTGGCGACCTCTAACCACGTCTTCCCTGATTGAACTTCTCTGTATTCTGATGGTTATCTACTATTTGGGGAGGCTTATCCGCTTAGTGAGAGTGAAGTATTTTAGATAAGGACATGCAATTTGAGAATGATGTGTGCAGATATAAATGAGTGTATACAGCGGCGAAGTAAGTATTTAATACCATATAGTATGCTGATGTTAATGTTCTAGCGATTGAATAATTCGTGTTTTACCATTTCTCGTTTACGTAATAAATACTATGAGAAACGTCTTTGCTTTGGTGTTTAAGTGAGTAAACGGTGAGAGAGGGTTGGAGGGCTCGTCCTCGCCCTTTGAGAAATGGCGCCACCAAGCTCGAGGCCGGCGCCTCGCTGGTGCAGGTGTATTCCGGCCTTGTGTACCGCGGCCCCCGACTAATCAACGAAGCAGTGGCAGAAATCCGCCGCCGCGGGATCCTCGCATGACGTTCAACAACGCGTCCGTCGACATGGGCGGCTTCACCCTCACCTTCGACGCACCGCTGGGCGGCCGTAACACGCTACGCGTCGACGCGCGCGCAAAGCTACTAGCCGAAGTGCACGACCCGCTGAAGATCCCCGGGATCCTCGCCTACCCGGCCGTCAAGGGCGGCAAGGTGATGGTGCTGGGCGAAGGCAGCAACATGCTCATCAAGGGCGACTTCGACGGCACGGTGTTGGCCATGGCCAATACCGGCGTGGAGACCTTCCAGCGCGATGATGACCGCGTGCTTATCCGCGCGGCCGCGGGCGAGCGCTGGGATGATTTCGTGCGCTGGTCGCTGGGCCAGGGCTACGCGGGCCTGGAGAACCTCATCCTCATCCCCGGTACGGTCGGTGCCGCGCCCGTCCAGAACATCGGTGCGTACGGCGTGGAAGTGGCCGAGTTCATCGACACCGTGGAGGCGTACGACACGCACACCGGCGCGTTCGTCGTGCTCGACAAGGCCGCATGCGCGTTCTCGTACCGCGATTCCGGCTTCAAGCAGCAGCTCGGCCGCTGGATCGTCGTGGCCGTGACGTTCGCGCTACCGCGCGAGCGGTCGCTGTCGCTCGATTACGCGGGCATCCGCGAGGAAGTGGGAAAGATGGGCATCACGCGCCCCACGCCCTACCACGTGGCCGAGGCCGTCGTCCGCCTGCGTTCGCGCAAGCTGCCCGACCCGGCCGTCATTGGGAACGCCGGCAGTTTCTTCAAGAACCCGGTAGTGGGTCAGGCGCAGGCCGATGCCCTCGCCCTCGCCCATCCGGGCCTGCCCGTGTGGCCCCATGCGGGCGGCACGGCCAAGATCGAGGCCGGCTGGCTCATCGAGGCCGCGGGCTTCAAGGGCCGGCGCGAGGGCGACGCGGGCATGTCGAACCGCCACGCCCTGGTGCTGGTGAACCACGGCAAGGCCACGGGCCCCCAGCTGTGGGCGTTTGCGCAGCAGGTCATCGCGGGCGTGCAGGCGAAATTCGGCATCGTGCTGGAGCCGGAGCCGCTCGTCGTCTAGCCCTTCGGGCCGTTTTCCTTGGAAAGGATAAGTATCGTTAGCGAATATTGATGCAACTCATGTTAAGCTTAGATGTGTAAAAGCCTCTTAATTATTTTTTCCTTTAACTGGGTATCAGTGCAGTTGATGGTAGAACACTGCTGTTGAAAGACGAGAATTTTTCCGCCCATAATCTACAATGCTCCGCCCCGAGATGTTGATGATTCTCTCGTTCATGCCGGTATTTACATGACAATGCAGCCAAGCCCTTTCCAAAGATGAGCCGATGTTGAGATCCCGATGCTCTATGTCCTGTGAACGCCTTTAATAAATTTCAAATCATGCACACTTCCCATCTCCTTTCCCGTTGCCTCGTCTATGCGAATCCCCTATTCACGCCAACAAGACTGAGGAACTCATTCCTTGTCTTCTCCTTCCGCTCGAAGCAACCAAGGACACAGCTGGTGATGGTGCTTGTTGTAGTCTTTTCTACGCCACGCATAACCATGCAGAGGTGGCTAGACTCCATGATGACCGCTACGCCCTGAGGTTTGAGGACTTCCATGACGGCGTTGGCAACTTCGCGGGTGAGTCGCTCTTGTACTTGAAGCCGGCGGCTGAACATCTCAGCAATGCGCGGAAGTTTCGAGATGCCGATGACGTTGTCGCGAGGTATGTATCCTATGTGCATCTAACGTGGAATTAGTTGACTGATTGGAATGGAGCCATTTCTGGAAGCGACCCGACGTACCTTTCCAGTGAAAGGGACGAGATGATGTTCGCAGAGACTGAAGATTTCAATATCCTTCACAATCACCATCTCGTTGTGGCCCTCGTGGAAGATGGCATTGTTGACAATGTCCTTGACGTTCTGCTGGTAGCCCTTTGTGAAGAACAGCATGGCCTTTGCGTACCGAGTGGGAGTATCAAGCACACCCTCCCTGTCTGGATCTTCCCCGACGCATTCGAGGATGGTTCGAACGGCCCCTCGGAGTTTTTCTAGCCTGGCGGCGGCTTGCTCGGTAGTTTCCTCCAGCCGCTCTCGGGTTCCCAGGCCTATATGAGGCTAGTCAACAAGTTGATCTATTAGATGGAAGGGGGATTGGTCTGCTGCACGCACTGGGTCGGCTGAGGCCATCGAAGTCGATCACAGGGCTTGGGGATCTCGTTTCAGTGCCTTCTGTCCTGGCCTTCTTCTTTTTCTTCCCTTCCGGCTCATCCCTCGGGTCTCTGGCAGCCTTGGTCAAGCTATGGCGTCTCTTGGAGGATCTCGATCGCGGGTTCACTTCGGAAATGCCACCATCTTTTGTTCGTCTCCGCCTCTTCTTCTTGTTGGCCTTTCTCTCGTCCCGTAGACCATTGGCGGACCGTCTTATGCTACCATTGGTAGAATCATCGATGTCTGACATTCCGGTAGTAGAGCTACTGGACGGCTCCGAGGCGGAGTCGTTTTCTGAGGCTTTTGTTTCCGAGAATTGGACCATATTGGACAACTAGGCGACCGTATGGCGCATATGGGTATAGTTGACTCGGCTGTGGGTTGGGGTTGTGAGGTAAACGCCACTAAAGACGTGCGAGGAATGCGATCGAATTGGGTGTCGCAAGAGCGCTTTCATGCACTCTGTGTCGTACAATGGCAAGGCCCCGAGGATGCGACGAGGGACGAAGAGGGACGAACAGGGACGAAGAAAAATATGGGCGACAATGGTTATGGATTATGGATTATGACTGAGGAGTTTAAGGGTCTGCCTCGCCAATCCCCACTACTGGCCAGGCCGTTGAGATCATAATTGCTCTTGACCTAGACTAGATAGGAAGTAGGTAGGTATCTATCTACAGCATGCTACTACTACCTAGTACTGCTGTGATTCATAGGTAAGCAGCGCCCAAAATCTTTTAGCCATCCCGTCATCGGAATTGATAACGTTCTTATCTCAAACACCCCCGCTGCTTGCAGAAATCAAGTGATAGACAATGCGGAGGGTGGAGCAAGTCAATAAAATCACCCCACCTCTAGCAAGCCGAGCCGCCGAACCACCGATCTACCTAGCCACATAAGTGCTACCACTATGTGGCTGAGTTCTCTCTACAGGTATGTAGGTATCTACCTACACCTAAGGTTAGTATGCACCAGAGATAGCTCCTAACTTTAGACTCGAGTCTTGCGACCAAAGGCAGATCACACCTATCACATCCCGTTCCTCCGTTAATATTCCACGCGCCGTCATCCTCCATATTCACACGAAGCACCAACGATCCGTTCCTATTACTACTTCGCGGCGATAAAATCGTCTCTACCAGGTATTTATTTGGAGATTGCAGCCGCCGATTTCTCGCGGCTACTTGGCTATCGCGTTCGAACCATTTCGTACAACACACTACGATCACGACATATCACGACGCGCGCAAGCCGCTTCCTTAACTATTCCGACCGGCGAACTCTGACTACGTAGTACGGCGATCGAATTTCGATTCATTACGTTCTTGATATCCGAGGTTATCTACGGGTTCGAGATGGCTTCGTCGCCTCCACACAGCTACTCGCCCGCGGGCTCTCCACCATATCCCTCCCATTCCCAGCTGCCATCTAAGAAACGAACTTCGACGGTAACCGAACTATCGATCCAGCCCCCTTCTTTGAAACGGCGTAAAGCTTCCACCATGTCCGTAGCCTCTGCGGGATCTGCCCACCCCCTACGACAAACATCCTTCCCGCCAGACGAGGCAGCAGCTCGAGGCTACTCGCCGTCCTACCGTCGTTCGCCAAGCGTTGATACTATGAGTCTAGTTAGTGGAAGCCAAGTGAGCGCTGCTCCCGTCAAGAAGAAACGAGGTCGAAAGTCAAAGGCAGAGCTTGCCAATGAAGCCGCTGCCGCCGCTGTTCGAGAGGGCACTCCAAGCCTCGTGAACGGTAGGGCGGCCACCGTAATAAGCACCGCAAGTGGGAACATAGCAAAAGATGGCGATGGCGAAGGAGGTAGAGAGGGCGATAACGATGGCTCCTTCGAGCTCCCGGAAAACATGGCTAGTCGCTCTGCTGCCAGGACGAAGGAGCAGATCGAAGAGGAGAAAGAGCTCGTTGCACTTCTCAAATCGCAGATGGATGCCGTCCAGTTCGACCGATACGAAGTATGGCACAGACAATCTATTAAGCCGCAAGACGTCAAGCGGGTATGTCATCATCACGAACCTCTATCCTACGGTATACTCTTATGTTTAGGGGTCTCTAACTTGTTGTAGCATATCAACAGTGTAACATCTCAGTCATGCCCCACGAATGTGCATCAAATGATGCAGGTGGTCTGCAAGATGTACCTGGGTGACATAGTAGAAGCAGCACGCGATATTCAGCAGGAATGGATCGAGCTGGGAGAAAAGCAAACTGATCTCCCAGATGATAAGCTAGAGCCGTCAAACGAGCTTTCTAAGCACCGCCGACAAGCCCCTCTACGTCCAGACCACCTCCGAGAAGCGTACCGTCGACGCAAAGCAGCCAGCGAGAACGGCGGCGCATTGGGTAGCTTGATGGTATGGAATCAACAAACACAGAACGGCAACGAGAGGTTTGCCGTGCGAGCCGGCGGACGTCGAATTTTCAAATAAGTAATAATAATGAGTCTTATGCATGCATGGTCGGGGCGTTAAGGTTAGGATGAATCGGCGTCGCAAGCCTTGGCGATCACGGACAGAATCATAGCGGCCGGTCGGATCGGGGCGTTAAAGAGTTGGACTTGAATTTCATGACTGGTTTCTAGCTCATCTAGGTGCTCTATGGATACTAACGGAAGTTAGGCATTTCTCACCTCAAGGTGAGAGGAATGGTATCTCATTTGGCTTTTATGTTATGGCGTGAGCATCCCACCCGCACCGGTACCACTCTCATATGTAGATAAGGTACGCGACATATATACTTGGCAGCATGACTGGCATCCCTCTATCTTATGTATGTGGTGTGTGCAAGAGCTTGAGAGCCAAATGCGTACACTATCAGCACCCCTGAACCCAACTAATAAAAAGGTGCGGCTTAGTATATGTTCACTGCGCGTGGTTGAACCAGAGTGCTGGATCATTTTCCGGCACTCTCCGGCATCCCAGTCAGCTAGCCAAGCTCAGCCAGTCTACATAGGCGAGAACTTCTGCCACCGCTCGGCAAGTGGTGTGCCGTAGTTTATATAGGTTTACCTATATGCATAAATAGACGCCCATTGGCATTAGTCTAAATGTTTCTTACTTTAGTAAGCTTTTAAGGCTTAAAGGATCCTCATATCAGATTGACCCGCTGTAATTTTTCGAGAGGAATCAAAGCTGTATTCGGTGGTGTAACAAGTACCAACGATCAGCCATTTTCTAGTGGAGGTTACCACATAACTAGACTCAAAATAGTGTAATGCGAGTCATCTATGTAGGTATTATAACTGTCGGATACAAATAACTAGCCTGTTGTTTTCGTATACTGGGTGATCGATGCTGCAGTATGCAATGTAACGCTGCGGTACTTTGTCATGTCATGCCAAAGTTGGAATGATTGATCTTTTACGGCTTGGCAACATACTCATTTTAAGATAACGAAGATACCTACGCATAGAATCTATAATACCTATGCGTGGTACAGATTTGCTCGAAACACAAGCCGAGAATAAACAATCCGCTAGACTAGGCTTGGACTCCGTATAGCCCTAAGATACTAGTCTAGCAGGCATGTGGAATCTTTTTTTAGTTCTAATTTGTCCGTTGACGAGGTTCAGATAGGGACACTATTTACCACTTATACTAAGACTGGTCAAGGCCCTGCTATAATTAGACAACCCCCTTCTAGAACATGGAGTTGTCGAAATCACAACTAGGCCACTTTGGTCCCTCCCGAAACAACTCTTAGTTAAAACATGGCAGTCCAAGACGTCTAAGTCGCGCCAATCTCACCTCACTATTGCCGCTGTAGTCAGCATAGTAGTCCGGCAAGCAAATAACAAATCCCGATAACAAATCATGCAGGTGATAAAGCTATCAAGTGGGTTGTGGATAGCCAAGTAGGCAGTTCAGGTAAGCAGAGAGATGACGCGAAATGACGGGATCGCGGTTGGAGGCTCATGATTGCACCATCATTCAGGGGTCCAGGAACCCAGGAACATGCCCTTCACCACCCCTTCACCGTCCCGTCGCCCAGACCGCCGTCATGTGGAGAGTGTATATAACATAAGGTTCCGTTGCGGGTTCGCCATGGCGTGCTCTCTCGAAACTACGAATGGGCAAGCAGAGCTTAACCTAACTTCTTTCGACCCGCGACTCCGTTGACGAACTCCTCATCTTAAGTGACTGGGACGATTTAGGCCAAAGTGCTTGCATTAAGTCTCCTAAACCGTCTCGCTCCTCTCTAGTCCGTCGTGTTATTCGCGGGACAGGCAGACAGCACATCAGAAGACACCCAGGGTTAAACTATATACTCACAAATATGAGTACCGTCGAGGACCCCGTTCAGATTAGCGAGAATGCCATCCCGGCATCGAGCAAAGAGGCTGAAGTGCCGGCCGCCGGTGCTTTCGAGTACTCGATCCCGGCCGGCTGCCACGCCATCCCAGCCGAAGAACTAGATCTCCGGCCGGACTCCGAAATCGACCAGGACATAATAAACCCAAAGCCGATTTCAACAGACACAATAAAGAATGTCTTTTTCTTCTGGCACAGTGGCTATGAGTCCAGTTAGTAACACCCAAACCCACACCCCCTAATAGCATTAACAGGAGCGAGAGTTTCCCCCAGGGGTTTGAGTCTACCTCAACCCACTCTGCCCTTCTCAGTCTTATTCGTATAAGCCTGGAAAAAGTGATATTAACCAAAGTGGTTATAGTGCACCCCTACACAAAGCGCAATGTGCGCGCACACCACCGCCGGCTGGTTAAGCATGGCTGGACCATCTACGTGGTAAACCGGGTAGCGGGCTCACCACTGAACATCGCCAACTTTGTCGACGTGACGGACCCAGAGCTGTTCCCCAAGGCGTTCCTGGACGGGCGCGTGGGCGGCGAGTTCGCGCCGCAGCACACCTCGGACCTCGTGCGCTGGCCGCTGCTGATGAAGTACGGCGGCATCTACACAGACGTAGGCCAGCTGCAGATCGGCGACCTCAACCGGCTGTGGGACGCGACGCTCGGCAACCCGGACTCGCCGTACGACATCATCTCGTACAACCTGGGGCCCGTGGACCACCGCGACCTGGCCAACTACTTCTACGCGTCGCGCCCCAACAACCCGCTCTTCGCGCGCGCGCACAAGCTGCTGCTGGCGCTGTGGAACGCGGACGGCGGCAAGCTGAGCACCGAGGGCATGCACGCGAGCCCGCTGCTGAAGGGGCCCAAGCTCATCGGCCAGCGCTTCCCCGAGGCCGTCCGCAAGAAGCTGACCGACTACATCATCCAGGGCTACTGCCTGACGCTGGTGATGGGGCTCGTGGACGACGAGGACGCCTGGGACGGGCCCGCGTACTGTGCTAAACACATCTACGCCATCGACTACATGGTCGGCTCGCAGCTCATCCAGCAGTACACCAACTGGAACGGCGTCGAGGCCTTCCGCCTCATGTCGCTGGCGCTGCCCAAGCCCGGGGAGGAGGAGACCGCCGACCAGAAGAAGGCCCGCGAGATCGTCGAGGGGTGCCTCAGCCGGAGTTACGGCTTCAAACTCGCCCATGGGTACATCCTGCAGGTTGTGGGCGATACCCTTGGCTCCCTGTGGCGGAAGCACGACGGCTCGGATAATGTCCCCGGCACGTATGCGCACTGGCTGCGGGAGGCCATGATTTACTGGACGCAGGATGAACTGCCCGAAAGGCTTGACTTCCAGGTCATAGAACCGTATAAGAGGGGGCCGTTATTGAGGGAGAACTAGGAATGGGTTATCATTTGGTAATTAGAATACATATACAGCATAGACTTAGTAGATACGGTATATATCACATTGGAACATTAAGTCGCTTTATTCAATTGTAACGGGTACCGGCAGATCCGGAGGCTGACAAATAAATAAATATAGGTACTGTAAACAGCATCATTTCGAGGTATGTTTTATGACAGCGTTATTCAAGGTTCTGACGATTCAGAACTTAATCTTGAAATTCCCCTTCTAGCACAGAGATGCACCAAATAAAAGTTTATTGTGACTTCATTTGACATACAGATATCTCCCCGCAGTAAGAACCTGCACTCAGCTGCTGTCAGCACCCTAATTCAATTGGTTTATGCGACCAATTCCGCGTTGGAGAATACCATGACACCTCACATCGCCGTAGGTAGTAATGAATGGTACTTCTATGAGGATATTTAGGTACTACGAAGAAATAAAAAGCATCCCTATTAATTCAATATCTGATACTTTTACTGTACCTATGTGTATTAACTATCTGGGAATCATGAATGCCACCCTAATATCGTCACATCGTTAGGTAGAATAGAAGGAAATTGTCTTTTCTCTCCGAGTCCTTACGATTGGCTTCAATCTGCCGTGATATTTTCTCCATCATGGTTCAGATCTGAAATACAGAGAAACAAACTCATTGCTCTAGTGACACTATCCGCAGCTTAAAGGTCCCAATCATCGTCGTCGTCGTCGTCGTCATCATCCAGATCCGCCTCATCCATATTTCGGATAAACAGAGAATACCACTCAACAGCTCTCGTGTGTGCTTTCATACTAGGTTTCTCATTGATAGTATGAATGCCATCAAGACCTAGACCCACCTCTGGATCCCATCCCGGGTTATACCGGAAGATATGCTTTGACAAGCCCCAGTAATAGCGGGAATCTGTATTCCCCGGCATCATCGCCGGCGCCATGATCACAGACTCGCCATACAATGCGCGCGTGGTTCCCGAGAGAATCGCGTATGGCGTGACGCCGTTCACCAACGTCGGCGACACTGGCGCGGGATCCAGGGAATATAGGGTTTTTAGCGTGATGGAGTGCGGGATCTCAGGTTTATCATTGAACGCCTGCAGGGCGAGGTTGTACTTCGATGCGACTTTCCGGGCGAGATGCGTCAACTTGTCTTCCACTTCTGATGTCTTGTCGCCGACATTCACGCGGTGATTGACGAGCACACGTGTACGCTCTGGCAATGCGTTGACCTTGACGCCCCCGTTGATCACGTCTACGGCTGAAGATGTGGTGAACAGGTATTTGATTGGATTGCCGAGCTTGGCGGCCTCGAGAGCAAGTCTGTCCTCTTGGCCTGGCCAGGAGGGCTCTCTCCAGGGAAGGTATTTCTTCAGACTCCAGGGAAAGTCATGGCCGTACCTGTTCCCACACTCGAGAAAATCGAGGATTGGATTCCCGGCGTGGAAGTGCGATGGATATGGATTCGCCTCGATGAGCGTGATTAGCTCCGACGCGATGCCGATGCTGGTGTGAGGAGTTGGGGACGATGAGTGACCACCGGGCGTCTGTACGACGATCTCTACATCGATGTACCCCTTTTCTGCCACCCCCGGCAGTCCAAATGGAGTCCCCCAGAACCCGGCGATGCCCGCGCCCTCATCGATAATGACGGCGACACCGTCTTTATATTCCTGCATGAGTGTGTCGGCAATGTACCGAGCACCCTGCTCCCCCGAGATCTCCTCGTCGAAACCGAAAGCCAGGACGACGGACCGCCTCGGCTGGAAATCGGCCTCGAGCAGAAGCTCCACGGATTCCAGGATAGCGATGACGTTGTTTTTGTCGTCCACGGAGCCACGGCCCCAAATGTAATTGCCATCGTAATGCCCACTATATGGCGCATACGTCCATTAATCCGCAGTGTCTTCCTCGACTGGGACGACGTCCTGATGGGCCATCAGAAGAATAGGAGCCAGATTGGTGTCGGTTCCCTTCCAGGTATACAAGAGGCCGTGTGTGTTGACCATATCGAGGGTCAAGGCGCTATGGACCTCCGGGAAGGTCTCATCTAGGTAATCTGCGAATACGCTCAGGTTCCCCCATCTTGGGTCCTCGTTGATAAGGCCGAGATCATCAACTAGAACACTCGGAGTTAGTTATTATCATTTTGAGTATGATTTGAGAGGATATTGGAAGTTTCTAGGCACGACTTCTACCAAAGAGGAAAGTTTCTCCTCTAGAAATTGCTAAAACAGGAGATAATAGCCCCGAGATATACTCACAGCTCTCCGTGCGGATCCAGATGGCACCGCCCATACGCTTCACAGCGTCCTGACGGAACTGGTCAGAGCGGATGAACTCTTCCATCTTCCTCAGGGCAGGAGTCTGGTAATCCGGTAGCAGAGGGTGGACTTGAGGGCATTTCCCCCGACTCTGTAGATGGGTTCTCCCCAACTAGAGGACTCTCGCTGCCCAGACGTTTATATACATTAAATGACGTCCTGAGAGCCGCAGCGAACGCCGTCGTGTAGAGGAGAAGTGCGCTAGCCCATGTCCATCGTGACCGCGGCGCAGTGGTGCGAGGGCGTGGGAGCGCTGGCACTTTCTCTGATAGTGCCATTATGTCGTGATGCTGTTATGAGTGAGGGTAGAGAAAAAAGATAAGAGGAAAAGAAGGGGGGAAGTAGAAGGAGATGGTGTTCTATCATTGAAGGACGGAGGCCACCGGATAAGTCGCACTGCACGTTAAGCCACCGATATGCTCAATCCCCACGACGCCTTTACCATCGCGAGATTTTAAGCAGTCCATTTGGGATCATGCGGAAACTGTTGGAGCGAATCTTATAAAACGTCGTCAAAGATTGGTTCGGCAATATCATGGCTGGCGGCGCACGCAACTGCTTTCTCTCATGATCATGTAGTTACCCCTACGACGGCCAACCGGATCACGGTACTGATGGCAACGAAAATTTCATATGCGAATATACACGAGACCCGAAAACTGTGTCGATGCTGGCTCGGAAAAAGCAATAGGAAAGTATGCACGCTTCCACTGCAGAAAGGGACTAGGTAAATCGAGACTTCTACTCTAGCGTAACACAGCGTATAGCCGGTTGATGATATTCATTAGCATTACGAGACAACAAGAGCCTCATTGGCTTAAATATAAACATCTCCAAATGCTTCGTATAGGTTAACAGAAATGTCCTTATACTGCAGAATGAATTGCTATGATGTGGCGAATCAACAAGATTGGCGTAAACCTCCTCTTTACCTGGGCCTCCATGATCTCGATGTGGATCGATCTAGGCAAAGTTAATCTAGATCACGCCCCTGGGGAAATTCACAGGAGGTATTGTATTATAAATCTATGAAGAGTTCGAAGTCATAAGGGAACCGGATCCCCGACAATGTATTTGGCTGTAATGTAGCTACCCGCCTTCTCGGTGCTGGAACCCTTGCCGCCATCCGATCGTGTCTAGGGATCTCTCGTCAGGTCTAGAATCAGCCATCAGTATTCATAGAAGATTACATTGAATCGCACTTACCATACCGCCCTGTAGTTTGACAGGCTGGCTCCCTCTTCTTAGTCCTTCATGAGACTAAGGTTAATATAAAAGACTAAGAGCTCTATATTATTGCGCCACTGACGTCCTTGACCCCCACGTATACGGACCAAGCGTAAGTGACCCTAATGGTCGTCGGTTATATGGATAAGGAATAATTCACAGGTCCCACCTCAACATAGGAGGACTCTTAGCTCTCCTGCCTTCGACGCAGTTCGCCGAAACACTGCATTTTTGAGGGGATGGGAACTTGCGAAGCTAGTGGACAATTAAAGGAACACAAGGGTGAAGGCAAATCTTAGGACTTGTTTTCTGATATTGAGAAGCTCGGACATTCTAGAGTCTACAGGGGCTTGCTCTGCTGTAGCTGTAATTTGTCGAGACGTGGATAACCGTTATATGGAACGCTTAGCTGACAAATGCGAGTGTTTGACACGAGTGAATTTATTTGATGTATTAGCGATAGGTGAGTCCGACGCTAGACCTGAGTTCGTTATCCATCGTGGTATCGACGTCGTTTACATTTTACGCAGCTAGCAGCATCGAGTTTGATATTCTCTAGGATGTTTACCTGCTGCCTGCGGCCGCTCTACAGTGCTGCCTTGCTCAGGGGTAACTAACATTAGTAGGATATTTCCCCTATTCCACATTTTAGGCTGCAAATAATCACAAAAAATGCAAACCCAAATTGATTAATATTATAAACAAGCAGCATAAAACCAACAGAATCAGTCTTTGTAATTATTCAACAACTACTTCTACTTAATAGTCAATACAACCTGAAGAATAGATATAGGTTTAGGTTAAGGAAGTAAGCAACTTTTAATTGGGGGGGATGATTTAACTTTCACGAGATTGTGGAACATTGCTACTAGGACGTCTAATTGCGTCTAAATGTGATTTATTGGTTTGCATAGTCTGTATGTATTTGGTAGGAGAACGTAATGACTTGCGCAAGCGCGTTCTGATTTAAAATTACGGAAGTCGTGGGAATGTTAGGTCTGTCGTTATGTTAGTCCTTTTCAGCCACATCCGTATGAAAGTAAGTCTAGGTATGTAGTATACACGAACAAGCCGTCTGACCACACTGATACACCCGGTTAATATCCGATTACACAGGGACCGCGTCAGCTTTTCTCCGCCGCATTAACAAAACCTCCAACACCTAGTGTA
Source organism: Nemania sp. FL0031 (assembly GCA_022432375.1). Classification (NCBI taxonomy): domain Eukaryota; kingdom Fungi; phylum Ascomycota; class Sordariomycetes; order Xylariales; family Xylariaceae; genus Nemania; species Nemania sp. FL0031. Next base: position 369,899 of record JAJKKK010000055.1, read on the forward strand.
AGCTGGCTGCCTGTAGGCAACTCCACTTGGTTAGGCATTGATCTGCAGCTGTTAGGAAACCAGCGGGAAAGACGGAAAGCAACAGGCTACATCAATAATATGAAAAACAATTTTACGGCAGGTATATTAGATAGTAGATGGACACCCATCAAGAAGTATTTAAAGTAATAACTTGCACCAGTATCTTCCCCTCCCATCATTACCCAGAGAAAAATCACCTTGGCGATTTGAACTCGGTGGTCAACAACCCTTCAACCGGAACTATACTATACTTTCTTCACTATGGCTTTGAAAATGGATCCCGCATCGGTGCACGAGCAGCGCCAGGGTATGGCGACGGCCATAGTCGAAGGTCTCGAATATATCGGCCCATGTCCGCCTCAACTGAGTGAGGCGTGGATCGATGTCCCTCTGTCTAACGGGCAAACGAACAGAACCAAAGTGGTATGGCCAAAGTCATCCGGCGACCAGCCTCTCCACTGTCCGCTAGTCGTCTACTTCCATGGTGGCGGCCTCTCGGTAGGCAACCCTGATATGGTCTTGGCCCCTGCTCGCGGCTTTGCGACTGTTTTGTCTTGCGTGGTGGCCTGTCCGGCCCTCAACCAGGTTAGTTCTCTAGAGTCTTTCATTCCCCCTTTTGGAATATCTGGGAGTCATAAATTGCCTTAACGGGTACCCTCTGCTCCTGATACTCCTGCAACCTCCCGAAACCCTTAGCAAAATTTACCGTAAGTAGAAATTATTGACTCCAGTGTAATAAATTAGCTTCCCGAGCACCAGTTCCCTGGACCCGTGCGGATGGGATGGGATACATGCGCATGGCTGTCTGATGCAAAGAATCTCAACGACGGTGTGTTGGGGGACGCCGGAACTCGTGTCGACCTAAGCCGCGGCTTCGTGGTTGGTGGGCTCAGCTCCGGTGCCGCTGCCGCTGCTGTCATTGGGACCATACCTGGTGCAGCCGCTGTTGGAGTTGAGGAGTTTGCAGGCCTGGCTCCTCTACAGAGCCCCATCACCGGCATCTTCTCGGGGATACCCTTCTTAGTCACAGAAGACATGCTTCCGGCTCAATATCACGATATTTTCAAATCAAGGGGGGAGACCGCCGAAACGCAAGCCGCCGCTGCCGCAATGCGTCTGGAGCTGGAGCCGTACCTCGGTGTTCACTCCCCCTGGTTCTCGCCGATCAATCTCGATTTATCTAATCCCAGGATTACTCAAGGCCATCCACCCAAGGTATTCATTTACGGCGGGCAACTTGACCAGTTTCGTGATGATTCCGTTGTCTATGCGAAGTGGCTCTCGCAACTGGGGGGGGTGGAAGTCAGGGCTTCCGTGCTTGACGGGGGAGACCATAGCTCGGCTTGGGTATCGCTGACTTGGCCGGTTTGCCACAGCCGTATGATTAAAGAAACTACTCTCGATGGCATGGCTTGGCTATTGAATTTGGAATGGGATAAAAGCCGAGAAGACCTGCCTATCTAGCTTGAAATTACGTAGCCTATTTAGGGGTAGGGCGACTAGCTATGACGGAGATACAGGGCAGGGCTTTTCTTTGATTTCTTCTCTTTCTATATAAAATTATGCAGTTCTATATGCGCCGAGGCGAGTCCAGGGACGCCAACACCATAAAAATACGAGCGGCTGGTATTGGATACATTAGCCTAACTAAACAACTTACAGTATTCGGCCGGCTACATCTACCTACAGACTCCACCCCCGTACAAAAATTCCCGAGAACCGGCACTTCGTTTGTTGAATCCGACCGAGCCACTCCTCAACGGCTCGGAGAGCCCGATGGTAGGGGTGGGGTTTCCACCGTCAGCCCGAGAGCCGGTCGATAACTGTCATGCCGAGCGGGCTCCGAGAAACAGAGTTAATAAGGACACATGACTTCCGCTAATACTAAATAGGGCTATTTGACAGTTCCTTTCATGTGCAACTGAGTAAGCCACATTTACTCTCTTGGGACAAGCTAAGAGCTAAATATATTCCTCGTTATTCCCCGTCTTCCCGCATAGTTACTCTAGCCTAACGGAGCCGAATCGCATAAACATCGAAAGGGAAAGCGGCTCACTCCCGATTGCCGTCGAAGAGTTGAGAACCATGTAACAGTTATTTGCCAGAAATGTACGTCCGAATATGGAGCTGTCTCTATAAATGCAGGCTATTGTCCTCGCGTTTGAGTTTTATGATTTTACCACAAAGTCCTGCGTTAAAATATATATTGGTTTTTGAAATCTTCTATCATTTTTCTAACGGCTTTGCGAATCGCAATGAAGGCTTCACTTTTCTTCTCGGCTTTGTTCATGGCTTGGGTTTCGACTCAAGCAAGCCTGCCTGAACATCGGAACATTGAGAGAACAGGCACTGAGCCATCTCATGTTCCGGTCTGGAGAAGGAGGCAAACCAAGCACCTGCGGCCAGTAATGGAAAAGAGAGAAACGCCTGAACCAACGGCTGATGGTCTAGGGGCCCCTGAAGATGGTATTTACTCTAAATCCACATTTCCCTTCGAACACGAACAGTTTCTAACCCGGCACCCTATATAGAGGGCCAAAACGTCCCCATTGAGCTACAAAACCCAAGTGCGCTGAACCCCCCTCTCACTGATGGTGGGTTGGTTCCCAATCTGAAATGGAGCTTTGCTTTATCCAACAACCTCAAGAATAAGGGAGGATATATTCGGGAGCAGGTATGTCAGGCCGGAATTCTTAAATCTTTCGCCAGTAGATAACTACTCTGGTACTATCGTGACGGCGAGCATCGAACTAACTTTAAGGGCAGCTCGAGTCCGATCTTCCTCCAAGCACCGACTTCGCCGGCGCTCAGAATCATCTGACGAAAGGGTCGATTAGGCAAATGCATTGGCATAGCTGCGTAAGTCAATCGTATGGTAGACTCGACATACCACTAACCTAGCGAATAGAGTGAATGGGGTTATGTTACGAACGGAACTGTAACGGTAAGACACCAAGTCAATTGAGACGCTGGCGTTAGGTGTTGACTAACCACAAACTAGATTAGTATGGTAGACAATGAGGGCAGGAACCAGGTGGCGAATGCAACAGCTGGTGATATATGGTACTTTCCCAAAGGCCAGCCGCATGTCATCCAGGGTGTCGAGGACTCAAACGAATATCTCCTTGTCTTCGACGCGGGCGACTTCGCTAACGAGGGATTGACCTTTAACGTTGATGACTGGCTGATTCACACCCCCGCCGAAGTCGTCCTCAAGAACTTCGGACTCGACAACACAAGTACTGCATTCGATCACGTGCCCCCGAAATTCGGTAGCATCAACACCGGCAAGGTAGCTAATGAGTCAGTCGAGTCGCCCTTCGGCCAATTGACGGGTAATGCGTCGTGGTACTTCCCGGCTTCCAAGATGGAGTTCACACAGGCGCCCGGCGGAGGTGGCTCGTATAAGCGCGTGGACTCAACTAATTTTCCAGTCTCGCAGAAGCTCGTTGGGCAGATTGTGCGTGTTAAACCACGGGGCATGCGGGAAATGCACTGGCACCCTAATGTAAGTCTCATACTAGTGGCGGCTAGGTTAGGTGCCATGACAGGAACCGTCCTCGATTAATAAATAGTTGCTGACTTCTCTGGTCCTTCATAGGGTGTGGAATGGCTTTATTTCCAGTCTGGTACTGCCCGAGCGACAGTATGGCTAGGGGCTGGTAATGCCCGTACATTTGACTTTACGGATGGGGACACAGCAGTGTTCCCTGACAACTCGGGTGAGTCGAATAGAGCACTATAGCATAGAAAAGCCCTTGGCTAATGATGCCCCTGATATAGGTCACTATATTGAGAACACATCTGATAAGGATGATCTCTTCTATCTTGAGATATTCAATTCTGATGTCGTAGAAGATGTCTCCTTGACACAGTGGCTGGCGTTAACGCCCCCCGACCTGGTATCGCAGGTCTTGAATGTCAGCGTTGAGGTTGTGAAGGCACTCCCGAAGGAAAAGCAAGTTATATTGGCTGCAAAGCCATAGTTCTAGAGTCCTTCTGGATAATCTTGAGATCAGCAGAAGCTGACAACGACCCAGCACCTTACTATTCTCTAGCTGTGTGCCCTGTCATGTTAAATCCAGGAAGCATCATAGCTTAATGAGTAGTCTAACCTGTAACTATTTGTTTAGTGCATTCTTCTTTCTTGTACTAATATCAAGTTCGCCGCCCATAGAGCATGTTGTCATGGTAGTGAAACTGTCTAGTCTAGAGGTTCCCATGTCTTCACTTTGGGTATTTGAGGAACAACAGTATCTGTGGCCGGCGTCGTTTTGTTATGGTAATTGCGTAGGTTAATTAACGCTCGGCAAGTTTGGAAAACGTGGAAGCTCTACCACATGGTGTTAGACATAAGATGCTGAACAAATTTACCAACTGCGAAGACAATTCCTTCGATCTGGTCGCTAACAGAAAAAGGGCTTCGCTGATAATGTAGGAAACGTATTAGAAGCTAAGAGATAGGAAGCCCTAATTCTTCACTCATGTAACCGTCGTCTTCTCTCTTCCCCTATTCCCTTGTTGGGCTGTTAGAGCACAATTTTGAATTGGAATAAAATGCCTATTAGTTTAGTCATCTCTCAATGTATTTTATTGATTTTGAGTTTGGAAAACTGTGCTTCCCATCCCCCGAGCCAGAAAACCTTCAACCACCACATTTCGATTCGTGACCGACGTTAATTATGATAATGTAATGTGTGGGATAACCTAGGTTACATGGAGTAAATTCGATATATGGCAAAACACCAGGACCTATGCAGCCCGAAGTTGCTTCTGAGACTCTAGAGTTTCCGTGTTTCTCGACGTTGGGGTAACCTCACGCCCGGAAGCGAGTAAGAGCGTATAACTTAGGATCATACGGGCTCTTTTGCGCGCTGGCGCTTTTTGAACTTTAGCAGTTCCCAGTTGACATCTGCTAGGAATTCATGACTGTTCCCCTGTGTAATATAACGTTCCGACATATCGTTATCATCTAGATAGGGGAGAAACTGGGGTGAAGCTTGACTATCAGTCATCTGGTACTTTTTTAGCCGCCTGCGTTTCCCCCCCTTTTCATCTTCCCATAGAGCCACTCCCGCATCCGCTTCTTCAACTAGGGCACCCTGTTCAGGAGTGTCTCTAGGCTGACTTTGACTGGGAGGGCCCGGTCGCTGTGTTTTAGATGAGCCGCCTATCCTACTAACTCCTAAGCCTGGCATTGGGAGAAGACTAAGCTCTGCACTACGCAGCGTGCGTGTGGTTATCCCGCTTAGGTTCGGCCTCGCAGCTGCCATGTTCTCGATACAGCACATATCATAGTGATGCTGGACGGCCTTGCGATCGGTGTCTTCATGTATTAATGCTGTTTTACCGTTGAATTCGGTGATCATATCGCATGGTACAAAAACACGAATGCAGAAAGTCTCGGGATGAATAGAAAAGAGTCGAGCGTCAAACAGTTCGTGAAGATCCTTCCTTAGAAGGATACCGTTCTCGGGGCTCCAAGTGTTGTCCCATGCTTCTTTTAGCCTGCGCGAACTTGCTTCAATAGCGGTAACGTCGCTATCGTTTTCGCTACTGGGGTAGAGGTGGTAATGCATTTGAGGCACAATATGGCAGGCCTGGATGCCGGGGCTTATAAATAGGCCCGGGCACCACGACTCTCCTCGACGGGAAACAACGCAACAAGTTGCTTTAGTAAGACACGCGGCTTGGAAACTTTTGGCAACCTTCCTAGCCGTATCATTGTTTATACCCATGTTCTTCGGCGCAAGTATGCCGTTAACCTCCACATCCTCATCGTCGTTGTCTTCCTCGCTCGATAAACTAGAGTCGGATCGAGATCCCTTAGGGCTAGCGCTTAGCCTTTGTCGGGGTGGCACCCTTGCTGCAATCATTGGGTCTGAAGGCTGTGTATTCGGTGGTAAATATCGAGGATCATAACGGCGGATAGGACTTGGAAGGTGTCGGGCGCACCCATCTACAGAGAGGTTAATACAAGCAGAACGATGAGCCCTCCTACAATAACCACCTTTCATATCTGGACTACATCACCTCTCCACTAGAACGTTGGTGAGAAATGAATAGAAGTCATAGTTAATTTGAGGCTCAATTTTGCAGTACTTCATATACTATTGTAATGTTTTTTAGTGTTGTGATAGGACTGGAACTGTAGCCTGTACGGCGAAGTTGGTCAGTTCTTCAAACGCTAATGCTCCAACTTTCAGTTTCAAGTAGCTAGCCACTTGCCTACCTACTTGCTGCCTACTCGGTTATCATGTTAAATAAATCAGCAGAGCCAACCGAATTATAAGCTTAACTTTTTACAACAAGTAAGATTCAGATACTTCTTCTGAATTCCAAATACCGATAGAAATTAAGCGATTAGTAACCTGAGTTAAGAGGTCGTATATTCCAGGGATAAAAGGTGGTCATTCTAGGTGGCCTCGGAACAATCGATAGGAAACAGGCGCGACAAAACGAACTTACTTCTTATATGGGTATCGAGTGGTTCGTTAGAAGGTAGATCGCAAATCTTGTGGGAGACAACATGGTACTTTATGACGTTTTGTTGTTTGGGATGCGTTGGTGCGAGACTTGGTACGGGCTGGTCTAGGAGCTTTCCCTGGACGAATGATAGGCTACGCACTTCTGAGCTGAAGTTGAGACGGTCAGCCAAAGCGAAGGCAATGCCAGCCCACGGATTTTCACTATTATTACGGCTTTCCTCGCGTGGCGTGTCGTCGGTTGGAAACTCGAAACAGAGGCGTAGCTCGTTACAGACGTCGCGAAAGGTCACCAACGTGCTGCCTATAGCTTGGTAGATACCAGCAAAGACGCGTGGGTTTTTTTCTGGGCCTATGATAAACTTCACATTCCACCCAGCTACACGCGTGGCAGCTGTAGCGATGGACATGGTCGTACGTCTATGTTTGAATAGTAGGGCCCAAGTGAAATGAAGGGAACGAGATAAGGTGAAAAAAATAAACAACACTAGAGCGGGTATTGTACGGGAGCGGCAGGCCTCGACAACAATTCAATAGTGGTTGTTGGTTGTTTTGATAAAGGTGTTACCTAAATTATGGTGGCCCGTGGTGGTGAAGATGGCGGTAGTGCAGGGGGTGTGTAGTGCAGTGCGCTATATTTTAGTGATGTTGTGACCTACAGCACTACCTAGGTACTAACTAGTGATCTTACGGATACCTATTTCAGCGCTTAAGCCAGGGATTTCGGGGACACTACAGCATCCAATTGCGCCGCAGTGACTCTGAATTACATCGCTCGAGCCGCCGCAGACTGCGGTTTTAAGGGAATACTTGCTAGAGTAGGCGCAGCCCTGGCATCACAATTAGTCAGCAGAGTCTTTCTTGGTAAGTGCGCTTCAGTATTGCCTATCAGTAAAGGAGTGAGGAGATATAGTGCGTATGATTTTGCGTTCCTATCTTAAATAATAACTTTTCGCTAGAAACTCCCTTAGTGGGAAGAGTCGTGGTTGTAACCATTATACCTCACAGCTAGAAGAACCGAAAGCTTCTTATCCTTATTCTACTGACCTCTCCTTTGCCACTTAGTCGTCAATTCTTCGAAAAACACTCAATGTTTTGAGTTCTCTCATCAAATAAACGAGCACTTATGAATGCATGTGGTAAAATATGAATTTTCTTTCTCACTTCAATGCCGTGGCATGAAGTCTAAGCTAGTAGTAGAGCCAGATATATTTACTTATCGAAAGCATAGCATTTATGCTCGCTTGCACGAAACAACTCATAAGCAGTTGCTAAATCACTCATCTTCGGAGACACTAGCCTTCGGTGTAAACATTCTAATAGAGAGCTGGCCTCATTATGAAATCATGGCATTTCAATATCCATGCATATGAATAATAGTTACGTATATCAGCAGATTGATTAAAGTATACATGAAAATTAATCATAGTATGTCCTGGACAGGGCGACGCTCTTTAGCTGGCTTAAGTAGGATTTTTCTCATTAATAATAGTATGTTCGTCGTGATTAGATTTCGTTATAATACGTAAAATAAGGGTAGCTAAGTTTGGTGTAATGGCAGAACTCATCACGGTAGTTTAGTTAAATGTGTCCCTAAACTATCCAGCATGTAAAAAAGAAAAGAGCATTAAACCTGCTACTGGTGCTTAGCAACCTAGAGTAGCTCTATAGATATTACTTTTCGTCGTTAAGCACTTCGCCCCTATACCTACCCATACTACTGTTCAAGTTAATGATATACCTCCGAGCTAAGATTGCCAGTGCGGAACTTGCCGACGAATCGTGTAATACTATAGCGAGAAGCTCTCTGGTGAGAAGTAGTAGGGAGCGTTGCAGTTCAGTGCTTTGTCTATTGTCTAGCTAGCACGATGCGCGCAAGGCCAAAGGTTATTACCGTAAGGTCGGGACAAGTCTCATGACTATAGCAAAGGCATCCCGTATGGCGGAAACCACTCAACTAGCTGGAAACAACTTGTTTCTGCGCGTCGATAATAGCCTAGGGTTTTTGGGGGACGAAATGCTCGTACACTACACTACACGAGCGTAGCTGGACATATGCATAGAGAAATTCACCTCAGTCTTAGTCTTTCTAGGTCTCCGACCTATGTGGATATCATTCGGAGTATGAGAAGGCTAAACACCTAGGTATAACGGGTCGAAATAATACGAGAAGAGTCATGGCACAACTAGCTACGGTGCCGGAGACGTAAACAAGGCATCGAAAATGAATGGCGTGAACTACTACCGTATATTAATGAAGCAGTGGGATTCGCTATTTTTGCACGTATGGCTTTCTATTTTAGCGATCTTCCCAAACACGATCCTCCTAGTATACTCTTCTTCAACACAGTGACTGTCTCAGTGCCGAGCTTTACGCTTAATATCCTTACAAGGTTTTGCATGAGTTTTGCATGAAATAGGCACTATGTCTCGTGCTTTCTCCGAGGTTTCTTTAAGTTAGATTACATCTGAGTTAGGATAAAACATATCATAGTTATTGTAGCTATAAGACTCTATAATAAGAAATTCATATAATAGAAATTTCTCGTCGAAGCAGGTGCTATAAACCGCGTGTCTTAGACACAGAGCCAGGACTAAGCACCCTAACATGTTCGCATCCGTAAAACAAAAGAATCTAGTGATCTATCATGTTCGTCCCACGTTATCCCGTCGTTGAAGACGGTCCGTTAATCATCCGTCGTTCCATAATCTACAATCCATAAAAATGCATGAGAAAAAATAACATGCACTGCAGCACGGTTATATGTCGTTGCTTTCCGCGTGGCACGCGATGATGAGTTTCGCCAGCCGTTCGTTGATGGCCGGGTCAACAGGCATGTGGTGGCCACCTTTGAAGCGAATGAGGGTTCGAGATGGTTTGTCATAGTGATCCATCAGAGCCTCACTCTCAGAGCGCCACGGATCATCATCACCGATGACATGTATGCTTCTCGTAATGATCGTAGGCTTAATAAGCTCAGCCCACCGTTCCCCGCCGACTTCGAGCCGGAAGGGTACGGTGCCTCCAAACAATGCCGCAAAGTCGAGCTGCTGTCCGCGATGCTCGAGCCAACGGACGAGGTGTGTCGCCGCCTTCGCGCCTTGCGAAAAGGCAATTATCCCGACGAAAGGCCCGTTACGGTTAAATACCTCAACGAGTTTCTCTAGGTCCGGCCACGGTCTCTCCTCATGACCGTCCTTGTCCGTGAGCCATCGTTTATACGGCTCCATCCCCTCGAAGAAGGGCAGAACTCCGGGACCGGGCTCGGTATCAACGAAGCCATCAACATAGACAAGCTCGAAGTGAGACTGTAGAATGCGACTAAGCCGGATAGCTTGGATGCGAAAGATCGTAGCGCTCGTGCCGCTACCGTGTAGGCAGAGTATTTTAGGCGGCATTGTTATGTTTGTTCAGAGCCTCGATTCAAGCTGCGCAAGTGTGGTGTTCCCAATTTCCCCTGAGGCCAATACAAGGGGGGCCTGAAAAATGAGAGGGGTTTGTAGTTTCTAGTGTCAAAATTCGGAGCAGCTGACGTGATACCAAGAACAGTAATATAACGGATAGAGGCTGTGATGCGACGTCCTAATACGGTTAGTTGATTTAACAGGCAAGAATCGTGCACCTAGGTATGCCGCTCGATTGACGTACTGGTATATCTATTGGTGCGCGATAGTTATTAGTGTAGACCAACCGGCATATATACCCCGCCCGCGTACAGAGGATTGCTAGATTAGTTGTACGATATCAAGAGACAATAGAGTTACAAGGATGAATCTTCTATTTGATTTCTCACGCATAACATCAACACGACTTAGTGGTGACCTTGGCTATACTTACGAGTGCTAGATTCTATTAGCATTCATCTTCAAAAAAATGTAGGTCTCGACCTTGGATTTTAACCGCCCTAAATTGAGGTAAAGATAGAAGTTAACAATTACCATGTTCTTAAACTATATATGAATGTTTGGCTCGAATATAGCATACTTAGTAAGTTTTTTATCTGGTTTATCTAGGTACCCAACCTAGATAGATATACTAGAACTGGAGTTATGTCTGTTAGGCCACAAAGGTATTCTTGCAAGGAGACTAACCTCGACTTGTTGAGACTAGATTGGATTCAGCATGTGGAGAGGAATCCTCAACTGCTCCGCCTCGATGATCGAGTATGTACCCAATCTATTCTTGCTTCCTTACTTTCTTACATTCACATCCCTCTCTCTCTCTCTCCATCTTTATCTCTCTGACTAAACTGTTATTTTGACCCAATTATGGCGACGACACGCGACATTATCGAGAGCGAATTGGAGATCACTCACAATGGACTCATGGGAGTCAAACAGTCCCATGACTCTCATGGGCATCCTCCATTGACAGACCCAGGTACCGAATTCTGGATGAAATGGGACGAATGGAACCCAGGTTTGATGGAAAAGAACCAACACAATCAGATCAAGCGTTTTGAGGCGGTGTTCAGACCAGGCCTCGAGTGGTTTCTTGGAATTTATGATAAATTAGGCCTGGGTTGTGGTAATACATAAACTACTTTTATCATTGTTGTGAAGTCCCTTGCCGTTGTGCTAATCATTTCTAAGAACCGCTCACCGTATCATTCCCCAAACCTCCGCCTAGGGGTGCTTCTTACGCTGAAAGGCAGAGCTATCTGATCGACAGTTTCGAAATTGCTCTTAGTATCGCCTTGCCCGCACAGTCTGATACAACTCAAATGAAGCAGCGCTTTTTGCAGAAATCCTTAGACCAGTATCGTGTTCTCTACCAGCAACTTAACCTAGGGAATGACTCGAATATGATAAGACTTCTTGGGATTCTACCCGGGTCTCCAAATGAGTCTCGTGTTGAGACACGCCTCTTTAATGCTAGCTTAGAATCACCTGGGACGAGTTACGAAGCACTTTCTTATGCCTGGGGTGCCGTTCAAGATCCGCAACACCTGCAGACAATCCGTATAAACGGGTTGACACAGCGCGTTACGCCAAATCTCTATAGTGCGCTATCGTCGCTTCGCAAAGCAGATCATAGCCGAATCTTGTGGGTTGACTCGATATGCATCAACCAAGGAGATCTCGGTGAGCGTACACAGCAGATCATGCTCATGGCCCGGATATACGCCAAGGCAGAGCGAACAGTGGTGTATCTTGGACCATCGACAGCTACTTCCACGGCCTTGTTTCGCTTCATGAACTTACCTCTTTGTAGGCCATCGAAGTGTAAGAGATGTGGTCTAGATCGCACTCTCATTGAATCCCTACATAATCCTCTTGAAGCCTGCACTACAAATGGTTTGGAAGAGAGTGAGGTATTGGAAGGTTTCATTGACGTTTGTCGTCGGGAATGGTGGAATCGAGTGTGGATTCTCCAAGAGTTCACACTTAGTAAACAAGACCCTACATTCTACTGCGGACGAGACGCGGTAGCGAACAGGCTACTCGGCCAAAACTTTTATAAGATCTATGAATGGGTATCGCATAGGAAACATCGTGAGTATATCTCTAGACTATTTCCTTCCTGATTTAGCGATTTCTAAGCAGAGGGTTTCCTTTTTGGCGAAACTTATGCCTAGAAACTTATAAAATTCTAGGAACTGATACCCAAGATGGCGATAACTAACCCGAGTGCTTTAGATCCGACACGCCTCGATACATGTGACCACTTCGCCTGCAATGAAAGTGATCTTGCTGAAGGCCATAGTCATACCTTGATCGGGAGTCTTGGAAGGAAAGGAGAGGAGGCAGTGATTATAGATGAGGTTGATAGTTCCCAAACAATGTGGACCGTTACTCAGGAACAAGAAAACGACGACGGCGATGACGACAAATCTGGGTTCGGGAAACCTATCGAAATTCCCGAGCAAAATCAAAGCAGTCGTGAATGGGCATCATGGGGAGTTTCAGCCTGGGAAGCCAGCACCGTTCTACAGAGGCGGTCCACGTGCCGCCCTTGGCATGCACCAGATTATCTATACAGATCTTTAAGGGCGCACTGCACCGATAGGCGTGATATTGTTTATGGGGTTCGAGAACTCATGGACCCTACATGTGAGTATATCTCGGGGTTGTTTCTTTCCTGTTTAAGCGATTTATAGGGCAGAGACTTTCCTTTTTGGTGAAGATTGTGCCTAGAAACTTCTAAAAGTCTCGTAACTAGTAATCAAAGGCTGGTAACTAACTCCGTGTGCTCTAGTTCGGGATATTTTCAAGCCCAATTACACCGTCCCGGTTTCTAAACTTTATACAAAACTATCAGCATACATGCTCCTTTTCCATTCTTGGCCAGACATGTTTTATTATTACCCGTATCGCCTTTCGTCTAGCCCTTCCGCGTTTCAACCCGAAACTGACATTCCTTCGTGGGTCCCGGACTTTACGATACCCGTCAAGGTAAAGGAGGCTGAAAAAGGACCAGCTAGTAAAGAAAGCGACGTGATTGCCGACTTGCACGGCCCGTATATCATAGACTGCATACTATTCATGAGTGGCGTTCTACTTGATGAGATTGTTGATGTGTTTCCGCTTCCTCAAAACGATCCTTTCAAATTGCTGCAACAGCTTTGGTACCTCGAACGTCTTTATGGGTGTCCCGGCTATGAGCTATTCGACCAGGACCTACCAGGCGGGCCTGAAAGCAGCGACAGATTGTCTTCTTCCATCCTAGAGTTGCAGGGGATTAGTGCATATCCTAGCATCGCCTGGGCAACGCGATATTCGGATTTCCTGCCTCAGGACGTTTCCATTGTTCACGTTATTGCGAAAGCCGCCAACCTCAATAACCTATCGGGAGCCATGACTGAGGCCTTCAATCTGATAAGAGTACACCTTGAGCAACAGTTTGAGAAAGAGGGGAAGAAAACAGGTTCATACGCATCACCGGAAGAATCCGACGAGTGGCAGCAGCGATATAGGGCCATTGGGGAGCCGCTCTCCGATCTTCTGATCTCTCTCGGTGATAAATGGTTCGACTGGGTGGGCATCTGTACATTTGACTTTGAGAACCTGTGCGCGCAGGTCCGACATCAGCTAATACCCATGATGGCTTGGACACCCTCGCGACTCCCAGGGCATAACGCACCATATGAAGAGGGCGTGAACAAATGCGATCCTCCGTTCACTTCGGCCGTGTTTCAGAGGCCGGTGATATATAGCTCAATCCTAAAACAGATCGCCAAAGATGTCGAAAGCGACAGCGAACTTGAAATAAGAAGAGAAGCTGTCGTGCTTCTAGCAAAGGCAATGCACGACGCGACCACACCGGTGGTTGGGTACCAAGGCGAAGTGCATTATACTAAATTGGACAGCGAGCATAAAGATAGTAGTGTTGGTGAAGAAAACATCGATATTCTGCCACAATTTGATAATGGCGCCAACGAAGTTGACGAGGCAGTCCAACCTATCATTAGCGATCTCCTGATGGCCGCTCTGCCGGAAGACGTGACTACAGTGGAGTACAGGGATACGCCGGTAGTTGGGTACCTAGTACGAGCGGATGAAATTCACGATACTAATAGGATAGATAATTATCTCGAAAAGATAGCCAAGACAGGTGATATAGAGGGAGGAGAGGAAGAAGGCCATGTAACCTCCCATTCTTCTAAAGCTACCAATGATTTAGAGGATATACATGGGGGTAGTAATTCCGATGATTCCATGGCACTAAACCAAAGAAAGTTTGGAACGCTGAATTTGGGGTCTGGGGATGACACTCACATCGAAGATGGAGAAGCATTGCTGGAGAAAGCATTCGAGACACAGCAGAGCCCAACGGATTCTATGCACCCTAGTGGAGAAGGTTCTTCGCCTCGTAATGTCCCAATTCGGCCCCAAGCAGCGTCAAGATCGAAAAAAAAGCCAACTGGCAAGCCGTTGTGGTGGCGTCGCACAGAGAGGCGCAAGCCAGCCAAGTTTCATACTCTCTTTGGAGAAGTAATTGACTTCCTCAGTGGTCGGAAATTCTTCATCACGGAGACCCATCTGTTAGGACTTACGGGCCCTGGTGAGCAAGATGTTTGCGACGGCGATGATCTTCTGCTGTTTCGAGGGATGTCATTCCCCGTGATTGCTAGGCTTGAGCCATTGAAAGAATTAGGAAACCCTAAGAGGCGACGGAGGGATCTACCAACGATGACCAATATGCACAGGAAGATACTAGGAACAGCCATCGTACGCGGCATCGACCCGAAGGGAGGTGACTTCGACAAAGTTGAGCTACCAGTAAATTTCGAGCCTCTATCTGGTGTTCAGCCCCAATATTTCACCTTTAAGTGAGGGATTAATACTCAGGGGCCAGGACGTGAGAGGTGTGCACCTAAAATGTATAGCATTCTACGTCTGAGACTCCGAAGACACAATATTTCCGATCAATAATAGCATGGCAGACCTCCACTGCACGATGTGGGCAACTTGACCTACGAAGCTATGAAAATATCCAGCTTTCTCTTGTAGAAAACACATAGCCTCGGCGCAAATGAAGGGACGCCGCAGTGTATTTTAAAGAGAGCCATGCCTTTTAAATCCTATGTAAATATTGATGCCCCTTCTTACTCCTTAGCAACGCACACCCACAGTTTAAGCAAGCCACCATTGCCTGGCGACCGGCTTATATTTTCTCCAAGAGAACCAACGGCATTTCCTACTGTGTCACAACACATTCCCAATTTCAACTATCGTCAAACTGACTAGTCTGTATTACTCGTCTCGGAAGTCCCAGGTTGAGCGCTTCGTAGCCTTAGAAGTCATCACCGGCTCTGCCACCCGGATCCTATCCGGACCACTCCTATCCAACTCAAGTCCCGGCGCAGAGGAAATCCCAATAACACCCCAACACGTAATAATAGGCTGAAAAGTGATCACGCGCTCATCAAAACAGTATCGCCTCAACTCCATAAACATCTCGACGATAAATCCACCCTTCAAGTGAAGATGAGAACTGCAGCCTCAAGAAGAAGAGTAAACCGTAAAAGGGAGGAAGTATTTTTCGTATGAAAGCCCAGTGGTTTTGTCAAAGTATAGGGCGTCGACAGAATAACTACCAGCACCGAGCTGAAAGACATCCGAGCACAGTACCGGCTGGTCGTCCATGAAGAACACGGTGATATCTATAAAGACTTTGTGATCCACTCGCCTTAGAATTCTAACGCGGCTGTGGTCGGCTATACTTGGGGGCTTGGGATTAT
The DNA here is from genome assembly GCA_022432375.1 of Nemania sp. FL0031. Classification (NCBI taxonomy): domain Eukaryota; kingdom Fungi; phylum Ascomycota; class Sordariomycetes; order Xylariales; family Xylariaceae; genus Nemania; species Nemania sp. FL0031. The sequence goes on from JAJKKK010000055.1 coordinate 385,590, forward strand.
TTTTGATTAGCAGTTGAAAAGCCTGCCCGGCAATCAACCCGTCCAGGGAAAGCCCGCCAATACATGTTATTAGGTGCCTCTGGACCCGTCGCTGCCCGACCATTCTTAGTTGTAATACGATGCTATATTGAGGCGATTCCGGGGGTCGAAGTTTTGGTCTTGTTCAAGAATAGCAATTGCCTAGAAGACAGATAGGAGTAAGCAGGATAATCAAAACAAGTATTTATGTATTACAGCCACCTTGGGCAGTAGACACAAAGTTGCCCACAGTGCGCCACAACTGTTAGCCTATCCTGAAACTCCTTGCCTGGCCCTAGCGTCGCTAGAGTGTTCATGCTTGCGTAACAGGACAAGGCGCGAAGAAAATAAATAAATAAATCGATACTTAGAACGGCTTGAACTAGTCTCAGGGCCGCGTACCGTATCCCTTCGATGAAGCGTATCACCAAATGCCTCAACACGTAGTTGATGATAGTACTCCAAACCAAACATCTCAGACCGGGTTAGCTTCCTTGCGTATGCGGTATCACTTACGGTTCATGCGGAAATAGCATTGGCGGGAAATAGCACCAGCTATAGTCTCATCCTCACAGGGAATTATATAGATAAAAGATTCAAGGGGGAGTGGCCAACAGTCTATGACACAAACAACTGCACTATGTCTCGTCCTACGAGGGAAAAGGCCACGTCAGGTTTAATAAATATTTTGTCCTATGGATTATAATTTAAAATTATTAAATATCTCATAACATCGATATAGGCCTAAGTGTTGAAACAGGTGCCCTCAATCTAGCTCTCAACATAGTCCCTCGCGTAATTTAGGTGCAATAACTAGAAAGGTGGAACCTTCAACTCATCTATTTAAACACATAGAAATCGCAATTAGTAAAGATTCTTCTTCGGAAGAAGGTAACAGTCAGTATTATCCTGCTACCTAGTAACTCCACCGTGTTAACTCGTTATGCATCTGGAATTAAAGTTATTAATTTTACGATCTGGATACTAAGTATACTAATCAAGATGAAATAATCATCATTTCATAGTTTACTTAGGCCTTTCCTAATACACCCTCAACCTGGCTCCTAAGTAGGTTTTTGTGTGTGAAGGAAGGAAGATGCGATCACGTATGAGTTAGCGCCGGACCCAACCCATTCACGATTTGAGTTATTACTCTAGAAATTAATGACTGCAAATAACTAGAACGTAAATCCAAATCGTCGCTAAACGCATGGTAGAGAGAATACCCCGATTGGGGAGTTTACGGAGACAAGGAGTAGATAGCTATAGCTTCGATCCACCGGCCTTGGACGATCACTTTCTAGGTAGATGCTCTCCGCGCGTAGTGTGAGAGCTATATTAGGTGCTCAAATCGCACCGCCGATAAGCGCTTCTGACCCCTCATCATCAACCTCTCCCCTAATACCCCCATTCCCAAATGTAACCTGCGTACATGTCCTTTCTATTGCGAGCTCGAGCGACAAGAGCCAACCATAAAAAAGGGTTAATATTAGCGAAATGGCAGACTTCAGCGTCTTTAATCTAGGCGACTTCACCCTACAGTCCGGCATTACGCTGCGAAACGCATATATTGCCTACAAGACCTTCGGCAACCCTAGCAACCCAGCGATTGTCTATCCGACTTGGTACAGCGGATTAATATCAGACAATGAGTGGCTTTTGGGTGACGATATGGCATTGAGTGCGAAGAAGTACTTCATCGTCATCCCCGCACTCTTTGGCAATGGGCAATCTACGAGCCCCTCAAATACTCCAGAACCCCGCCCGTTCCCAAGTGTCACCATGCTTGACAATGTCACAGCGCAATATCGGCTTGTGACGGAGGGACTAGGCGTAAAGCACCTCAAGGCCGTTCTAGGTTGGAGCATGGGTAACTACTTATCTATTATCTACGGCTCATTATTCCTCTCTGCTTCGCATCCGTTGGCGACACGATATTACTTACAAAAGAAAGGGCACGTGTAGTCTAATACTAGAAATAGGCGCGGCGCAGACGTTCCAATGGATAACGCAATATCCAGATTTCGTAGATCTAGCTGTCCCATTCTGTGGTGCTGCACGATGCAGCTTGCATAATAAAGTCTTCCTCGAAGGCGTGAAGAGTGCGCTTATCGCCGCGAAAGGTGCCACCTCTGGTGGTAGTAGTAATGGAGAGGCTACGGCCGCGTCGGACTACCGCGCCTGGACCGTCGAGGAGCGGGAAACAGGCCTCAAAGCTCTTGGACGGGTGTATGCGGGCTGGGGCTTCAGCCAGGCTTTCTACCGCGAGAAAGTCTATGAGACACATCTCGGCTTTAAAAGCCTTGAAGACTTCATGGTTGGGTTCTGGGAGGCCTGGGCACTGTCGAAGGGTAAGTAAACTCCTTTCATTGTATAACGAAGCTTGCCAGGCTAACTGTGCTCGAAGATCCCGAGAATATGATGACTATGCTGGACACATGGCAGTCATCAGATTGCTCCGACCAAGACGCTTATAAAGGGGGTAAGCTAGTATGGCAATCTAGGATAGCGCATCTTCGACTAAATACAGGTGATAGATTTTGAACTCGCTATGAGGAGCATCAAAGCCAAAACCCTCGTTCTCCCAGGCAAGACAGACTTGTATTTCCCCCCTGAGGACTCCGAATATGAAGTCTCATGCATGCCACCTGGAGTTGGGAAATGCGTCGCGTTCCCTTCGATATGGGGTCACTGGTAAGTTAAATTCCCTATATGAGGCATATGAGCTCATTCTAACGATTTTATAGGGCCGGTGGGCCTGGTAATAGCAAAGAGGATGTGAAGTGGTTGAATCAGAGACTTAAGGTCTTATTCGAGACTGGGGACTTACAAGATACCAAGAATGTTGAAAGCAGCGTGGCATCTCTGTCGCTTAAGTGATACCCCTATGATTGAGACGACCTAGGTAGCATTATATTTCGAGGCCCGTAGAGCACGTATGTTATTTGAAATGATACTTGCGCATCCCATGAATTACTTCAATTGAGTTACGATGGCCTCTACTTCTTTAGGATTGATTTGTTCGCTGCCATCTCCTTGAAGGCAGGCCGAATGAAGATAGACGAAATTTGCTCTCTCCCGCAACCCAAGTCTGTGTATGATCTCCCCGACATTAGCTGTTCTCACTCCCCCGCCAACAATAATCTCAATATGCAGAGCCTGTGCTCGCCGTATGATCTGTTCAAGCATATTGACGTTATCGATTGCTCTTCCTAGCCCACCAGATGTCAGGATCCCGTCAAATCCGCAAGCCGCCAAGTATTCAAGGTCTCTCTCCCATGACGACTGAGCTGATCTATTAGAAACAGCGCCATTATCACAACTAACGATCTCATCAAAAGCTCGGTGGAAAACACATTTGAACGGCTGTGCGGCGCGGACAAGATGAGTGCACCGCTTCTTATCAACCCAACATCGCATTCTCCCTCCGTAGTTTCCATCATCGCTACGTTCATCCTCTTCCAAAATCCCAAACACAAAACCGTCGCCCTTATTCGTATTTAATAGGCCAGAATTCTTGAATTCTTCAATACTCCGAGCCATGATATCGAACTCTTCGTCGCTGTAAATAAAGTCTCTTGCAGTATTGCCACCAGTTTTAGATGATGAAGACAGCTTGGGGGGGCCGCGTGGCCGAATCATAATCCGGAGCGGAATTTCTGAGTTGGGAGTAGAAATAAACTGCTTTAGGTCCTCAAGCGAAGGCGTGAGTCCGCCTTCGTTATAAGACCCTTCAGCGTTTAGCTCGATACGGGTGGCTCCGAGGATCGCGGCATTTAGAGCGGCTAAACCACCGAACGCGGGGATTTCGAGGCCTAGGACCGGGGTTGCCATTACGACGATATGCGCGAATTCAGCGGCTTCGCGTAATAGAATTTAGATGACGAGCGCATCGATTTGGATGTCTTAAGGTCTTACCACTTGTTTTTAGTTCTAGCGTGAGAAAGTGACAAGGGTTCGAAAAGAGGGGTATTGGAGGGGTATTAATTAATTGCCATTGTTTTTAGCGAATGAGATACGAATAAATAAAACGAAAGTTAAGTGTGGTTTTAATTTTTTTCGCTAGTATTATATAACTTAAGTAAAAAATGTTATTTTTTATTTAAAAGCTTAATATAAATATTTTTTATATTATAATGGAGATTTTACACAAATTACGCCCACGAACGCGATATACCCAGAAAAATAGGCATGTTGCGCTATTGGTTCTTCTTAGATTGCGGGTCTGTGTTTGAAATTAGCCATAAATTGCAAGTTTCTCTAAAACCGCTATCTAAGTATAACATAGCCTCTTTAGCATAGGCAAGGAGAGAGGTAGTCTACTCTATTTCACTATTCTGTAATCCTCTATGAAAATAATCTCAGGAAGTCTACCACAAGCGAACCACGACCAATCGTCATGATAAATCCTCGTCGCACATGCATTAGAATTCAAGGGTGCATTATTATAAAGTGAGAACTGCTAGGAGTTATCTAGTTTACCGACATACCCCTAGCGACTATCAACGAGGAATTCAGCTAAACTGTGATTTGCGGGCGTCTCCAAAAGAGCAAAGCGGCTGGTATCTGTGCAGCGGCAAACGCAGCCAGAACTATGAGCTGCAAGTTGTAGCCCCCCGCGTAAATCAGCCTAGCGGCTTCGTCGTCCTCGCCCGGCCTTGTTGCTCCCGGCGTAGCGCCAGACATACCAATAGATGCAAGCCGGGGCTTCGTATACCCGTTCAAGACAGAGTTGGCGACCGAAGCAGCTACCGCACTTCCCATCATTCGAAACTGACTTGCTGAGCCAATGGCAACCGCTGCAGGGCATGTCAGTGGGGTTGTCTACGTTGTTGGAAATTGAAACAACAGGGCGATAGACTTACCTGAATCCCGTTTCTCTGCTACCTGAGGTACGATGACAAAGAGAAGCGCGAGGTTCATGCCACACCCGAACCCGCAAATGACTTCGAAACCATAAGTCCGGGGGAGCAATTCGGTGGTTATCGGTAGTGTCCCCAAAAGTGCGAAACCGATGACTTGTAGTACTGAGCCACTAAGTATGATCCAGATGGGCGGGATCTTAAGTCTACTGCTTATAATAGCTGCGAACCCTGTGCCAAAGGGCGAGGCCAGAGTGAAAGGGATCAATCTCACTCCAGCGTCGAAACCCGAGAGCCCGTTCACGATTTGGAACCTCTGGGGGATTTGATAGACAGAGATGACAAACGGTCCTCCTAAAAAGAAAAAGGTGCTGGATATATCGGGTCAACCTCTTGTAATGCTCGTATTAACAAGGAATAAGAGTTATTCTATGCACTTACAACAGTACAGCAGATATGAATCGGTTAGTGAAGAATCTCCATGGTAGAACGGGCTCCATCACTCCATCTTTCTTGGTAAGATAGTACTCCCGAACCAGTAGCGCGATTGTAAATACCCCCCCTAACACCAAAAGTGTGATGACGTAGGCCGACTTCCAAGGGAAGAGAGAGCCGGCCTCTTCAAACCCAGCTGCTAAAGCGACTATAGCGAAGACCAAGAGTAGAGCCCCTAGCACATCTAGCCGGCCCAAAGTCGACCGAGACCCAGCAGGACGGTGTTCAGGTTGGAGATAACTCACTTGGCCTTGCCACGGAAAGTCCTTCGGCATACCAGCTATCACACATGCAAGACACAGGATGGAGACTGGTACACTAATGAAGCGAACTTAGTTATGAGGATATCAGAGTTAATAAGCTGATATATCACATACTTGATGATAAAGATCCATCTCCACGTAGTCCTCGAACCGATGATGCCTCCAATCACCGGCCCCAGAAGAAGACCGAGTGACACAGCTATCGAAAGTCGAGCCGTCGCGTTGGGTATCTTAGGGACAGGGAACAGCTCACTGGTGATGATGGTCCCAAGTGAGTAGGCACCGCCACCACCGATACCCTGAAATGCACGGAAAACAATCCTAATGGCCCCTTGTTATCAGCAATGAACCATGATGAGGACGATCACAGCACTAACAACTGATTGATGGTCTGCGCAGCGCTGCAGGCAACGGAAGCAACGAGGAAGATAGCGACGCACGTGACGAACAAGGGTCGCCGGCCGTACATGTCGCTGAGTTTGGATGAAATCACGATGATCGCTTTACGGTAGGAGGCATGAAGTCAGTTTCTGACTCGGACTATGTTGAGGGTCTTAAGATAGCACCAACAGATATAGCCAAGGAGATAGCTAGTGAGCAGCCAACTGCTTTGATTGGCGCCCCCGATATCTACCGTAATGGCGACAATCGCAGTGGCGACGACAGGAATCTCGAAAGTTACCATAAACATCATAATCGCCAGCCTAGAGTGTATGAGTACTGATTTCTGATAACGAGATAGAGCTCAACTCACGACGCAAATACCACCCAGACTCGCCATCCTTGGAGATAATTGAAGGTTGCTGGGCTACATTCTCATCGTGAGTACGCGTAGTTTTTGAGTCAGCCATATATCGATCGATCTATCCTTACGGTTCGTTTGACGAGCTGGAATCCGGCTCCCCACCGGTCGCGCTCTGCTCCTGTTCAATTCCCATTCTTATTTCAAGTAAAGGGAGGAAGAATAGTTGTGATTATCGGGGCGTACGCTTCTTCTGTCTCATGGCGAACGAGGTAGTGGTGTTACGGGCTTGTTGTAGTGATGCTAGCAGATTTGCAACGCCTGGAGATTCGATTGCCTACAAAGAAATTAAATAAATGTAGAATGTACTTATTTAATTATTTAGTTAACAAATAAAAAAACCCTTTGTTTCGGCATTTATGTCTTATAAGTAACTTATAATGCGGAACCCCTCCGCCCTACCGAATTCTAAACAGTTTGCCCCCTAAGGAAAGCGTCGCCAACCGCACCGGAAACTAGGTGTCTCGGATATGATACAATTTATGAAAGAAATAAAATGACCTATAATTAGTTGGAGAGGGTGTGCGGAGTTATTCCGCCTGGAGTGCAAATCTACGGTAGTATATCGAGCCTAAACAATTGTCTACTTCGGCTTTTTCGGCGTGCGCTGCTACGCGTAAGACTCGTCAAATCATATATCAGAACACCGTGATTTCAGGCTCCAGAATCTAGCTAATTATACCTCATTTGAACCATAAAGTAACATAGCTTCAATTGCAACGATACGGAGAAAGCCATCATTGCTTGACAAGGGCTCTTGCTACAAGCACCATCGGCGATAACGACTCACCAAGGAAACGGAAATCCATATCGCGACGGGGTGGTTGACCCTCCTGACATCTTGCGATCCTAGCTCAATTGAGAGTACAAGTTGCCCCTTGTAAGCATGCAAGAAGTTCCATGCACCAGCTGAGAAACCAGCTATATCACAGGGCCCCGGAAAGAGGCACATTGGCAAATATATATCATCTACACGTGGATTGAACGCCGCTCTACGGCGCACTATGAGGACAATGCGCCATTGTTACAGTGTATGCATTTAATTATGCCTAGGGAGGAAACTTTCTCTCTAGTGTATAGTACAGCAAGCAATTAGTAAGGCTGTCGGGAGGTGGAGGTAGGTATCTAAGAACACACAATCTACCCACCAGCTCTATGCATGTTTCTATTCATGGTCATTCGAGTTCTCTCCATCAACCGTGGAATTCATGATCAAATTCTTATTGTAATAATGAGTCAAAGTGGACTAGATGGACCGGCCTTAGAGCCACTATCCGATGCTAGACAACCCTCTTAACCAGAATGCCCCTGTCAAAGCCGTCATTATTCTATGTCTCACCGTGACGACAATTGTATTTTTGATCCAGACGTAATCCGGAGTTTTCGTGTTCAAGACTTTCAGAACAACTCACTGTGAGATTGCCGGGTTCCCCATCCGCGTGTCAAATATTTTATTTCTAACGTTTTTGATTCGGGCTACTCTTACGATACAATAGGAAAAGTATCAAGCGACATATCTTATTCCAGATGTCATCTTGTAAGGATAGACTCTACTGAGCATAAATGGCCATTCTTTTCACATCTGAGCAGTCTGGGATAAAGAAAAGGCGTTACTATCTACCTAGTGAGATAAATCGGAAGTATACATAGGCAAGAAGACTAGTAACCGGCAAAATTCATAGTTTGGCTGTCAATACGTCGCAATACTAACATCCGACATACTCAAGTAAGCCCTCTCATACGATAGCCAGCTCGCTCTCGCCTTACCATATGATCCAATTACATCTTGTATTCACTTCCAGATTGATATTCCATCGTATCAAATGCCGGCTTGGCACTGAACCATCCAGTGAGTTCGGGTCCGACGGTCTTGTACGTATGCGCCGCATCTTCTTCCGAGATCTTGACCGTCTCGCCGCCTCGCCCGGCTGCGGCCGCATCAGCGGCCAGCTGCGCCTGGCAGCATCGTTCAAGGCTCATAAACCAAAAAACGCAACTTTCGACAGAGCCACCACATGTCAGCAGCCCGTGGTTGGAGAGGATTGCTGCCTTTCTAGGCCCTAGCGCTTCAGCGATATGCAAACCCTCTTCAGGCCCTAACACGACACCGCCGAAGCTATCGTAGTGCGCAATGTCGTTGTAAAAGGCGCACGAATCTTGCGTTATGATGTCCAGGTTGCGTCCCTGCGTCGAAAACGCCCGCCCGTAGATCGAGTGACTATGCGCTATGGCCCTGACATCGGGCCGTGCCTTGTGGACGGCCGAATGGATCATAAATGCTTGCATGAAGTACTCACACGGTCAGCTAAGGGGAAGAGGCCGGCAATGTTCTAGCAAAGGCTGTTTATTTGCTTACCGGCTTTGTTGAGTAGACGGACGGGGCCGCCGTCGATGATCTCGCCGTTGTGGTCGACGCGAATAAGGTCAGAGGCCCGCAGCATCGTCCATGCGACACCAAAAGGGTTAACCCAGAAGGTCGTCGGCTCGACCGGGTCGCGGACCTACGTAGAGTTACGGAGTCAGTGAGCTTCTTCTGGAGAAAAGAGGCTTGTTCTATAGTGTATCGGGGTCGTTCAGGAGTGAGATCTCAACCAAGCTAGGACTCGTACTGTGATATGACCGGCCACGCTGTTCCTACTTTAGCTAACGCGCTTACCTAAAGTATCATGATGTACCGTCTACTTACCCTTCCTCGTAACCTTGCTTGGCGAAGAGGCGAAACGCCAGCGTGAGGCGCTCCTTGAGATACTGGCGCTTGTCCAGCGGGTCTTTGAAGGTGGGCGGCCGTGGAAACTTGACCCAAATAAGCGTCATCCTATAGGGAAAATCAACGGAGCTTGCAGCGGCCAATGCATACCTCAGTTCCCCTAGAGATGGCCACCGATGACACGTCTAGCGTGCCATTTGTTGATTGGGAAGACATGTTGTGGGAAATGCGCAATCTCGGAAAGAGAACATCACTGGGTGTGGTAGGAGCTTGTGGGAGCTTAAAGGAGTTAGGTCAGAGATTCTTCGGGTGACAGATCCCTACTTCCAAGTGTAGGATTACAGGTCAATTTACACAGTGTTTTCTCTTTGATAGGTCCCGTGAAAGGGCAACAAAACCGGGACAGTGGCTAATCGCCCACAGTTGTGGCGTTTTGTTCACATTTGCTTAGTGTATGTTGCCATTCTTTAATTTTTATTCCAAGATTATAAGACTTGTGCACAAGTTGTGTTACATTGTGATATAAAGAGATATGTATGGTATTACTTGATAGCTAAGTATTCCCCACGAAGAAGATGAAGCCAAAGAGAAAAGACATATAAATATTGAAACGGCTCGGGTTATCGACCTGTACTCTAAGGGCCTGGCCAACGCCATCTTAACCATCTAGGGATTTCACCAAGGAAAAGAAGTCAAACGCAAAGAAAAGAGCGTAGTAAATTCCTTGATGAACAGCCTGACGGCTGTAATCTAAAACTAGGAGGTAGGCTATTTATATAAAAGTCAACAAATTTTGGCTTGAATCCTCCTTAGCTAATCAATCTGACCCTCTGGTCAGACTGCCCGCACCGTATCAATATATGCTTAAATTTCTCCTGTGTCCAGCCAGTTCTCCGTCAATAATCTAACAACTGCATTATCTAGCGATGTAGCCGGATCTGTTGCCAGCACCCATTTTAGAGGAATACACCACTAGGATAAAATGTCACGTATCGATACCTGCTAGTGGTATAATGGAATATGCGGACTGTCAGTTCAAACTATTGTCAATTGAATCAGTCGCCAGACTCTAACTGATCTGTGCCTATTTGCACACCTCCCCGTTACATAATTCATTCCCTCCGCCTTTAGGACATGCGCTATTTTGGTGAGTAGGGCAAGGCCTCCTATCTTAGCATGTATGGGCAGATTGTTTTTGTGAGTGACCGATAATCTCAGACTCCGTGGCGGCCAGGATGCCGTGTTGATGTACGTGTAGGGACCGCCGTTGTTGTTCACGAGACGACACGGCCCTCTAGACAGACTATGAGTACAAATAAAATTATGAGTACGACGAAGAACTTACCTCTTTTGGCGAGATACTCTCGTACATACTGCCCTGCGTGCGGAGACAGACGATCACCGCTGATGTTGTTGCTTAAATGTCTAACTATTTCACCCTAGTCAGTGTTTTCCATTTAAGCGGAGGCTTGAGTGAATCGAAACGTATACTGCTGAAAAAGGGACGAGGAGCTTACGTAGCAAAACGGCGTGGTACCTGCGACGGCCGAGCTCTCCCATCATGATCTGCATTTCGAGTGCGAGCAAGTCCCATGGTCTCTCTGGCTTTGCACGATCATCCCCGACTCGTCTAGGCGAATAAGGAACGACTTCGGTCCAGAAGTACTACTCCTCTCCTGCCGACCACGATTTAGCACCCATTGTCCTAATACTGCTCGTTTACTTTGGGTAAGGATAGGTTGCGCTGTATGATATCTTGTAGCGCTAGGTAATAAACAACACCGAGTGTTAGCTAGTTTAGTTGTTAATACCTCGATATGGCTTTACTTCGTGCTTAGAGATCCCCAAGTAGAAACAAATACGGATGAGTAAATAAGCTGGGGGCGATGTTGAGGGAATGTTACGTCATAAAAAGGAGGATAGGAAGGAGTGTCAGGTCAGGTAACGGCAGGTTACCTACCTATACACCTGCCCTCACCACCACCGACCTTTCCTTCTTCTTCCTTCTACCTAGTCAGTCACATTCAAGGTCCTCTTATCAGATTAACTCTGGCGTTCGCGCGTATTGTGACCCCATTCGCGCCCTGCGCTCTGCGCAGCACTAGCCCTTCAGTCTAGAGGGTCCTGATAGGGAAGATGTTATATACATAATATATTACGCTTCGCAGAAATAACATAGCCAGCAATCAATATGTTTTCTCTCTCCCTTCGTATCACATTCTCACTATGACTCAAATGCCTCTTACTACCTCAGTTCCAAATAAGAAAAATATCAGGTGAGTGGGTAACTTCATCACGTGGGCTACACATCTTTCTAGCTAATATTATAGCACCCAACATTACACGGGAACAGAAAAATCACGAGGGCACACGATACCCAGCTCCCTTGCCGCGAGTTCTTCAAAGCGATATCATGGAATATCGGATGCTAATACTATTGAACTTCCATACAAACCCCGGCTGCCGGTCGGTCCCTCGTCTATAGAGCCAATATAATCACTTCGCAAAACAAGAATTGTCCACGTTAGGCGCATTAGGAGTAGTGATTAATACATGGCTTGGGCAATATCAACCCCTTAGTTGCACTAGGTATCTATAATTAAGGTGGCAAAAAAACATTGGCGGTTGCACGGAGCAAGTTTTACAGCCCTTTTCCCCTCTACGTATGCTGTAAGGCATAGCTACTATAGCTACTGCGCTAGAGGAAACGATTGTTATGGGAGAACCGAGGAAGGCTATTGGTAGGTATACGAAAACTTAATAAAGGGATTCTTCCTAAATATAGGTAATAGGGTGGTATTCAGGGAGGTTTTAGGAGCCCTCGCGCAACAACAACAGTCTATTGTGTGCCCAATACTAGATAAGTGGCCCCTGGCAACTTACATTGCAGTGAATCCCAATTGTGATTCTAATAGTATACACGAAAAATCTGTTCGGCCCTTTTTCTCATTTATCGTGTTACATATCATTTCTCCTCGCCCATGTTTGCTAGCTCTATCCCCCATCTCCGTTCTCCTGCTGGGTTCCTAAGCCAGGCTAACTGAGCCCGAATGTTATCGTCCTTCTTTATACTACTTACAGATCGATATCTAGCCAACTCCAACAGTCTATCGCTTCTAGCGACCAATACAGCAACGTCGGCTAAGCTATTGACTGGCCTAATCAGCATACGATTGTAGTCTCCGGAGGCAATGCCTAAGATGATACAGGAGATAATGAGATAGGCGAGAATGCTCACACAAATCCACGCCGCAGATTCAGACATGTATAGGATCTCTGCCGGTCGGGAGATGTGAAGCGTGACCATTGAGGAATTCGCAGCTGGTTCGTTGCTGCCTGTCGCTCTTTTCTTTGTATCTATCTTTGTCCCAATATCTTGTGGGAGTTTCTCACTCGGGGATTGGTACGCGTAACCACCGTTGGTCACCGATAGATTGTTGTTCACGAAATGTTGATACATAACTGAGAATGTCCGCTGAGCGGTGCGCGTCAAGGTGTCATGGTCCAGCAGTCTTTCGTGGTCGTAATCTACCATCGACAGCATTGCGTAAGTTATGTAGTCAATGTTGAGACCTGACTCACGAAAGTTGAATGTTTGTTCTCCTAGATTCTCTACGGAATCTGCTGGGGTGTCGAAGTTGAGCCCTCGGAAGCTGTCTATGTCGGCAGCCCCGAGAAGACCTGTAACGAAGAGAACGCCGTGGCTAACGGTCGTGTTCGCTTTAGAATAATTAGGGTCAGTAAAAGATGTTATGTTGTGTTTATAGGAGTCGAACGGGCTAGCCCATGCACGATCGTCTGGCCGTGGCACCTCCAAGATGTCATATGAAAGAACCTGCCCACTAGTGACATCAACAGTAACTGAAGCATTTGCGGTTTCGATAATCGGCCGGCAGTTTAAAGCGGTCATCTGGGGCGGCTCAAGCCAGATGGGGCTCTTCCCTGCGTCGCCGGGCCACTGTCCAGCTCGCAGGATACCTTCAATAGGTCGTCCACGTATCCATTTGACCGTGAAGTTAGCTGGCCATTGATCTGATATTCCAGGGTAATGGAAGCTCAGATCTTGATTAGCAGACCAGTACCCGATGGACCCAGATCCTACTGAACTGGTCGTTTTATTTTCGCAGCATTCTAGCCTTTGGGAATCAACAAAAAAGCTCGTATATTTGCCACTGAAGTTACTGTATGTATCGTAGGGACCAGGGACCTGGCCCAAGTAGAGCTTAGTAGGTGGGGGGTTATCCTCTATATAGACCCTGAGTGGTTCTACAGGGTGCAGAGACTTACTATACAACCCTTTTATTTACAACACTAAATATTTAGGCATACTAAGCTTGAATACTATTTAAATTTAATATATATTTGCTTTTATTACTATTTTAGTTTTATATAATATTAAGATTATTAATAAATTGTTATATTTAAATTAAACAAAGCAAGTTTTTATTTAATAAAATAATATTATATAAAAATAAATTTAAAAATATATTAAAAATATTAGCTTTTAAACTTATATTTAGTTAAATATTAATAAAAATTTTGTTTAACTTTTTTTTTTAGTTAATAAAAAATAATATAAATATTATTTTAAGTTTAATTTTATTTTATATTTAAAATAAAAGTTTAAATAAAAAAGCTTGTTTTAATATAGTTAATATATTATTTTTTATTAAAAAGAAATTTGCTAATATAATATATATATATATTTTTAACGTTTAAAATATAAAAAAAAAAAAAAGCAATATTATATTTAGCTTAAAGTAATATTTATATTAAATATAATTTAATTTTAAAATAATAATAAAAATTATAAATTTATTAAAATATATAAATTATTTTTTATTATTTAAATAATTATAGTTTTTTATTATATTTTAATTTTTATTAAAACGTTAAATATATAACGTTTGTTTTTTTTTTATATTTAGTTATTTTTATATAATAAAATTAGTTATAAATATATAGTTATTACTATATAATTATTTTATTATATAAATAATATAAATATAATATAAATCTTTAATAATTTTATTAAAACTATTTTATATAGCTATTTATTATATAATAAACGTAGCTTTAAACTTTTAGCTATAATATAAATAAATTTATTATATTAAAGCAAAATATTAAAGTTAATATAAAAATAAACCTAGTATATATATTAAGCTAAACTTTGTTTTATTATATATTTAATTATTAAACTTTAGTAAAAAAAAAATAGTAAAAAAAAATAGCCGTTTTAAGCTTATTAATTAAACTTTATTTAATATGTTATATATATTTAAATTATAGCTTATAGTTAAATATATACATAAATATCCACCTAGGCAAATAAATAAACTACAACCAAATAGCTAAGCTAAAGTTTAGCAAGCAAACAAAAAAATAAGCAACAACTTTTTTATACAAAAGTAAAAAAGCAAGCTATATACAAGCTATATATAGCTAAGCTTTCTGCTTACGTAATTAATTACCTATTACTATATATTAATAACTACAAACAGCTGCTAACAGCTATTAGTATAGCTTTTAGTAATATATATAGTTACTAATAATTAAATTATTATATATTGGCTATTTTATTGCTTTATTAATTGTTTTGCTAAACATAATACTAATGCAAACAAGCTGCTAATATAAAAATATAAGCTGCTAATAGCTAATATAAATTAATATATTATTTAATATATAAAGCGCAAAAAAAACTTTTTAACTACCTGTTTTTTATAAAATACTATAATAAAGCAATTAAATTTTACTACCCTTTTTAAAAAACTTAAAAAAAGCTTAAATTTAAATAGTTTTTACTATATATAGCTTTATAAATATGCTATTAAAGCTTTTTATAATATAGTTTTTTTTTTATATATTGCTTTAAATAGTAATAAACCTAAAGTTTAACTATTAAATATATACATAAATAAAAATATTAACTATAAAAATAAAAAATAAATAAAAAGCTTTATAAATAAGTTATTTTTTTTACTTTTTATTATTATTATTATAATATTTTTATTATTATTATATATTTTATAATAATATTATTATTATTATTATTATTATTATTATTAATATATTATAATAAGCTTTTAAAATAAAGCTTTAATTAAAGCTATTTTTAAATTATTAAAAGCAATTAAAAGTTTTAATATTTAAAATATAAATATATTTAATTATAATTAAAAGCTTAATTTTTTTATTATATATATATTAATATATTTAAATAATTTTAAATATTTAAAATTTAATAAAGCTATAATAAAACTTAAAATAAACTAAAAAATTAAAATAAATTAAAATATAATAAAAAAAGTTAAGCTTATAAAAATTAAAAAAAAAGTTTTATTAAAGCATTTTAAAAAATTAACTAATATATAAATTTAAAATATAGTTAAACGTTAATAATATAATTAACTTATTATATAACAATTAGCTAAATAGTTTAATAATTAATTATAGCTTAAAATAAAAACGTAATAAAAACATTTTTATAACTATTATTTAAAGCTTAATTAAAAAGTATTATTATAAAAAAAAAGCTATTTTTAATGTTTTAGTTTTTATTATATAGCTAACTAACAAATTATAGCTTAATAAAAAGCTTAATAAGTTAGTTAATTAATAATAAACATTTAATTATATTATAATATATAAAATATAAATTATTAAATAATTATAAATAAGTTAAAGTTTTTAAATAATTATAGTTTAATTTTTAAATTTTAATTAAAAATAAATTATAATTATTTATTAAAATAAATTTAAATTAATAAATTTAATTAAATTATATATTAAATTTAATTTTAGTTTAAATTTATTTATATTATTTTATATAAATTAAATAAATAATATTATAATAAAAACTTTTTTTTTAAAATTTAAATAATATAATATTAATATATTAATATAAATATATTATTTTATAACTTTTATTATAGTTTATTTATATTTATTTAAATTTTAATTATATATAATTTTAATAATAAATAATTTTATTTATATAATATATAAATTAAATATAACTTATAAATTAAAAATAGTTATTTTTTTATAGCTATTTAAATAAAATAATTAATATATAAATATGTTTTTTTTAATATATAAGCATTTTTTTATATAAGTATATTATTTTAAGCTTTTTATTAGTTTAAAACTTATTATGCTAGCTTTATTTTAATAGTATAATTATTTTATTAACTTTTTAATATTATAATAATTTTTTATTAACTAAATTAAATTATAACAAAATATACTTAATATTAAAATTTTTGTTATTTTTTGCTATATTTTTTAATACTAATTATATATTAATATAATAAATATTAATAAAAATGCAAATTTTTTTAGTTTAAAAGTTTAAAAAAATTAAATAGTTAGCTATATTTTAAGTTTTTAATTAGCTAATTATTTTAGTTTATTTTATTTAATATACTTTAAACTTTAATATTTTTATTAATAAAAATTGAAAAAATATATAATTAATATTTAAATTTTTATTATTTTTTGTTATATTTTTAAATATTAGTTATACTTTATTAAAAATAATATTAATAAAATTAAAAATAAATTATATAAAATAAAATAAATAAAATAAAAGTAATATATAAAAAATATAATAGCTTTTTTATTACTATTTTATTATTTATATAATAACTTTATAATTAACAATTATAAAAAAGTATAATTAATACTTAAAAATATAGTAAAAAATAACAAAAATTTAAGTATTAATTATATATTTTTTCGATTTTTATTAATATAACTATAATATATAACGTTAAATATAACAAATAAAAAACTATATTAAGCTATATAGCTAATTAATTAGCAAGCCTATAAAAGCTATATGCTTATATATAAAAAAAAGCATGCTTATATATTAATTGCTTAGTTTAATATATATTTATAATAGTTATATATTAATAATTATTTAAATTTAAATAAAAAAATAAGTTTTTTTATAAAAACTATTTTTTATTTAGCTTTTATATAATATTATTTATATTTAACTTTTTTATAAAAAAGTTATATTAAATATTAAAAATAATTTTATTTTTATAATATTTTTTAAATTAAATTTATTATATTTTAATAGTTTATAAAAAATATTAATAATTATTAAATATATTTAAGTTTATTTTTAACGTTAAAAAAACAATAAAAATATATATTTTAAAATTTTAAAAATTAAAATTAATATAATAATAATATAAGCTTATTTATTTAAAATAAAACTATATAAAATATTAAAAAAACTATAATTAATTTATTATAAAATTAAAAAACTTTTAAACTTTTTAAGCTTTTATTTATTTATAATATTTTTTAAACATTTATTTTTTTATAATATATAAAAATTTTAAATAAAATTTAATATATAATTATAATATTATTTATTTAAAAATATAAACTAAAATTTAATTTAATAATAAAATTTATTTATTAATTAATATTAATTATTTATTGTTTTATTTATTTATAAATATATTAAATATAAATATAAATAGTTTTTTTTATATAATAAACTTAACTTTAATAAATTAATAGTAAGCTTTTTTAATTAATAAAAATTAAACTTTTAGTTATTTTAAACTTTTATATAAAATAAATTTAAATATTAATATATTTAAAATAATAATAATTAAAATTATTTTTATTTATTAATATATATTTTAAACGTTTAATATAATAATTATTTATATAAATAATATAATAATTTAAATAAACTTAATAAATATTTTTATAAAAAAAAAATTTTTAAGTTTATTATATAATATTTTTATATTAATAGCTAGCTATAATATTTATTTTTAAGTTTATTAAGTTATATTTATAAATAATAGTTTAATTAATATTTTTTTAAGCTAATTTTATATTAATTATTAATATATATTTATTTTAATAAATTTTATTAAAAACTAGCTTTTTTTATAATTTTTAGTTTATATAATAAAATATATATAATATAAATATAATAATAACTATATAAAATTATTATATATTAGTTTAATTAAATTAATTTAAAATAAATATAAATTAATTATATATATATATATAAAAACTAATATTAATTATATAATATTATATTTTAATTAGTTTTATTTTATAATTTAATTTATTATATATATAATTAAATATATAATTTAATTTAATATATAATTTAAAGCTTTATATTAATTTATTTAAACAAGTAAATAAACTACAATTAAATAACTAAGCTAAAAACTTAATACATAAATAAAAAAATAAACAATAATTTTTTTATATAAAAAAAAAGCAAACTATATATAAGCTATATATAGTTTAGCTTTTTTTATATAATTAATTATTTATAACTATATATTAATAGCTATAAATAATTATTAATAGCTATTAATATAGCTTTTAATAATATATATAGCTATTAATAACTAAATTATTATATATTAGTTATTTTATTGCTTTATTAATTGTTTTATTAAGCATAATATAGCTATAAACAAGTTGCTAATATAAAAATATAAGCTATTAATAGCTAGCAAAATATTAATATATTAATTAATTTACAAAGTGCAAAAAAATATTTTTAACTATTTATATGTTATATTATAACGTTATAATAAAATAATTTAATATTTATTACTTTTTTTAAAAACTTAAAAAAAGCTTAAGTTTAAATAATTTTTATTATATATAGCTTATAAATATATTATAAAGCTTTTTATAATATAGTTTTTTTTTTATATATTATTTTAAATAATAATAAACTTAAAAATTAACTATTAAAACTTTATATTAAATTTATATATATTTATTTTATATTTAATTTATATTAATTTTTAATTTAAAATAAAAATTTTTAATTTTTTTTATATTTATAAGCTAATTTAAAAAATTATATATTTATTTTTTTATAAAAAATATATATTTATTAAAATATTAATTTTAATATAATTATTAAATAAATTTATATTAAATAAAATATATAAAAATAAAAACTTTTAAAATATAATAATAACTAATATAATATTTATAATAATTTAATATAAGTTTTTATATTTAAATAAAATAATTTATAATAATTTTAATATAAATAATTAATATAAATAAAATATATTAAACTTAATTAAATTAGCTATATAATTATTAAAAAACTAAAAATATTTTTAAATATTTTTTATAATATAAAAATAAATAAAAATTATTTTAAAATATATATTATAATTATAAAACTTTATATTTATATAGTAATAAAATTTTATAATATTTAAAAAAAATATATTTTTAAAATAAAATATTATAAAATAATTTATTAAATAATAATATTATAAAAATATAAATAATTATAAAACATAATTTTTATTTTAAAAATTTAAAATAAGCTTAAATTAATAAATAAAATAAAAAAAAATTAATTATATAAAAAACTTTATTATTATATATAATATTTTTTTTTATAAATATAATTTTATTAAAAGTTTTTTTAATTAATAATATATTTATTTATTTTGTTTATTTAATTTATTATTATAAATTATATAAGCTTTATAAATATAAGTTTAATAGTAATAGTTAAACTTTAGGTTTATTGCTACCTAAAGCAATACATAAAAAAAAAACTATATTATAAAAAGCTTTAATAGTATATTTACAAGCTGTATATAGTAAAAACTACTTAAACCTAAGCTTTTTTTAAGTTTTTAAAAAAAGTAGTAAGTATTAATTGCTTTATTACAGCACCTTATATAAAAAACAAATAATTAAAAGTACTTTTTTACGCTTTGTAAGTTAACTAATATATTAATATTTTGCTAGCTATTAGCAGCTTATATTTTTGCGTTAGTGGCCTGTTTGTAGCTATATTGCGCCCGGCAAAACAATTAATAAAGCAGTAAAGTAGCTAATATATAATAATTTAGTTATTAGCAGCTATATATATTATTAAAAGCTATACCAATAGCTATTAGTAGCTATTTGCAGCTGCTAATATATAATAGTAAGTAATTGGTTATATAAGTAAAAAGTTTAGCTATATATAGCTTATATATAGCTTGCCTCCTTATTTTTGTATAAAAAAGTTATTACTTACTTTTTTGTTTGTTTATTAAACTTTAGCTTAGCTATTTAGTTGTAGTTTATTTATTTGCCTAGGTAAATTATAAATATAAATTTATTATATTTATTAGTTTTAATATTATAAGCTTTATAAATATTTATTTTTATATATAATATATATATATATTTTTAATTAAAATATAACTTTTATAAATTTTATTTTATTTAAACCGTTTTAGCTTTTTTAATTAGCTTTTTTATAGTTAGT